>VXBA01000260.1:844443-943173 GCA_013399895.1 Serilophus lunatus
TTTTTTGCTTTGGAACAGGAGATTGCATTCCTGTGCTCCTGCACCGTGGCTGCTGTGGTGCTCTAGCT
Source organism: Serilophus lunatus (assembly GCA_013399895.1). Lineage (NCBI taxonomy): Eukaryota > Metazoa > Chordata > Aves > Passeriformes > Eurylaimidae > Serilophus > Serilophus lunatus. Next base: position 844,512 of record VXBA01000260.1, read on the forward strand.
GCTTCCAGGGCTCCTGGAGAAAGTGAGGGTGATCCAGAATTCCCTCTGCTCTGCCAGCACCATCCCAAAGAGTCACATATCAGGCAGACCAAAGGATAAAGTGGACATACTTCAGCTTTTCCTTCCCATCCTAAAATTCCTTAAGAAAGGGCTCTTCCAAGTAGAGCTTTGGGTTGTGTTACCCCACAAACTATTTACACATTTGACCTTTTGATTTAGGGTTGAAACTTTCCACTTCTCTGGAATTTTGGAGGCCAAACTTTTGTGTTTTAATTTTTCCCCTCTCTTTTCCTTCATTCTCCTCCAGACACCTTCTACCATCCCTTATTTTTCCTTTGGCCTAGGATTAGATTATGTTCAGCTCAGGTTTGTCTTTCAGGTGGCAGTGACATCTTTGTGCTGCAGCTCCTGACTTAGGGAATGGAGCAACTTGGAGCTCCCTGGGATCTGTTAATCTCTTTCCCTGCTTGCAGAGTGCCTCTGGTAGGACAAGTGCACGGAACCTCCCATCCCTGGGAATGCTGTTGCTGTCACACTCGCGCGGAAGTGGAGCAAAATTAAGATTTATTTATTATTTTCTGCAGCTTTGCTGTTTTCCTAATTTACCTTTTCTGAACAGCTTCAGGCTATTGTTTGGGATTTTGGTTTTTTTTTTTTCCCATGAGATTCCTGTGAGCCTTTTCCACATGGAACTTTTGGGGATGGCTGTCAAGGCAAGCCGTTTCTCCCATCTAAACACAGTGACATCATCCAGTAGTTGGAGGTGTGTACTGAGACCAAGAGTGTCCTTTTCAAGTCCATTTGATGAAAATCCTGTGGATTTTGTTTTTTTCCATTTGTGGGATGGAGCACCATGGTTGGAGTGGTGGATATGGTTGCAATGTGCTTTTTTTGGTGATAAATTATATTAAAAAATATTTGCACATTTATATATTGCGTGTTATAAATTATATTCCTTAAAATATTAACATTTTAAATACCTTATTCAATGCCATTAAATACCTTATTTTTCCAGTTACGAGGTTCCAGTTGGTTTAAGCATAGGTGATTTTTTTCCTATTTTTCCTGTACTTCCCTCATTTTTCACAAAGGCCATGTTGCTTTTTCAACAGTGTCTGTAGAGCTGAGCTTACCAAAATTTTGGACTCTTGCTCTTCAGTTTCAAGGCTGAGTTTGTCAAATTCCACTCTTTTATGGAATTACCTAAGGAACAGTTGCATGTGCTGCAATTCCATTCTCCATGCAATACTTGGGATGAAAACTTCCTTCTGCTCCGGGGGGTCATCCTGGAGAAAAGGAGGCTCAGGGGGCACCTTCTCCCTCTCTCCAACTCCCTGACAGGAGGGTGGAGCAGGGGGAGGGTCAGACTCTGCTCCCAGGGAACAAGGAACAGGATGAGAAGGAATGGCCTCAAGTTGTCCCAGGGAGGTTCAGTTTGGATATTGGGGAAAATTTCTTCCCACTGGAAGAGATGTGGATGCCTCATCCCTGGAAGTGTTCGAGGCCAGGTTGGGGAGGTTGTACAACCTGATCTAGTGGAAGGTGTCTCTGCCTGTGGCAGGGTGGTTAAATTGGAGGGCCTTTGAAGGTCCCTTCCAATCCAATTCATTCCATGATTCAGCTTGTGCTTTCCTGGAGAGCTGTGGTTCAGCCACAGGGATATTTTACCCTATAGGCAGAGAATTCATTGATGTGGACTTAGTGTTTAAAAACCTGTTTTTTCTTTAATTAGATTAGCTAGAAACATCCAGGTGAGCTTTGTTGGAATCCCAGCTGTTTTCCTAGACTACAACCCTTAGAGGTGGGATGTGGATAAGTCCCCTGCAGCCTGTGAGGATCCTTATCCATCCTCCTGGACCACACTTCAGCATCCTGGGGAGCTCTGAATGCAAGTCCATTTATTATGTTAACTTTTATCTTCAATTCTCAACAAAAAAAAGGTAGGGATAGGAAATTCCTCCCTGGCTCAGGTGTGCCCAGAGTTCCCCAGGCTGTGACATAAAGGGTTGTTTTATCCAGGTTGGTTTGTATCTGTCCCTTTCTCAACGTCTTGTTTTTCCTGGGAGTGCAGCCATGGCAGCTCCACACACCAGGAGTGTTTTCAGAGCAGCTCTTTATCTCCTCTTCAAACATCCCACTGGGGATCCCTCAATTGCTTTAAAAATAAAATTAAGTGGCCAAAAGCCACGTTCTGAGGAGAGGCCACGGGAGCTGCCGCTGCCCTTCACAGCTGAGGAGCATCTGCAGCATCCCTGCCGGGGAAAAAATGGGAATTGATTGCTTGGATTGCTTTGGAAAAATCACAGGGAGCTTTTCTGGAGGTGGCACCACTCTTTGCATTCCCAGTGGGAGGTGGTTTGCACAGGAACCTTGGGAACAGCAGCTGGAATTGCTTCTGGGTTTCTGGAGTGACAGTGCCCAGGCTGCATGTCTGGGGGGTGTGGGGAGGTCAGAGCAGGAAGGTCTGGAGGTCTAAAAGCCCTTATTTTCTCTAATTTCCTTAATCCTGATTATTAGCTTGTTAGAGGAGAACTCCAGCAGCACCAAGAAGGGATTGAATGATTTTCCAGGCTGTCGTGGTCATACTCAGCCTCCTTCCAGCTGAACCCAGCTTGGGCAGCAGCAGCTGGAGTTCCAGAGTCCCTGAGAGGTGGGAGTGGGAACGGCCCCCGGAGTCACAGTGGATGCTGCTGAATGTTTCCAGAGCCAGACAAAGAGCTATTGAGAGGAGTTAAAAAAATCAATTAACTGGAAGGACCAGGCGTGTCCTGGACTTCCAGGGTGTTGGGGTGGCACTGGACAGCATGGCTGTGCCAAAGCTCGGTGTGCAGCAACATCCACTGCTTCTCCCACCCAGGTGGGACCAGATCCCACCCTGTTAACTCCTGTGGAGCCAGGAGAAGGGGATACTTTCTTCCTCTAGGAATGATGGTGCCATTGGCTGTGAGAAAAGACATTTGCAAACAGACCACGTTGGTGTTTTTACCTGGAACAGCATTAATGGGCTGTAAACGTTGAGTATATTCCCTTTTTCCCCCCTTCCTGCTTGAAACAGTATTAATGGGAGGTAGGATTTCAGCATATCCAGATTTTTACCCCCTGCTTAGAACAGTATTAATGGGAGGTAACCAAATTCCATTAAAATGGCTTTTACAAAAGAAATAGGTTTTCTGACTCAGCTCACAATGGTTGGTTTCCAATACACTGATTTTTTTTTTAAGTAATTATGTTGTATCCTGTGGCTTTGGAGGTTTTATATCCAAAAAAATGAATTTCTGTGAAGGGGAGATGGAAGATTTCTTCTCTTTACTCCCTTTTGATTATTTTTAGCCTATAATGCCTGCAATTATCCCCTCTCTCCTGCTAGAGTTCGAAGTAGGTGTTGATGCAACAGCCAGGATTTTTTCCCTTTGCATTCTTCCCTCTGCAGTGCCTGGAAAGGTTGGAGAGGGAGCTGATCCAGCTGATGCCTAATGTGGGAAGAATTCGTGCAGGCAGTGACACAAAGGGCTCCCACAGCAAGGCCCAGGCACCAACTGCTTTTCCCCAGCGCCTGCAAAAAGCTGTTATTCTTCAGCTGGGGAGATTTGGCACTTTCAGGCTCTGGATCAAATAGCAACTTGTTCATCCCTTTCTCTGACGCTGAATTATTCAATATTTTCCCTTCAGAGTCTTCCTGCCAGAGCCAGATGGGCTGGATCAGTGGCTGGGTCTAATATTACTATTAGTTTTCATTATTTGCTATCTTCAGCAAATATTTAGTTGCTCCAAAGTCCAGATTGTTGCACTTGAAGGACACAAATTGTTCTTTCTGCCCTGAGATGGATTTCTTATTAAAGCAAGTTTCGCCCTTGAAAACAAGCAGTTATGTTTCCAAGAGGGGAATGCTGAATAACCCCTGCCCTGGCCGGGTGGAGCGCTCACCTTACAGGATCCCCAGGCTTTAGGGCCCCCTAAATATCAGGATCTCTGGATATCCAGACTCTATAAATATTTCTGTATCTCTACAATACAGTCCTGCCTCTGACCCACAGGGTCCCTGTGTTCATGCAAACCCAGCTGCTGCTCGGCATTATGTGCTATTAAAGAACAATTTGCTCTCTTAACACCATTACTTAAATATCTTTCCTTGCCCTGTGTCTGTTATTTGGGTTGGCATTCAGCTTTTTTTGGGAAAACTCAAATATCAAGGTGCACAATGAATCAGCCACGAGGGGAGGGCTGCTTTCTGAAACCTTATTTTTAATCTCAATTTATCAAATGCTGTAATTAGAAAGGAGCACTCTGAGAAATGAGGGTTTTGATTTATGGTGGTGCTGTTACTGTGTCCTGGTGTCCCCGTTGGCTTCTCCAGGCACAAACCATGAGTGCTGTGCCCTGAACACCCCTGGGGAGAGCACTGAGCTTTGCTGCCTGTTTTGGGTTTTCTGTGGCCAGGTTTTGGTAGCAGTGGGGGGGTTTTAGGGGAGGCTTCTGTGAGAAGCTGCTGGAAGCTTCCCCTGTGTCCAGCAGAGCCAATTCCAGCAGCTCCAGTCTGGGAGGTGGGACTTCTGAGTCTGTCCTGTGGGAAGTTCAGTTGAGGATTTGCTTCTTCTGTCTTACAAAAACCCCATGAAATTGAATTATCTTTGATTTAAGGAGATTGTCCCGAAGAGTAGAAAACTCCATCTTTTTTTTTTTTTTTTGTGGAGTGGGCTGCACTGAACCAGAGAAGATTTGGGGTTGTCTCCTTAAAATAACCTTCTCTCCAAGGCTTGTATCCTTGTCTGCATCCGAAGGAAACTGTGCAAACTTTGGGAATACATTGTATGGTTTAGTTGAAGGCTCAGAAAAACATGGAAGCCTTGGAGTTTGTGCGTCCCGGGCTCCGGTGCTCGAGGAATGGGTGGGAATTCTGAGCCTGAACTCGGCATTTCTGGGCCCGAGTGCTCCTGCTGTTAGGAGGCCTCTGGGACAGAGGGAACTTTGCCAGCAGTTCATAAAGTGAGCCAGGCTTTTCTACCTCAGTCAGGGAATTCAGACTGGAGCTTTCCTTAGGCCGGGATTTGTGGTGATCTAATCCCAGCCTGGTGCCTGACCCAGGCGGGGAGTTTTGTTGGTGTTCAGTCATTCTGTCCTTGCTTTGGCCAATTCCCACATTATTCCCAGAGCTGGATGTGGACAACCTGCCTGCAATGGTACTGGGGTCTGCATTCCAGGGAAAATTATTAATTAAATTATTAATTCAGTTGAATTCCTCCAAAGAGGAGCTGCCGTGGGTTTTGGTGAGGTTTTGGGGTGTTTCGTGAGCACTCCCAGGAATCTGCATCTCAGGGGGCAGAGTGAGGTCCCAAATTGTAATAAATAAATAAAAATAATAATACCACTACAAATCTGCATAGCAGGTGTCATATCAAAGTTCATAAAATAAATACATATCCTATAATAAATGTTAATATCTGCATCAACAACAATAATGCTAATAATAATAATACACATAAATCTGCATTACAGATGTGATGTCAAAATTTGAAATATAATGAATATCTAATAATAATATCCTCAATAATAATGTATTAGTAATAACAGCAACAATAATAAATGTGATATAATATTAATTGTGTGAATACACACACAAATCTGCAGTGCAGGTGTCACTTTAAAGTCCAAAATATTAAATACATAATAATAATAAAGTCTCCTATAATGATATGTTAGTATCTCTTATAATAATAATAATGTTTGTAGTATAATATTAATTCCCCCCCAAATCTGCAGTGCAGGTGGCACATAGAAGTTTGCAATAATATATTAATATGTACTCTAATGATTTATGTAATATTGATATATTTATAGTTGGCTATATAATAACCATATGTACACAGACAAATCTGCACTGCAGATGTCCTAGAAGTCTACTATAATGTATATTATTAATATCTATTGTAATAAAATGATAAGGGATAAGGGGGACTTTTCTGTAGAAAATCCAGTGCTAGGCTCATTTTCCTTCCGTTTTCCCTTTCTCTTTTTCCCTTTTCCCTTTTCCTTTCTTCCCCTTCCTCCCTGCAAATGGAAGCAGGGAAGGACCTGCTCCTGCATCCCCCCAGTTGCCACCAGACATTTGCTTTAAATCAGGATATTGTATTGTGGAAATGTTGAATTACCATTACATGGGGTAAAATAAGATTGTGGAGAGTGTCAGGTCTAAAGTCACCCAGAATTTCTTTTACTCCCCATTTCTGCACCATGTGGCTGCTTAAAATGATCAATATCCCAAGTCCTGCTCCTCCACTTGTGGGTGAGGATCCACTTCTGTGCAGTGACACTTCCCAAACTGCCTTGTTTGTGTCCATGTGCACAAACTCCTCTTCTGGAGTGTTCTCAGCCAAACAAATGGACGTGCAAGAGCTGTAAAGCCTGGATTAATCCCGGGTTTGGGCTGCTCCAGGAGGGATTGCAAAGCATAATCTTGGTGTTACCGCAGGGAGATGGGAGCAGAGCTTCCCAAAGTGCTTGTGCAGCACAAAGAAACACTGCTGGTGCCTTGGCCTTGTGCTGCTGGGGGTGTGAGGGAGCAACAGAGCTTTCTAGAATTACATCCCAGTTGGAATATTTGCCATGAGAGAGATGCAGTATAAATAACCTCCTGGAGGAGGGAATTACATGGGTAATGAATGGGTGCGACCTGCCTGTTGCCGGCCGGGTTTTCCTTCCTGGCTCGTGCAGCCCTTGCCTCTTTCCAACATCTGGTTTTCATCTGCTCCAGGAAAACCAAATAATTTCAGTGAAACTGGGAGAAAACAGAATGCTTTAAAAACCCCTGAGATGCTGGTGTCAGCCAATAATTGGGTTTCTCAACCAGGTTATGGATGTTGGGTGCTCACCTGGATGGTTGAGCTGAGGGACAAGGAATTGAAGCTTAACGAGGGCTCAGCAGCATGGTTTTCTTTACAAGAGCCTGAAATGATCAATAGCATGAGCTGAGGTTGCTCTGAGTTCTGGTGCATCCTCTCAGCAGAGCAATGAGGAAGGGATGGGAACAGCCTTGGTCCAGTGGGACTGGCTATGGTTCCTCAAGGATTAAGGACACGGGAATATCTGCAGCAAATTATCCTGCAACAAATATGCATTTCCTAAACTGTCAAGTGCGGGGTATATTAAAAGGAAATAAATATGGAATAGAAATACAAGCAGTATTAATTAAAACCTTCACTGTATAGCATGTATGGGTTATATCAGCATCAAAGAAATATAATCACTACATGAGATACAGAAATATAAAATAAAACACCTTTTCTTCCTGTGTGCCCCTCAAAGTCTGGAGAGTGTTGTCACTGGAGCTGATTTGAAAGCTTAGACCAGCATGGGTCAGCGCCTGTCTAATCACCCCCCATTAGCAGCCCCCCCTTGACTAAATTTTTAATTGTACTTTATTGATTGTGGGGCTTTTAAAGACATCCAGGAGCTCGTAGGGAGGTTTGGGATTTGTCCTGCTCCCCACGGCATCGATCGGCAGCGGGAGCTCCAGGAATACTCAGCCTTTTTATTTTCCATTTAGGCTGCAAGTCTCTTGTGGGTCACTAGATTATCTGCCCTTGATGGGTTTGGGTGCTGTCAAAGCTTTGTCGGGGTACAATTACGAACAAGCAAAATATTTCTGGTTTTCATCTTATTTGCTTTTGTTTGGCGAGAGAAACAGAGCTGGGAGGAGCTTTTGGAATAACTAGGATGTCTCACCTCCTAGCTTGAGGCATAAGGATCTGTGAGAGTGAATATTGAAGGAGCCCTTAGTTTATATTTTCGTTTAATGGCTTAATGGCTGTAATTTTTAAATTGCTGTACGGTTATTGCATTGTGAGATCTTCACCACTAATTTTTCCAGTGAGTTTAATTAGGCCTTGAGCTTTCAACTGGAAATTCAGAAAGGAAAATAGGTTTGGACTGAGCTTACTGTGATGTTTATGCTTTGAGAGAAGTGTTTCATAGAACCAGGGAACGGGTTGAGAGGATTCCCATTTCTTTGAATTGACTCAAACCACAGTTGATTCAACTTCCCTCAGATCACCAGAGCCACACTTCAGTTTCTTAGGAGCCAAATTCCTCTGGACGAGGATGGGATTGGGGCAGGGTGCTTGCAATGGCTCAGGGTATTTTTCTTTATTCTTTGCTCCCATTTTTTTCCTTGCCATGGAGTCAGCTCAGTTTAATCTTGTTCATCTTGCTGGGGCTGGTGCCAGGGATGGGATTTAGAGGATGTGGAAGGTGAAGTTCAGGGAGTCGGGACTTGAACATGTGGATAATTCCATGTGGTTATTTCCCTACCTCTTCCCTGAATTACCTTTGATGTGTTTGTTTTCTGAAATAGCACTGGAAGAGTTGCAAATGCAGTAATAATCCCCAAACCATTTGTTTTTAGGCTGACTCAGGATCTTGATCCAGTTGGGAATAGGATCCCCCATGTATTTGTGTGCTGCATGCCAGGATCTTGATTAAACTGGGAATAGGATCCCCCATGTATTAGTGTGCTGCATCCCAAGATCTTAATCCATTTGGGAATAGGATCCCCCATGTGTTTGTCCCAGGGAACAGCAGAGTGTAGGTGGGACCCTCCTGAGGTGATGTTGGTGTTCGGCATCACTTACTGTCAAACTTTGATTTTGGAGCTCAATTAGCACCAATCCCATTCCTTTTTCCCCCTCTTTTTTTTGTACAGCCCCCCCACCCGTTACTGTGGGATTTTTTTTCCATGCCTTTTTTCAGTTCCTACTTTTAATTCTTAGAGTAACTTTAGCCTGGTGAGTTTGCAGTAGCTCCCCTGGTCCTGGATGTGATCCAAGGGGAGCAGGAGCAGTGCAAAGGGGAGATGAGCAGGGGAAGGGAATGGGATGCTGGAGCCGGGGGAGCGGAGCCTTCCTGCTGAAACCCGGCCAGCACGAGGTGGGACAATCGTGCTGCTGTTCTCCTCGGGAGTTACAAACAAGGGGATGAGGCTCAGCCAGGGAAAGAAAGGTTTCTTTCTGTGGTTTGCCCTTCTGTCAGTGTTTCAGTTTCCTTTACCACCCTCCCCCTGCACTGCAGGCAGAGCTGTTTAGAGCAGAAACACTGTTTTCACACCAGTTGCATTTTTTAATGGAGTGTTTTACTTGCTGGTTAAGGTCAATAAAGAAATACATTTAATACCTTCCCTTTAAAACTGCAAACAAATCCCTCCTTAGCTGCCACTGCTGGGGTTTGTAAAGCTGCTGTGGGTGAGCCAGCAGGAGCAGCATCCCTGTCTTTCCCAATGGGATAAACAGATGCACTCCAGCCATTCCTGCTGCATCCTGCCTGCATTTTGTAATGCAAAAAGGAATAATAATAAATTCACATCATTCCAAAGGCAACCAGAGTGGCAGAGTCCCTTTAATTCCACTGTCAGAGTGATGGGTGTTTCATTATTTAAGGGAAGGATCTTTCAGCTCTGCCCCATAAAATCTTTACAATTCCCTCCAGGTGATACTTGTGGAGATATTTTGACTCTACTACAGGAGCATTGGTCTCCTTGCTCTCAGCAGCTTCAGGTTTGGGTGGTGTAAGATGAGGTTGTTGTCTGTCAGAGGTGACTTCATAGCTCTGTATATGGAATAAAGGCTTTGGAAGTGGATAATGAGCATTGGAGAAAGGGAGACCTGGATCTAAGACACATTCCAGCCTGATTCCAGCCTGATTCCTCCTCTCATGGTTTGATTCAGCTCATGGAAATCACCATCTCTGTTCTGCCTCATGGAGGGAGACCCAAGCCATCAAAACTGTGCATTCCATCCTCAATCCTGGAGCACCAAAGGCTCCTTTCCTTCCAAATAAAAGCTGTTTCTCAGTTCATTTTTGCAAACCAAGTGTCATCAGCACCACCCCCTCTTTATCCTGGTATGCTGCTGTGTGTTAGGTCATCACTCACTTCCAAATAAGAGTTGGAAATGTGGTTTTATTTTGGTTATGAATTATGTTTTGCTGCTCAGCACAGGGAGTGCTCAGTTTTTCCCTTCCTTTCCACATCCCCAAGCTCCTCTGCTTAAAGATCCTTTTCTCCCATTGGGTTTAACTGATGAATCTCTTACTAAATTCAGAAAAAAATACAGTAAATTTGTCCTTGAGCTTTGCACTTTGTCTCAGCATGGCAGAAGAGTTGTGCTCGACTCCTGGCTGGGCTTTCCAGCTATTCCAGTTAAGCTGGTTAAAGATACTGTTACATTTGTCTACAAAATTTCCCTCCTCTCTCTGTGTCCCATCGCAGCTCCTTTGATACCGACATCAGGCTGGGATTTTAGTTTATTTACTGTATATTTAATTACAGAAGAATTACCAAAAGGCTTAAACACACTGTAGTGATTGTTCAAAGGCTGAATGAAGAAATGCTGGTTTGGATTTGACTGTTGTAAAGATTTCAGGTTTCTACCAGGGGAGTTGTGAACCCTTTGTTTAATTACAGGATGATGGAGAGGGAGCGTGTCGGCCCTGTGTGGTCAGAGTAGGGGAGGGTTTGTCAGGCTGGGTGGGAGTGAGGAAACAGAGAAGGTGTTAAAATATATTGGATGTGAAGCAGTGCCAGGAAAGGGACCTGGGGGTCTTGGTTGGTGGCCAGTTGGCCACGAGTCAGCAGTGCCCTGGCAGCCAGGGGGAACAACCATGTCCTGGGGGCCATCAGGAACAGCTTCACTGGGAGAGGGGGGGGATTGTCCTGCTCTGCTCTGTCCTGGGGCGGCCTCACCTGGAATATCGGGGCAGTTTGGGGCACTGCAATATAAGAAAGATACTGAGCCATTGGAGGCTGTCCAAAGGAGGGTGAGGAAGAGGAGGAAGGGCCTTGAGGGGAAGTGTGTGAGGAGCAGCTGAGGGCACTTGGTGTGTTCAGCGGGAGGAGAGGAGGCTGAGGGGCGACCTCATTGCAGGGGCAACTTGCTGGAAAGGGGCAAAGGAGGGTCAGGCCCTGAGCTCTGCTCTGTGGGGACCAGGGCCAAGAGCCCAGGGAATGGGCTGGAGTTGTGTCAGGGCAGGGTCAGGTTGGATCTCAGAGAAAGGTTCTTCTTTGCCCAGAGGGTGGTTGGGCAGTGCCCAGGCTCCCCAGGGCAGTGGGCACAGCCCCAAGGCTGCCAGAGCTCCGGGAGGGTTGGGATGATCCTCTGGGGCCCAGGGTGTGACTGTTGGGGATGGGCCTGTGCAGGGCCGAGAGTTGGACTCGATGATCCCTGTGGGTCCCTTCCGACTCTGCATATTCTGGAATTCTGTGAACACCTGTGTAGTGGAAAGCACTGCTTCAGGAAAGCGGAGAGGGAATTTAAGGAGCGTGTCCTCTCACAAAGCTTTGAAATTAATTGGATAACCAAGCCTAGTTTGCCTTTGCTCAGGCAGGCAATGCCCCTGGGAATTTTCCAAGAGGATCTGCTGCATTTCTCCTCTGTCACCGTGCCGAGTGTCGCAGCAGAAATTCCCCTGCACAGCTCCCAGTGCAGCCAATGGAGCAGCTCCTGCCTGCTCGGAGCAGCCCTCAGCTCCCATCCAACACACATGTCCTCTGGAATATCCTGTATTTCAAATGCACATACACATTACTCTGTGCTTTTCTGGAGAGCAGGAAGGTTCGAAAAGCTGCTGTTCCCCAAAATATTATGCACAAGGAATAAAGTTAAATGCTGTTAAATGCCTTTGGAGACTTACTTTTTATTGAAGTGTCCTCAGTGACATGGCACCTTCCTCCCCCTTCCCTTCCCTGCCCTCCTCACTCCTGGGAGCACTTCAGGGTCAGTGCCTTGAAGTTTGGAAGACATTGCAACTGGTGGGGGGAGATCCCAGAGGAGGGTCAGTGGCACTCGGATCCTGCTTGAAACATTGGAAATGCATTCCTTGCTCTGCCTTGCTCCATTCTTGGTCAAATCAATGCCAGGTGGGAGGTTTAGGCAGGTCTTTGCTTCTTGAAGTCTTGCAGCGATGTTGGATATGTAAAAATTGAAGGGTTGTTAAAAATCCTGCCCCTCAGTGGAAGATACAACCTCAAACTACATTTCTTAATATATGAAGGGAAAAACATGGAATAGAAGGGAGGTGCTTTGCAGTCCCCACTTTGTGATCTGTCTTGCTTGTCCAAGGTGGATGAAGATGCTGCTGCTCATTCTCCCTCAGGGAGAAGGAGCAGTGAGGGCTCTGCATCCTTGGAATGCAAACATGGCCATGGCACACCAAGGTGGCCTTGGTTGGACTCCTGCCCTTTCCAAAAAGCAAGAGAACATGCTCCCAACACACCATCCCAAACATCTGGCATTTTGCAAAGCCAGGCTGGGAAAAGGTGGACAGCAGTAAAATCCCTGTGTTGGTTTTGCCAATGTTTTCTGTGGCATGGAAAGCTGGAATATAAAATCTCCCCACGTTTCCCTTCGCTTCTTTAATTCAGGGCTTTCTCTTTTAGCTGGATTTTCTTGTCCTTAGGAATCCAAAGCTGTTCTCAGAAATCCCAGCCTTGGCTGTGGTGGAGAACATTGTGCAAAGCTGGAGAGGTGGTTTTGGCAGGGTGGCCTGGGAAGTGAGAGCTCCTTCCCTGCTTGGAGATGGAATCCTGAGGCTTTGCCCGTCTCGTGCCAGGGGCATCGGCTGTTCCTGCTCAGGTTGCAGCTGCTCCTTTCTCTGCAGGGAACGGGTGGGGTGGTGTCAGATTTACCCCCAGCTGAGTAACCTCTTCCAGTTTATAGGAAACCTCTCCATCCTGACCCCAAGGAAACCCCCATTTCCCCCTCTGGGAAGGGGACAGGCAGAACCTGTGGGTTTCTCCCGTTTTGCTGAAAACAGCCCTATTTAAGCAGCAGCATCCTCTCCTAAAAGAAACACCTGATAGGAACACATAGATTTTTGAGACTTTTTCCTCCCTAAAAGTCATCAGTGCCAGCTGTTCCTTTTCCTGGCACTTCTCACATTTTCTAGGCTCTGATAAAAGCATTATTTTTTTCAGTGATCCAGTGAGATAAGAATTCTTTCTGTGCTGCACATCTATCTGGCTCTGCAAGGGTTGTGGAGATCAATCCTGTGAGGGAGCTCAGGGGGCTCATCCTGGAGAAAAGAAGGCTCAAGGGAGACCTTTTCCCTCTCTCCAACTCCCTGACAGGAAAGGGGATTCAAGGGGATTTGGCTCTGCTCCCAGGGGGAACAAGGGACAGGATGAGAAAGAACAGCCTCAAGTTGTGCCAGGGAAGGTTCATGTTGAACATCAGGAGGACTTTAGTCATGGAAAGGGTTATCAAGCATTGGAAGGGGCTGTCCAGGGAGATTTGGAGTCCCCATCCCTAGTGGTATCCAAGGAGTGACTGCCCTGGACTGTGGGATGAGGTGGGGATGGGGCACAGCTTGGACTCAGAGGTCTTTTCCAACCTCAACCTTCCTGGGATTCTGTGATCCCGATACTTCCCAATAAGCGCTTTTAAGCTCTTACTTCTCTGTTTGAACCGTGCAAATAAGGGGAAAAGGTATTTTCGTGGGTCCATCGGGCATCCAAAGCTGCCCCCAGCTCCTGGAATGTTACAAATGCTGGAGAACACCAGCCCGGCAGCGCTGCCGTGGTGTGAGCGAGTCCCGAACTGCGGCCGAGGCGCAGGAATTTGATGCTGCTGCTCAACAGCGCTTGAAATGTTGGAATTTCGTCAAGAAGAGTCTCAGATTATTTATATAATCCCCCAGAAAAGCAGGGTAGGGCTTGGGGGTGTGTGTATTCCCATTTAACCTTGTCCTTCCCCGTGCGCTGTTTTACGGGGCAGAGAACAAATGTGGGGTTATTGTGTTGATTTAACGACAGAGCTCTGAGTTTATTGGGTTTATTTTTTGGAGGGAGGGAGGATGGGTGGGGGTTGTTTTTTGGCCCTGAGCAGCAGAGAGTGGCTGAGGTCTGAGAGGAAGGAGAGCAGGGCAGGAGCCAAGGCGGGGCTCGGGTTTCAGTGGTATGTTTTGGTTGCCTCTAACGTGTTTTTGTTTTTCTTCATTACACATATTTCTCCTGGGAAAAGCAGGAAAAACTCTGTGTGTCAAACCTACATCAGGGCTCCGTGCCTCTGCTAAGAGGTTCCAGATGGGGAGGCGCTATGGGAGGGACACTTTCTCCTGCCTCTGGGTTTGTGGCCTTAATTTTGGTGACAAACTGCAGGAAAACTCATATCAAGCCCAGAGTGAGCAGTGAATATTGCTTTTTTTTTTTTTTTTTTAAATGAGCATTTTTTTGGGCTATCCAAGTATGTAAGAGGAAGTTGAACCTTCCTTTCCAAACGTTTATAGCCCCACATCGAATCATTATAGTCAAAAAAAGGAAAAAAGCAGTTTTGAAGGAGCTTTGAGGGGCCTCTTCCAGGAGCTGGAGAGTGTCCAAGCCCAGATCTCTGTCCCTAAATTAGAGGTGATGCTTGGTGAGGAGAGGCTGGAAGCTGGAGAAGATGCCTCTCCAAGGGATGAGTCTCTTCCCCTGGGCGGGGGCTCCTTGCTCAGCTGAGGTGACATTGAGTTGGAAATGTCCCTCTTCCAGAAGACTTGCCCAGACTTTGATGGGAGCTCAGTTGTTGTGTTGTGTCATTTGGAACATCAGTGTCCCCAAGACAACACACTCCTGGCCAAAAGGACCCCCAACCATGTTTCTTTGGGAAGGATGCGAAGCCATGGCTGAGGAGTGGCTTTGTGCAGCTGCCTGTAATCCTGGATGAGCTAAAAACTGAGGGAGGTGCTTTGGAGATGGGAATTTACCCCCATGTTCTGCAGAGCACTGAAACATGTGGGTGTTTGTCTGGTTTTGGAAATGGAAAAGTCAGGGGCTTTTTTACAGGGCCTTTGGGGCAGGTGAGACACAAGCCCCTTTAGGCCCTGGAAGGTGCTCCAAGGTCTCCCTGGATCCTTCTCTTCTCCAGGTGGACACCCCCAGCTCTCCCAGCCTGGCTCCAGAGCAGAGGGGCTCCAGCCCTGGGAGCATCTCCGTGGCCTCCTCTGGACTCTCTGCAGCAGCTCCAGGTCCTTGTGCTGTTGTTCCCAGAGCTGGAGGCAGCTCTGCAGGGGGGGTCTTATCTGAGGGGCCAGAGGGGCAGAATCCCCCCTTCTCTTGCTGCCCTACTGTGGGATCAGCTCAGGGCACAGGGGCTTCTGGGCTGGGTCATGTCCAGCCTTTCATCCACCAACACCCCCAAATCCTTCTCCCCAGACTCCTTTCCTTCCATTATTTCCAATGTGACTTAATTTAAAGAAAGGCAGCAGTGCTCCTGACACCCCACAGGGTCATTTCAAGCTGTTGCAGAGAAGTTTTAATGCATCTCCGTGCTGAAACCAATTCTGCATGGGGGGGGAAGTATGAAAGGTGAGGAAATTGTGGGATGACTTGATGTTGACACAATGTAAAATATTTGGTCCTGACTTTAAATACTTCTATTAATGGGGTTTTATCTGTCAGTATTCTCTGAGTTCTCTGTTCCTGCTGCCTCCTTGTTTTTGCTCCTTGTGTTGCCTGTTGGAGGAGTGTCAGTTTTCTTCCTTCAGCCACATCTTCTTTCCAGCTGGTCATTTGATGTCTCTGTGATTGTTTTATTTCTCTGCCATATGAAAAAATCCCTTGAGGCACCAATTAAGGAGATTTTGCTCCATCCTGGGATGTGTTGGACACTTGTTGTGTCTGATGGAGCAAAGTTTGTTCTTCAGCTGGTTGGACTTGATGGTCTCAGAGGTCTTTTCCAACCTAATTGATTCTGTGAGTGTTGGGAGGTGGAGTGACCACTGTAATGACACCATCCTAGGATACTCCTGTAAATCCCAAGCTCAACCCTGGATGAAGGTTTTTCCACCCAAACATTGTGTGTGAGTTTGCTGGAAAACACGAGTGTCTGGCTGCTCTTCCCAGGGCACAAAAGCACCAGTGCATGAGCAGAGGAGCAGGAATGTCAGCCAGACCCTCTGGATTTGGCAGCCTCTGCTCCCAGGATCCATCCACGCCGGTGTTGGCTGATGACCAGCTGCCAGCACAGCCGGGTTTTCTTCCCGTTCCGGCACTTGCATCGGAAAACTGTCCCCGTTGGAGAAGAGGATTCAGGTCAGAGGCTTTGCCTTGGGTTGGGGGTTTATTTTTTTGTACTGTGGTTTTGTGGCAATTCCTTTTCTTCCAGAGCATCTTTTAAAAGGAAAGAGCTGCAATGGTTTGGTCCTGTGCTTAAGTATAGGAAAAGGAGGAATATTCTGCCAACATTGAAGCGTTTGCCAGGAATGCAGACACTAAATCCTAGTTCTTACAGGGTTGGTAGAGCAGAGCTTTAACTCTCCCAAACAAGGGGGTGTTGTGGTGATGTTTGCAGAGCTTTATCTTGGGTATCTCACCCTGGAATGGTGCTCTGGAGATTTCCATTACACTGGCATTTCTTAAAGTCAACTAAACCAACCCCTAAACTTTCTCCAGGTTGCTGCTCTCCCTTTAAAAGCTGTTTCAGGGGAGTTTAGGTTGGCTATCAGGAAAAACTCCTTCTCCCAAAGGGTGGTTGGGCATTGAACAGGCTCCTTATGGAATGGTCACAGCCCCAGGGCTGCCAGAGCTCCAGGAGTGTTTGGCCAACACTCTCAGGGATGTGGTGGGATTGGTGTGGTGTCTGTGCAGGGCCAGGAGTTGGACTGATGTTCCTTGTGGATTCCATCCAGCTCAGGACATTCCATGATTCTGTGATGGTGACTTGATTCCACAGGATTTGCTCTCCTTGAATAGCCTCAGTTTTCGTCTCAGGTGAGGTTGGTGCAAGTGTTTTCCAGTGAGAAAACAATTTCACTTGGCATAACGTGTCTGTAACAAGAAAAAAAGAATTAAAAAGCTGTTTCCTGGTGAGTGTCATGAGAGTCGTATTTTATACTTCACTTTAATTACAAGAGGGTTTGGCTGTTAATGGGTAGAACTTACTTGGCTGCTGTTCAGTAATTGTAATTATGGAATGAAGGATTTGCTGTGCTTTTAGTGGGAGAATCCCACTGAGTTCAGTTCTGGAGAGTGGCTGTGAAGTGCCAGTGATGGGATGGAGAGTGTTTTAACCTTCAGCAATGCAGCAAGTGGCACCTTTGGCTGGAGCAGGGAGGGCCCTTTCAGTATGATTTTGGCCCTTCAGGGAGTCTTTGCAAGCCTGTCCATAGGGATCTGTTCTCCATGGGCTCCATGTGGGCAGGGGGGAGAGGAAGGGCCTCATCAGGTCTGGCTGTTTTCATTGCCCATTCCCAGGTGCCTTTGTCCTTTGGCCTTTCTCCATCTGAAGAATTTGGAGGTCCTGTAGAAAGGTTCTTTGGTGGGGGATGAGGAGCAGGGGGAGGACAGGGCTGTGTCTTTTGGTTGCTGCACCAGACTAAAAAATGGCATTACTGATTTTATGGGAAGAGGCAGGAAACTAGATGGGTTTGAGGAGCTCATAAGGAAAAAAATTGGGGTAATAGGTGCCACCACAGAAAGCAAATCCCACTGAAGAGATGTTCTGACTGGTGTAGGATTGGACTGTGTTCTACGCAGTGTGTGAAAACTCCATGTCCCTGCTCTGCCTGCACCAGAATAGTGAGGAAATTCTTAGGACTGTAAAACTGCAGAGTAATTGAGGTTGGCAGGGGCCTCCAGAAGACATTGGTCCTGCTCCAAGCAGGTCAGGTGAGCCCAGGGGCTGGTCCCAGAGCGGGTGCTCGATGGGTTAGGAGTCCCCCTATGGATAAATCCCCAATTTGAAGAGATGCCTGTGCACGGCTTGTGGAGGGCTTTTAGGTTCTTCTTGGATAAGCAAAGGACTTGTGTTGCAAGGCAGGAACCCATAGGTTCATTGTTATTGTTGTTATTATCATCCCAATCCTTGTGGAACAGCAGCAGCTGGAAGTTGGCAAATACTTTCTTTTAAAAATACTGAGTTCATTTCTTTCCCACAACCTCCCATGGGCTGAGGGTGTTGCCAACCAGGAGATTCCTTGGAGGCTATAAACTATATTAGGGGGGTGCTCTGTGGAGGAATACATTAAAATGTGGGTACAAGTCCTGGTATATGCGAGGGACAGGGAGATTTTATATCTCTATGTGCAAATGTAAGTGTTTTACAAACTCCTGCTGATCCTTCTCATGGCCACAGCCAAGTGCTCTCTTGTTGGGGACAAAAATCATCAATTTTTAAACAACAACAACAAAAAATTGTGTCATTATAGACCTTGAGTTTAAGCTACTTTGCCAACATTTGTGGGTCAGGGGTCCAGAGGAGGCCACGGAGATGCTCCCAGGGCTGGAGCCCCTCTCCTCTGGAGCCAGGCTGGGAGAGCTGGGGGTGTCCACCTGGAGAAGGGAAGGATCCAGGGAGACCTTGGAGCCCCTTCCAGGGGCCTAAAGGGGCTGTGGGAGCTGGAGAGGGACTTGGGACAAGGGATGGAGGGACAGGACAAGGGGGGGAATAGCTTCCTACTGCTAGATGGGATATTGGGAAGGAATTGTTGGGTGTGAGGATGGGGAGGCCCTGGCACGGGTTGGGCAGAGAAGCTGTGGCTGCCCCATCCCTGGAAGTGTCCAAGGCCAGGCTGGACGGGGCTTGGAGCAACCTGGGATAGTGAAAGGTGTCCCTGCCCATTGCAGGAGGTGAGACTGGATAATCTTTTAAGGCCCCTCCCCACCCAAACCCTCCTGTGCTTCTTTGAAATGGAAAATTGGAGTTTGCTCTCCAATGGCCCCGGGGGGGGCGAAAAATAACAGGAATCCGAAAGTTTTTGAGGGTGTGAAAGGTCAGAGTGGGGCAGTTTCAGGCTGCAGGTCCTTCTGTGAGGGCTCTGCTCAGGCACTGCAGCACAAACTCTATAAATAAGCTGTGGTTTGTGCTTTTGACCATAAAAGCAGCGCTGGGCTCCGGAGGCAGCGTGGGACACACAGCCACAGCAGTGAGAGGTGCAGACCAAGGTATCAGCACTTGGACTCATGTTTCGTGGCTATAAATGACATTTCCAGGGTTATTGTTGGGCCACTTACTGAAGGACTCCCAGCAAAGCTCTTTGTTTTTGCAGGAGTTCGGGAATTGTCCCTCGTACTTTTCCACCTTGGTGCTTCCTGAGGTGTCTTGGTCTCTGCTGGACAGAGGTGGCTCCTCATGGAAACCAAAAGTTGGGAGATATGTCCAAGTGGTGTCACTTCAGCAGAGCAATTGGGAGGTTTTATCTGGCACTGAGCTGGAGATTTAAAAGCACTTCCCACGGCAGAAGCAATAATGGGAAGGGATTTAAGGAGGCTCCAAATCAAGGAATGTACGTGCAGTTTATGTCCTGGCCATAATCCAATATATTCCTCTTAAAAAGGAGTAGAACAGGGCAAGGACAGTTCTGGGAACTTGGTTACAGGTTGAGTGAAAACAAAGGAAAATGATCTTTATCATCCAGGTGTTTGTGTTTCAGGATACAGGATTAAATTTGGGGTTACAGAGAGTAACTTGTGAACGCCCTGGTGATA
Source organism: Serilophus lunatus (assembly GCA_013399895.1). Taxonomy (NCBI): domain Eukaryota; kingdom Metazoa; phylum Chordata; class Aves; order Passeriformes; family Eurylaimidae; genus Serilophus; species Serilophus lunatus. The sequence continues at coordinate 863,959 of VXBA01000260.1, forward strand.
TAAAAAAGAACTTCAAATTCAAAAATTCCAATATGCTGGTTTTTGCTCTCCTGTGTGTTTTTTTCTTTTGGAACGAAGGTGTTTATGAATTAATATTTTTTCCAAGCATAATTTTTAGAATACAGGGATAAACAGCCCTCAAATCTGGAAATAAATGGCAGGAGATCATTGAAACCACCTCTGTGAATACACACACCGGGTTTCTCCAACAGGAGCTGTAGGTGAAGCATGGGATGCACATCATGCAATTGTTAAGGCTGGAAAAGACCTTTAAGACCATCAATACAGCCATCAACCACGGTGTTCTCCACTAAACCATGTCCTCGGGTGCCACATCCACTCTAAGAGTGAAGGGAGGCTCTTTTGAGGGTTGGGGACATTAAATACCCTGGTAAAGGTCTGTATTTTCCCTACTGCTTTCACCACTGTTATTCCATAGGGGAATGCAGCTGTTTTCCTATAGGAGAGTATTGATGTTATTCTATGTAAGAATAACATTGTTTGGATTATGAATAGAACAGAAGAGCAACAGCAATTAGAGGTGCAGGAGCAGGTCCCACCATCATCCTGCCTTCTCACAGCCACTTTGGGAGTGTCTCTCCAAAATAGCATCTCTGGGACTTCTGTTGAAGAAATCAAGTGCTCCTGTCCCTGAGGAACCTGGATTTCCACCCTGATGCTCAGCCCCACTTTTAATTTGGAAAAGGACCAGGAAAACTGGTGTTTTGTGTTGGTGTGCCACTATGAAAATGGGGTGGTTTGTGCTTGGAGGGGTCCAATCCAGGAGGAGTTTTTTCCTGGAAAGGGTGGTCAGGCCTTGGAAGGGGCTGCCCAGGGAGGTTTGGAGTCCCCATCCCTGGAGGTGTCCAAGGAAGGACTGGCTGTGGCACTGAGGGCTCTGGGCTGAGGGACAATGTGGGGATGGGGCACAGCTTGGACTCAGTGACCTTGGAGGGCTTTTCCAACCTCAATGATCCCGGGATTCTGTGATCTTACTGCCGTGTAAGAACAAGTGACAGTGTTTTCCTGGATGGAGAGGTTTTAGAAAATAACTTTATTTCAGGAAAGCCATTAAACTAATCCTTATTCTGGCTGTTACCTGGAATTAATCCTGATGGCCTCGATATTCATTCCGGAACAGAGAGTCCCCAGACGAGGAGGAACTTGGAGCATTTAGCCAGGAAACTGTGAATTCCTTTTTCCCTGCCATCCATGATAAGCATCTCCTTGTGCTGGAGGAATGGAGCTGGTGCTCCTCTGCCTTCTCCAAGCTGCTGGATCCCAGTGCCATGTCCAGAGGGATCCTGGGCTCCTACAGAGAGACGTATTGAATTTTGTTTCCTCCGCACTGTTGAGCCCCGGCCAGTAAAAGCTTCGGTCTCCCTGAGAATTCTTGGAATGCTGTCCTGGAGTTGTGTCCGTTGGGCTGCTCAGCAGCTTCGAATCAATGAGTCAGGAAAGGGCAATAATATGAACAGAAGGGAATTTGTTTTACAGGAGTTTGAGCTCATTTAGAATTTCTTGGAGGCTGAACTATTCAATCCCTCCCTCTCGCAGAGGGACGTGGTGTCCTGGTCGGGTTTAAATAGATTAGACACGTATACATTGAATTAACAGCCCTTTTTTTAGAGCCCAACAGCCCTGCTGAGGAAACCTGCAGAGTAAAGCAACCAAAAATGTCTTCAGTTGTCTCAAATCAAACCCCAGGCATTTCTTCAGCTCCTTGTTGGCCCGTTCCCAGCGTGCCGGGGAGTCCCCTGGAGCCTTCACAACCCGGGAGCCAAAGAGCTTTGCTATTTCATCAACACTGAAGAAAAAGGCCTGAAAGAGAGATATTCTGGCTGTGATTTCTGTAGGCATTTGGGTTAGAAAATACCATGTGGTCTGGCATGTTAATCCTGAAAAAGCTCCTGAAAACAAGAGGAATCTTGCTGTCCCCCACTCCTGTATGTGAAGTATTTTCTCCTAAATGTTCCTTGCTACAGAAGTTATTCCTGGGCAAGGCTCTTCCCAAAGAAATCCTAATAAATAGACCGTGTTTCTCTTTGTGAGCAATTACTTCAGGTATAAATGCAAGGAGTTGAAGTAGAAAATCCTTTTAATGTTGTTTTAATGTTGCTTAAATTCTTTATTAAATTAGATGAAAATTTCTTAAATGATATAAAGTAGTGCTGCCTCCTGTTTGGTCTGTTCATCTTGCTGCTGGCTCAAGTGGGCCAGTGCTAATTAGGTGAGCAATGTTAATTAGGTGCAAAGAAAATTTATCTCATTGCCTTCAGATGCTGCCTGAGATTAAGGTTGATCCCAATGTAGGGAAATGCTCATAATTTAATATAATTTCACACTGATATCTAAATACAAGGTGCTGCACTTGCAGGTCTTGTTTATCAACATATTCTGCTTATTAAGCTCCTTGTTGTGTTTCTGCTCCCTGAAATACCTTAGGGATGGGTAAATCCTTTGGGAATCTTAAATGGATCATGTCTTTTAATACCAAAATGCCTGTTTTGGGGAGGGGATGCCTGGACCTCCATCTCCAGGAGAGTTTTGGGGGGTTCAGTGGAAGTTTGGGGATCTTTGATGTTCTCCAGAGGGTGGGAAGGGGAGGAATGCTGGGAGTGGGGAGGGTTTGGGGGGTGAATAAGCAGGAAAAAAGTGGGAACAGTCTGAAAAGATGTGAATCATCTGCGGGAGAGTGTTCTGAGCTGCAGCTCTGGAATCATCTCCAGAGCTCTGGAATCATCTCTCCAGCAGAACCTGCTCGCTTGGCAGGTTTCGGCCACCCCAGAACTTGTTTCAGTCAACTAAAGCAAATTCATATGCAACAGCTTGAGTTTAAACAAATCCCTGGATTCAAATAGTGGGGAGAATCACCTCGTTGTTGCATCCATTCTGAAATCATTGGATCCAAGCAGATTGTGGAGGGATCACGGCTCACGCAGGGACGGGAGGCAGCCGTGCCCTTCCACCAAGGTCTCGTTTCATTTGGTCTTTTTATTCTGCTTTGAGTTGCAAAGTGAAATCTGCAAAGGTCATTTGAAAAGCTTCAGATTATGGATGTAAAGCCCTTTTAATCTTTCCTAATAAATAGCTGAGGAGGAACTAAATCTACTGGGAGCTGGGCCCTGCTGTTAAGCCTCTGCACAAAATGTCCAGACATGAGCAACACTTGGGAATTATCTCAGAAATTGTAATTACCTGAAATAAATTTGGTGTAGAAGAGGAGGTGAATGAGATGAAAACTGGTTTAATAAATGAAGCATTAATTGGACCTGGTGGCTTGACAGGTTCTGTCACCGTGGTCCAGGTGATTATGAAAGTGATTTAAGCACAATTAAACCCAGAGATTTCTTTTAAATGGCAATAAATGACTCTGTACTGTCTGTGCCTTGCAAAGGAAGGTTGGAATAAAAGCTTTGCATAATAAAAACTTAAAAGCTTTTGGATTTTGGGAAAGCAATAGCAACAAATGGAAAGGAGGGTGTGTGAGATGCTGCAAATACCCTGAGCTGTGCTGGGGCTGTACAGACATTGTCTGACATCTGAGTAGCCTTCAAAGCATTTTCCCCCCTTAATTCCATATATAATTAAAAAGCAGCTTCCTCCAGCTCATGAAAATGTAGAGTCCTGTTGGAGCAGGGTAGGTTTATATTTATTTACATGAATAAAGCACAGCCTTAACACAGACTGGAATAACTTCCAATATTAAACCTGTCCTGTGTAGCTCACACTTGCTTTTCAACCACTGTGTAGCACCTCTTCCTGAATACAATATTACAAAACAATATGGTCCCCAGAAGGATGATTTTGGGAACCATGAACAAACTTTCCCCAGCTCCTTTTCACTAATTGCAAACGATAGGAAAATCGCCCCAGTTAAGTTGTCAATGACATCCATGGGAATTAAACAAGGCTGTGGTTTTTGCAGTGTAATGACAACATCTCCCTCTTTTCACAGGCTTTTGGAAATGCAAAGACAGCCCATAACAACAACTCCAGTCGCTTTGGGAAATTTATCCAGGTGAATTACCAGGAGACGGGCACCGTGCGAGGGTAAGTGGGGCCAGGATCTGCTGCTGGATCTACTCAAACCTAAACAGGCTGTAATTGAGGGTTCATTTTTTTGGCCAATGTTTTCCAAAATGGAGATAGCAAAAGGAAAATACCTGGGTTTTAGCATATTCAGATGCACTGGTGTGGAAATGTTGGAGTATCCAAGCTGCATGCTGAGGTGGGAACACACCAGAGCTTTGAGGCACTGGAGCTCTACTTAATCATGAGGTCAAGTTTATAAGGAAGCTGAAAGGCAAGTTGTCCTCTTCAGACAGGAGTTGGGGCAGGAAAGGGGAATGCTTTGGCTGAGATGGGTTAGGGCTGGAACATGGATGGACAGTAGAGCTGTGTATCCAGCAAGGCCCTGCAAGCAGATGTTGGGTGGCAGCCCCTAAATACCCCCATGTCCCCTGGGCTGATCCCACAGTGGGGCAGCAGGAGAAGGGAGGAATCTGCCCCTCTGCCCCCTCAGGTGGGACCCCCCCTGCAGTGCTGCTCCAGCTCTGGGAACAACAGCACAAGGACCTGGAGCTGCTGCAGAGAGTCCAGAGGAGGCCCCGGAGATGCTCCTAGGGCTGGAGCCCCTCTGCTCTGGAGCCAGGCTGGGAGAGCTGGGGGTGTTCACCTGGAGAAGAGAAGGATCCAGGGAGACCTTGGAGCTCCTTCCAGGGCCTAAAGGGGCTGCAGGAGCTGGAGAGGAACTTGGGACAAGGGATGGAGGGACAGGACACAGGGAATGGCTTCCCACTGGCAGAGGGCAGGGAGAGGTGGGATATTGGGAAGGAATTGTTGGGTGTGAGGGTGGGGAGGCCCTGGCACAGGTTGGGCAGAGAAGCTGTGGCTGCTCCATCCCTGGGAGTGTCCAAGGCCAGGTTGGAGCCACCTGGGATGGTGGGAGGTGTCCCTGCCCGTGGGAGGAGGTGGAACTACCTAAACCCAGCTTTCTCTTTGTCTTTAGCCCATGGACACAGGTCATCTCCAAGGGACTGGAACTGGCTCTAAATGAGCAGGGCTTTGTTAACTCTGCTTTTTGTCCAGGTTAATTAATGCAGTTGGAGTAACACAGAGTAGAAGCAGCGTTCCAGGGGCTGTATAATTTTCCAGCTGGCTCAGAGATCCCTTGCTGGGACTTTGTTGTTATTTTAGAGAATTGCTGTTCACTTTTTTTTTAGTTTCCAGCAGAACAGTGTCTCACCAAGAGCTGCCAGTAATTTTTCAGTGAGCTCGGGTTCTCCGTGTCCCTTCCTGCTGTGTTTGCAGCCTACATCAATCCTGAAGGTCTTTGGGTTTTTTTTTTCATCTTTAATTGTGGTGCACAGTTCTCTTAAAATGATAAACCTCATTTTTTAATATAATACCTTTTACAGGGGAACAAAGATCCAACAAATGCCTTAGTTTTATGTTATCTTGGCACGATGAGGCAGCGTTGTGGTTGTGGCCTCTGTTTATACCTGGCAGAAAGGTGCACAGAACATTATGTTAATAGATTCTAATCCATAAAATAAGGGAAATTTTCTTTCCTTTGTAAAAAATGAGCTTTCTTGGTCTCTCTTTGCACAGTATGATGTGACTGTGCTCTGCTTAAAGCTTCCAGTGCCCCAATAAAAATAAAATATGTTTAAAACCATTGTTAGCTCTTCCTGGCATATGAAGCCCTTTTTTTTTTTCCAGTGAGTGATTTTTTTTAAAAAAAAACAGCCCAGATTTTAAGCACAACCCAAATCAATTCCTATCCTGTGTATCATTTGCTTTGCTAATGGGACTGTAATTTGCAGCCCCAAATCAGAACTTTCCTCCCCTCAGAGGTCAGAAATAGCAGTTGGGAGTTTGCTTTACAAACCCTTGGAATATAATGATCCCAAATTTACAGGGAATTTCAGCTTTAGAGATGGAAGAGGCAGAAGATTGAGCAGGAGCCATCCTACCCCATGGGATGAGGGCTGGGCAGGTCTCTCAACCTTCAGTGATGTCACCCTGGATGCAAGTACAGGCTCTCTCTGCTTAAATTAGTGTTTCACACACAGTTTTCCCCTTAGAGCTCCTTTTCTTTACTCTTTAAGGTCCATTTGACATTATTGACAGTGATAAATAAAAAGAAGACATTTGGAGACTTTGACTTTTTAAGCAGAAGTTGGTTTTCCTTTTCATTATCCTGTTCCAAGAGTGGACAGGCATTGTTGGTGGGATGTGGATTCATCACAACCTGTGCACCATGCAAGGAGCATTTGACCAAAACAGGATTAAAAAAAAAAATTAAAATCTCCATGGAAAAATAAGATTAAAAAAATAATTAAATAAAATTTAAAAATTTGCTCAGATTTAAAGATTGGTTTGGACCAGATGACCTCTAGAAGAACCTTCCGACCTAAATTATTGCATGAAAGTCAGTTTTTAGGGGGGGTTGTAATAAATGATGGGAAGGGATGAGAGCCAAGGGAATAGATATGGGGCAGGTTTTTGTCCAGCAGGGTCTGAGCTGTTGTCCAGTAGGATCCTATCAGTGGATCTGGGATGCCCTGACTCCTTTGTTCCCCAGTCCTGCAGTGAATCCATGGCGTGGCTTGGGAAGGAAAAATTGAATTCAGGTTAGAAAGGGGATGCAAAAACCCCCCAGCTTGGGCTGGACTGTTCTCACTTCCTCACAGAGAATAAACAGGAATAAACCTTTCTGGTGCTTGTCAGGCAGAGAATAACTCAACTCTGCTGGCTGACTGTCCAGCAAGATCATCCCATGGGGAGTTGGATCTGCCACTTCCAGTGGCTTCTCCTGAGAGTTGCCATAGGAATTCTCACAGAACCTCAGCAGCACATCCATATAATTCATATTTGAGTTTTTAGTGGAAGGAAGGGACGAATAGGTCTGGCTTCCCCATCCATAGTGGATCAGAACTTAGAAGCACCTCCTTATCCTGCCATCCCAAAGTTCCATAGGTTTCCCAGTTCCTACGTGGCTCCTGCTGTCGGTGCCACGTCACTGGGCATCCATAGCTGGAAAACACAGCTCCATCATCCAAACTGCCACTTAGAGCTCTGGGCTCTGGATCCCTGTCATTACTGGTTAGGACTGTTGGGAAGAAAAAAATGTGGGGAAGTTTGGCTTAGCTGGCCAAGCTTGAAAAAAGTCTTGAATATGGAAATGGAACGTGTTTGTTGGGAAGGCTCTTGGGAGAAAACGTAAACTTGCAATGAGGAGCTTTCGCAATTGTTTGTTTTCTTTGACTGCAGCCACGAGTTTAGAACCTGAATTTTTGGTGGGAAGCAGCTCTTCTGGAAGAGGGAATGAGGATGCAGCTGAATGTCATCTTGCAGAGTTTTGCAGGCAGAGATTCCTCGTGCTGGGAGCAGTTTGACTGCTCTGGCTTGGGATGGAATAGGGATCTGAGCTCCCTCCTTGCTGTCAACATTTCCCCCTGCCCAGAGGCTGATGCATTTGAGCTCATGTTTTGCAGATCCAAGTTAGTGTTGGCTCCGTATCAAACCAAAAAACCCTCAAAAGCCAAACATAACATTGGGCTTGTTCTGCCGAGGAAGAAATTTATATAACTAAGTGAAACAAGGCTGCAGCTTCTTTGTGTGGGTACCAGGGCTCTTCAGCTGCCTTCGTTTCAGCCAAGTGCCAGGTCAATGAACAACACTTTGGTTTGTTCCTTGCAGAGCTTATGTTGAAAAATACCTCCTGGAGAAGTCCCGCCTGGTCTACCAGGAGCACAACGAGCGGTAGGTGCCTCTCTTTTGCCTACAGGGCTGGGTCTGACTTCGGGACCTGGCTCAGATGCCTTAAACCCTGCTCGAGCTGGCACAGGAGCAGGATTTTCGTGCTGCTGACCCTGTGCTTGCAAAGGGAACTGGTGCATTTTATATTTCCATATTTATATTTTGTTGCGCCGCCCAGAGAAAATAAACTCCATTCTTTTATCAGCCTTAGATTTAGCAGAGAATGGGTTGGGAGGGACCTAAAAGATCATCTTGTTCCAACCCCTGCTGTGGGGAGGGAACCATCCACTAGAATATTGTCATTTTTATTTTCCCTGTCTTTCTGATTCTTGCCTGTGAATTATTACATCCCATTTGTTCTCCTGTGCAACTTAGGAGCTGTTTAATCTCTAATTTTTGAGGGAGAAGATACTGTTTTAGTTCTGTTTTATGGTTCTTAACATGCTGGAGCCTTTGGGGCCTCTAGAAAAGGCAAAATAATACAGACAACAAATTTATGTGAATTGTTCTTTCCTACTTGCAACGTATTATTTGTTGCATTTTCCTCTCTTCTCTCAGTAATTAATACTCCAATTTTAAGTAATTTTGCTGCCTCTTGTTTTCTTTCAACTCTTGGCACTTCTGCCTGTGTTTCCCTTTGGAGACAGATGTGTGAGAAGTTTTCTGGAATGCTCCAGGGCTGATCCTGGAGTTAAAGAGCATCTTCAACCCTGACAAATGTCCTCTTGGGAGCTGCAAGATGATTAAACTGGGATCCTTTTGGAAAACATCCAACATAAAAGCAGAGTTTTAATTTTAGAAAGGAATAGTGTTAATCTGTGTTAGAGTTGTCTGGAAGCAGAACACAGGAGTGTCCCTGGGGGCGGGTTTAGCATTAGGACTATCCAAGTGTTTGGAACATTTGAGGAGCCGTAATAATTGAAGATCTTTTAGTTGTGGCTTAGAGAAGTGCAACTGCAAAGTCGTTGCCTTTTTAATGGAAATAAGGTCTTCAAAATAATAATTCCTGCGCTACAAGGAAATCTGTTGGAGGGTGGAGCTGGGGGGAGGGTCAGGCACTGCTCCCAGGAGACAGGATGAGAGGGAGCAGCCTTAAGCTGTGCCAGGGGAGGGTCAGGTGGGACATCAGGGAGAATTTCTTCATGGAAAGGGTTGTTAAATATTGGAAGGATCTGCCCAGCAAGCTTTGGAGTCCCCATTCCTGGGGGTTCAAGGACCCCTGGCTGTGGCACTCAGTGCTCTAGGCTGGGGAAGGTGGGGATTGGGCACAGCTCAATGACTTTGGAGCTCTTTTCCAACCTCAATCATCCTGGCATTCTGTCAGATCCATGGGCACTGTACATGATTCTGAAGGAAAACCTGATGATCCCAGCTAGGAATTCTTTGAGTAGATTCTAGGGCAGTGGATGTCCTTGGATGGAAAAGAGGGGTCTCACTCTCCATGACTTAATGAAATCTTTTCCATCCCCGTAGGTACAGACCATCTCCAACTCAGGGGTGACTTTGGAGGCTGGAAGCTGAGGTGTGAGGTTTCCATGCCCCTCTCTGCTTGGTGCTGCTGTTTATTTCCAAGTCTAACATGGGTTTTTTAATTTATCCCCAGGAACTACCATGTATTTTATTACCTCCTGGCAGGAGCAAGTGAGGAGGAGAGATCAGCATTTCACCTGAAGCAGCCAGAGGAATATCATTACCTCAACCAGGTGGGAATTTTAGCCAGGAATACAATGCAGGGCCTTGCTGGTAGGAGTAAAAATGGGTTTTCTTAATGCTTTACAGGAAGACTCCCACCACTGGAAACAATTCCTTGTTGGCAATGTGAACAGCTGGTAGTGTGAGGGAAAATAATCAGTGTTTTCCCTCCCTGGGATATGTTAAATATATTGAGTTTTTAATTGTTGGAGGGATAAACAGCAAGAATTTATCTGTTTTCTATGTGAGTGTCATTTGCTCATTAACATCTGTCTGCTGAGCAGGAGAAAAGGGGGAAATGTGGGATACTGGGATATAACACCTTGCATGAGGTAGTTGTAATTCTGTAGCTTCCTGGCTGGCTTTGAATTTAACAATTAATAGAAATAAAACCACAGCAACCATTTAAAACCTGGGAATTAATAATGAATGAGGTGTTACTAATGGCCAAGTAAACGCAGCTTAATGATAATAACTTTAAAATAAACTGATTTACTTTGGGTATTTAGGCAGTTGTTCACTGGTGCTTGTGAAAAAAGGAGGAAAAAAAGAAAAAAGGAGGAGGAATATGTGGGAGAAAAGTCAAGTGATACTTTGATTTTACCTAATTGCAATTTTCTGGGCACTGAAACACGAGGAACAATAAAAAGTGATTCAACCCTTAAGCTGGAGAGAAACTTGGACCCACAGTTCAGCCCAAATGGCATTTCTAGAAATATAGTTTCACTCTGGAATATTCTAAATTGCCAGGGGCTTCTTAAAGATCTTTTCAAAGTGGGCAATCAACACCAAAATCCATTGTCCCATTAAAGACTCCCACTTGAGCAGGAAAATCAGCTCAAAAAAAAAAAAATCAGCCCAAACCAGGAGCACACCAAGAGCTGGAGGCTCTTTGCTGGATTTTTGTGGCTCAGGCATGTTGGAGAACATGGTATGATCCCCACCACCTTCTGTGCTGTGGTTTTGCAATGGGAACCTGGCCAGATGGAATGTTTTGCCACATTCCCAGGTTTTGTTGGGCCATTCCAGTCCTTTTGTGTTAGTGGAAAACAATTCTTGTAATTACAGTTTAATTGCAGACCTTTTTTTTTAATAGCAGATGTCTTAAGGTGTTAATATTGAAATTAAAATTAGAAATTTAATGGCACTTGGGGTATGGAGCTGGTAAAATGTTCTAATTTAGGGGGAAACCTTTTTAATCCAGATTAAGGTTTGATGGCACAAGTAGCCTGGGGAAGGCTGAGGTACCTCCTGTGGAGCAGGGAAACAGAGTAAGGATTTCCCTGGACACAGTGTAAGGAGAGTAATGGCAGTCTTTTATGTAATGACAGTTTTTAGGGGAGTTTTAAATAATTTTTTAATAATTAGAGTTAAACCATTTAACCCTGACAGCTGTGGGAAAACGGTGCCTTCAGATGTGGTCAGGGCATGGCTGCACATTAAAACCATCTGACAGTGCAGTAGCAACATTCTCCTGCCCTAAAGGCAAAAGGAAAAAAGGAAAATAAAGATTAAAAAAGGAAAAAGAGGTAGTAGAGAAATGGAAAAAGAAATCTGGGAATCATAGCAGGGGAAAATTAGAACATGACCCTTGAGTGTTTCCAGCTGCTTCTTAAATGTGTCCTGGAGAAGCCCCTGCCTTTTAAAAGGAAAAGGAACCAGGAAATGAAGTGTTTAACTGAAAATTAAGTATTAATATTGAGAAGCTATGAAATACTGAACCCCTCAACTCAAGAGGTGTCTCTGCCCTTGAGTCAGGATTCTTTTCCTTCTCTGGGGTCCTCGGCTCCCATCGTGTTCTGGGAACAAATGTGGAGTTTGTGTTGCAGGTGAGAAAGAATCCATTCAGATCCTGCCCCAAAATCTGCTGCTGATCCAGGTGCTGGGCTGGAAATGAAGGCATCTGGTTGAAAATAAAAATTTAGATTATTTTTTAACACAAATTTACTTAAAGTATCCCCTGGGTTTGGATGAGTTCTCCATCTCCCACCCCAAAGGCAGGTGCACCCTGAAAGTAACTGAGTACTTCCTGTGTTGGTTATTCACCTTCATCCATTCCTAAATTAGTCATTTGCAGGATTAGATCCTGATTTTCAGCTCCTGAGGAGCTCCAGGGCCACGTTTCTCTCTCTCCTGGACTGGTCACTGATGTGCTTTGACTTCTCTCACCTCCACCTCTGTCTAATTGAAAAAAGATACAAATTTCCAAAAAGCTTTGGAGTGTTCCTGGAAGGATCCCACTTTTGCAGCACTTACATGTGTCTGGAGCAGAAGTTGAGTGTAGAAAACAACCAAGCCTGCTCTTTGGTGGGATTTTTCCATCCATGGCCCTTCAGCTCCAGGTAAACGAAAGGTTTCTCCAACCATGGAGAAGAGGAAAAAGGTTTTCAAATGTTTTCAAATCCATTAAGATTGTTGCGTGAGAGGGCCTTGCTTGGAAACACTGTGAGCAGAAATCAGCACCAGGAATGCAAAAAGGGTTATAAATTTTACCTTAAAAAAATCCAAGTGTGGAATGATTAACCAATTCCTGTCCTCAGGGAACAGGGAGTGGGGGTTCCGTGGACTCTGGACACTCTTAACCTGCTCTGCCTTGTTTCAGATGACAAAGAAACCCCTCAGCCAGAGCTGGGATGATTTTTGCTCTGACTCTGAGCCGGTCAGTACAAGATCCCGCGTGGGCCATGTTGCTCTTTTCCCTTGGCTTTGTCAGGGACCCCAGGAAAGCAAAGCCAAGCTGAGTTTAACCCAGTAACTCCCCCCTGTCCTGCAGGGATGTTGCTTGGGATGCCTCAGGTGGTTTGTTCCCTTGCCCTTTTGGGGTTCCTTCCATGTGGAAGTGTCTTCAGCAGTTGGGTATGGTCAGTTATCCATCTTATTTTTACAGACTAAGGGGGTTTTATTCCTTCTTGATGTAATAGGTGATGCTTTATGGGAATTGTGATGTGGCAGCAGTGTGAAAATTGAAATTCCTTTCAGATAAAAGAGCAAATTGGGCTCTTGGAGCCCCAAGAGAAGCATCAGTTCATGCTGGTTGTGGTGTATCTGCTCTCCAGCTTCCAGGGAAAAACCAAACCCCAAACCATCCCCCTCAACCATCTGTAAGCAAATCAAATCCTGATTTTGTTCAGAGTGCAAAAACAATTCCTTCTTCTGAAATCCTTCTGCTGACATGATGATCCTTTTCCGAATGGATCATCCCAAAAAAGGCAATGGTGAAGCTTTTCCCCCTTCAGCTGATGACGTGTTTGGGGTGTCTGTGTGTCCCATGGTGCTGCCTGGGGTCTGTCCTGCATGGGGAAGCATGTTTGGGATCAGCTGCATGTCATTCCTGCTTGTTCTGCCGTGTGCTTGATGGCTGCCAAGCTCCTGTTGATGCATCTGGAAGAGTAAGAGATGATCTGGGGAGGGGCTGGGATTCACTCGCCCTAAAAAAGTGTCTGAACAGCAAGATTTCCCTGCAAGGTGAGGGGAAAGGAGGGAAACTCCCCCCAGGTTAAAACAATGGGATATTGGATTGGCATCCTTAATCCATCAGCATCCTTAGGGGTCCTGCAGGAGCAGGGACTGCTGAGCAGGTGCTGGTCTAGACGCACTTCATAGGTTGCAAAGCCCTTAATTGCTTTAGGAATGGGTTGGGACAATTCCCTGGAGGAATTACAATGGCATCACCTCCAGCCCCATGTGTTGTTACAATTTTACTCTTTAGCTGTTTGGGATCATTTGATTTAGGATTATTTGCCTGTGATATTCCTGGGAAATCACATCTTTACTTCAGCTGATGAGTCACTTTTAAGCCTACCCTGGATATCTCCCCATCTCCATGGACTCAACCTGCTGGTCTATAAAGAAACTCTTTTATCCCCTAGAAACTTCCCATGGAAATTCATGAAGTGCTTTGACGTGACAATAGGAAGCAGGGGACCCACTTTTCCTGGGACACTAATTGCTCTGGCAGGATATTTGGGCCGTGGCGATGGACTTGTCTGCTCGAATCTCAAGGAAACTCCTCTTTTTGATAATTATCACCCATTTCTCATCCATTAGGAAGCAGTGCCGGGCTGGAACGCTGCGGAGAGCATCCGCTTGGGGGGAGAGAATTTGCTAAAAGCCTTTCCAGGAGGATTAATGAGTCAGGCAATTGTTATGTAAATCATTAATTAAATTGCCTTCGGCAGATTGGACCATTTCTGAGCTGTCCCTGCTGCTGACTCGTGACTTCATTTTGGAGAAGCGGTGCCAGCACATGGAAATGGCTCCTGGAATGTGCAGTGCCACTCAAAGCACCACTTGAGATCTTTGTACAAAGCTCTAAAAAAGCATGGTTTGTGGGATTTGGGCGTTTATTGTCCTGACAACTCCAGGTCCCTCCAAAACAGGACTGGAACGTTCTCCAAGTTCTCCTTGGGGTCGGTGCAGTAGCCCAGGAAGCCAAGGTTGGAGTTTAGGAGGGAAGACTCCTTCTCCTGAGGTTTTATGGTGTCAGTAATGACGTTGGTGATGTCTGTGACCTCCCTGCTCTGAGTATGGGTGTCTGTTGTGTTCCTTGGGATATTACAGCTCTCGAAGTTCAAACAATTTCTCCTAAATAGGGAAAATGTCACTTTTCTAACGATTTCCCATCTCAGGGATGTTCTTTTCTCCCTAAATTCCAGTCTCTGTGGCTTTAAGTGGTTTTCCTGTTTGACAGCTCAAAATTCCCTTTGTCCATGAGCATGAACTTGTCCCTGGGGACAATTGATTCCAAATTGTCTATTTTCTTGTCCAGTTGCTCTTCTCTGGCTTTTAATCGAGGGGACAGAGCAGTTGTGGGGGAGTCTCCTCTGTTGCATTAAAGATTTTAAATAGCTAAATAATATAATAAATTATATTATTATTTAAATATATAAATAAAATAAATAAATATTTTAAATAAAGATTCCCTCCCCAGTCAGTAGCAGTTGTGAGGCTTTAAATGCTGCAAGACACAAAACTGATCCTATAAAATAACTTAATTCCATACATTCTCTATTTATGGTTTATTTTCTGTGTGTTAAATGAGTACAAGTGTCTTCCTGAGTGTTCACATAACCCTCTTTTTTCCAGACTTCCTGAATTATTTGTGCAAAATTTTGCAAATGGTTTACAGGAAAATGATCAAAATAAATTATGTGGATTTAGCTGCTTCATTAATACAAAGCTTAATTTTTTTATTTCTATTATTTCAATAGATTTTTAACAGAATTTTGTAGAAATTATAGAATTTATTTATCCTGGATTAACTTGTAGAAAGTATCTAATTAATTACTTGTATAGAGTATCTCTTTTTTATAGATATATATAAATATTGATAATACATAAAATATATACAAAATATATTTTTAAGTGTTAGTAAAATATTCTGAGGTTTAAAATAACACTGTTTGTGTCACTGGATGTCTCTGGAAGTTGGATGACAGAGGCCAGATTGTGGATTATCTGCAAAACTGAACTGTTTAGACACATGAGGAGCCTCCAAGAAAAATAAAATATCCTGGATTTCAAATTCCCCCAGTTCCTGCATTTCTAAATAATTTCAATTAAAGTTGATGAAAAATATATTTAAACCTTTCCCACATAGACTTTAATTCCCTGATAATTGACATGAAATTATGGGGAGTTTCATAAAACCTGAGTTTTCCTCTTAGTTTTAGGAATTCTTAATAGACCAAGACTTAGTAGGGAATAAACTGCCTGTAAATGGGAAACAAATGTCATCTTATTCATTCCCAGCCCTTTTGTGTGTGAGTTGTCCCACCCTGACGAGCTACTCGCCTCCTGAGTTGGAGATTAAACTGAGGAAATACGGATGATTCTCCCGGAAAAATTAGCCACAAATGTTATTTTTCCAATGCCAGAGTGGAAATGTTGCTGATCAAAAGCTTGGAGATCACACAGTGATGTTTCTGGAGCACTGACTTGGCCGTCTGGACCTGTTCCAAGCTCATTTCTCCCGGTGCTCACTCATTGTGTTGGAATTTCCAGGATTGCTTCTCCGTGGAAGGGGAGGACTTGAAGCACGACTTTGAGCGGCTACAACTGGCCATGGAGATGGTGGGATTCCTGCCCAAGACACGCAGGCAGTGAGTTCATTTTCCATTCTAATAGTCAATGGCACTCCATAATCCATGACATAATTCCCTGGCCTTGGGTGAACGTGGCCATTGTGAAGGAATTGCTGAGGAGCTGAAAGGATGTTTCACAGAGAAATCCCTGGAAGTGTCCGAGGTTGGACAGGGCTTAGAGCAACCTGGGATGGTGGAAGGTGTTCCTGTCCATGGCAGAGGGGTGGAACAAGCTGAGTTTAAGGTCCCTCCCATCCCAAACCATTCCATGATTCCATGTTAAGGATTCTCCTCATGCAATGGGACGTTGGCAGAACTTGACATCTTGAAGTATTTTTCTACCGTTCATAAATAATCATGGCTTGCTCTGCATGTCATGAATCCAGATCCTGCTTTAATCAGGAATCTTCATTATCACTCATCAAACTTAACCATTTACAGGCATTGCAGGACTAGGGACTAATTTTTTTCACTAATTCTCTGGAAGTGCTGGATGGAAAACTGGGCTTCTTACCTGGGATAGGCACCTTCCTCTGACTGCAAGGATTTCTGGGAGGTTCATCTTCAGCCAAATCCCCCAAATAATTCCTCTCTTGTTGATTGTTGGCTTGAAAGTCTTGAGTAGGTCAGGGTGAATTGGACATAAAAATTGACATTTTCACCCGACCAACACCTTTCAGCACCTCCTCCTTTATCCCCCACTTGTAGCAAATCCATTCTGAAATTATAACTACTTTTTCTCTATCTGACCCCCACACCTGGATAAACCCAGGAGTACAGACTTCCAGTGGGAATATGTTCCATGTCAGCAGCTTCTTTATTGGGTGTCAGCGACAAGGTTTGTTGAGGGAGCACTGAGGGGGTTTAGTTGCAGGAGCAAAGCAATCCCTCACTGTCAGGACCCAGCAAAGTTGGATGGCACAGTAAATCCACATTTCTGATTTACTGTGCAGTGATTTTTCCTTGTGTTTCTCCTGTTGAACTTTTCTTGTCAAAAATGAAGTGGGTTTTTCACTTAGCGAGTGTTGTCAAACTGTAACATGAATAAGGAGCCGCCTTCAGCTGAGAAAGGACAGTTTCAATATTGCTCTACTTTTAGAATCCATTTTTTTACACCAAAACATGGACTTTCACCTTTGTGGATACAGAGAAATTTTGATCATTGCCTTCCTGAAATTCACAATAAGGAATCAATACCTGTGGTTTGGAGAGAAGGAAGGACTTGGCTGTTGTCCAGCCAAGCTGGTGGCATAGCTGGTAATCAAAGCTGGAATTAGTCATTTTTAGCTCCCCAGAGATCAGGACAGACAGGGTTTATAGCTCAAGTCAGCCATGACTCAGGAGTTGGATGATCCTTATGGGTCCCTTCAACTCAGGTTTTTCTATGAATCTGATCCTATTTTTTTGGAGGAAGATGTAACTTAAAAATGACCAAATTTCTCCCAAAACTGGAAGATTGTCTGGATAGATTTACTTTTCTCTGTCTCTGTTGCTTATATGTTATAAAAACATTCTGGCTGTTTCGTGTTTTCCTACTTTGGCCAGGATATGAGAAGGTGACAAATACATGTGCCAGGGGACTAAGGAGGATCACCTGCCTGGCCAAGCCCCCTCTCCCCCTTTGTTTATTTTTCCATGATAAATATTTAATCTGGATATCAAGATTACTTGGGGATCTCTATTTTTCATAGAATGTAGAGGATCATTTTTGAATCAGGGTTTTGATGTGTTAAAGGATTTTCAAGGAAGTTTGGTACTTGACTGAGTGAAAACCTTTTTGACATGAGACACATTTGGATTGAAAATCAGAGGAATGAGCCAAATAAGAAGGTGGCTCTTGGGTATTTGAAGGGGAGGTTTGCTTTTTAATTTGCTCTATGAAAATGTATTCTCTGTGTTTCCTGTAGGATTTTCTCACTCCTGTCTGCCATCCTGCACCTGGGGAACATCCGTTACAAAAAGAAGACCTACAGGGATGATTCCATTGATATTTGTAACCCTGAAATCCTGCCTGTTGTGTCGGAGCTGCTGGAGGTAAGGCTTGGCTTTCCCCCCTGAAACATTCACATCTGATGACTCACCTC
This sequence comes from Serilophus lunatus, assembly GCA_013399895.1. Lineage (NCBI taxonomy): Eukaryota > Metazoa > Chordata > Aves > Passeriformes > Eurylaimidae > Serilophus > Serilophus lunatus. The sequence continues at coordinate 881,585 of VXBA01000260.1, forward strand.
TGGTTTATCACAATTTATTTCCATGTTTTTTGTGTTACCTTTCCTATGGTTGCCAGTGGAAAGTCAGGAAATGTTTAATGGGGTTTTTACTGCAGGTTTTTTGCCCCCGCTCCTCACCCTTGTAGTTGGTTGCAACAACATTTATCTTCATCCTTTTGAACCCCTTGGATGGTCTGGAAAGTTAATTTTTGATGATTTTATGAAAAGCATCAGAAAGTGATTTGTCATTTTGTGGACACCTGTTGCTCTTCCCTTTCCTTCCATTAAATAATTGTGTTGTCTCCTGTCCTAAAAAACCTGAGAATTTACTCTCAGGGATTTTCGTAGCAGTTCATTAATGCCTTGAATTAGAGAGGGGAAGCTTCTGTAAAACCTGTGGATGAGCAGCTGGTTGCTCTTTGCATCTTGGCCTTGGAGATGGCAGGAATAAACAGGGGGAAAATATGAGTTGAGAGGAGGATGTTGTTGATTTTGTAAAAGTGGCCAAGTGAGTTAAGTAATTGTTTTTTAAAAAAGCTTTGAGTAAGAGGGTGATTTAGAGATCTGAAAAAGTTCCAGGCTTTGGGTCTTTGGCCAGACTTTGCAAACAAACTCTTCTGCAACATCTGCACCCTGTGAGGTACCAGTGTATTCTTCACTCCTGAACATGTGAAATGATGCATCAGCTGAGCCAGATAAATCCCAGGGTGTTTTATTCCATGGTCTGGAGCAGCACCCCCAGGTATTGTCAAGAACATATGGAAAGAAATAAATGAAATGGTGTTTTTCACCATTTTGAATAACACGAACCCCACTAGACTGTGGTGTAGCTGAGCAAAGAGATGGATTTCTGTTCTTGCAAGTTAAATGACCCCACAGAACATAAAATGCTTGTTCATGAATCAGAGCAGTGAAGATCTTTGGGGTAATCTGGTGAAATACATCACTGAGGTAGGGGCAGTGATGCTGCTTGTCCTTAAGTTTGTATTACAAGGTAATTTATCCATGGAATTGGAGACAGTAGTGGCCTCCAAGTGTAAAGTTTGCAGCAGAACCACTGAAATCAGCTGAAACAAAGCCAAGATTCTCACTCTTGGAATTGATTTCCCCTCCTAAAATGACAGGTTTTTGCAGAGCTGGACAGACATTGTTGCTTGTTCAGATGTGACCAAAGAGTTCAAAGAGATGGAACATCAGCACAAGGAACATCCATCCCACTTTCCTCATGAACTGCCTACTTATAACCCTCCACAGTCAGTGGAATGAATTCTTCTCAGCCAGACACCAAAAATACTGCTTGAAACATTTGACACTTTGTATTTGTCTCATTTGGGTGATGAGTTTTATTACTTTTTTTTGGTTTTGTGGTCACTGCACAGTGAACAGTTTTGCTTTTCCCATTGTTGCTAAAATTGCAAACTGGCTTGAAAAAGTTGTTAATCCCCTCCGTTGGGCTTGGCATTACTATCTAAGACTGAAAAATCATCACAGAATAAAAATGAGTTGACAAAGAGTTGAACTTCCTTTCCTGGAGCCCCCAAGTGCCTGGCGGGATGGTCTGGAGTGAAGGAAAGTGATGGAGAAACCCCCTTCTCTGTGAGCCAGAACTTCCTTACTTTGGGGGAGGTTTTGTGTTGGCTTTTAGGCTCAAAAGACTCACTGGATTTGCTCAGTCAAGGATTTGACATGGAAAAGAGAAGGAGAAAATCCAACTGGACTTCTGGAGAAGCAGGAGCTGGGCTGGGCAAGTGAAGCTCCGATGGAGTATTTGCCTTCCAGGGCAAGAAGGGAACCAACAGTGTGGCTGTTCTTATGAAACTGAGGCAAAACTAAGGTGTTTTCCCTTTCCAAAGGGAAACCTGACCCAAATTCCTGTGATCTGAGTTTGTTTGGGAACCTCTAAGGACAACTGGGGGGAATTTTCCTGCTGCACCAACTAAAGCAACACCACTGCCCCACCAGCCTCCCTCTGGACCACGGGATTTGTGTCCCTATAAAATGAAGCAATACAGAGATTTTTTGAAGGAATGTGGGAGGACATGATGACCTGCCATGGATTCGTGTTTTCCTCTATACCAACCCCCCATCTAACGTGGTTTTGCTTTATTAAACCATCCAGCCCAGCATTTGTTGAAACAGCAAACTGCAGTATAGGATTTTGGCCAGACTCTGCAGAGCATTGTTTCATTTACAGTAAAAGCCTGATTCCATTTGTTTTTCAGGGATAGACAGAGTGTGTGGATTATGTGATGCTTTTGGCAGGTTTTTCAGGGCCTTTGTTTCAACTGTGCTGAAAGGCTGTGCCGGGGAGCGATGGCAAGGCTGCCTGATGGATCAAGCAGACGTAGAGTCCTGTGCAAGCACTGCAAATATCCCAGGGCCTCTGCACAAATCCTGGAGGGTGGTGGAAAACTGGGCAAAACTTTGGTGTTTCTGGGGGAAAAGCTTGGAAAGACTCATTTGTGGGGCTTGGTGACAAAACCAATCTGTGAGAAATGATCTAGTTGAGCTAAAAAGTGACTTTTTTACATTAGAAGAGCAGGAACATTTTAATTTACTAAGAAGGGAAGTTCTTTACATTGGGGAAGTAAGGAAATTCTGTCCTTGCTCAATGGAGCAGTTTTATATTCAGTTTTTAGATTTAGTTACCAGCCCTGATGCAAATAAAGAGAAATATAAGGTATCAAGGGCCCTAAATTAGCTTTTCCAGATCAGTCTGTGCATCAGGGATGTTTGTGTTTGGCCTCCACAGGAGATTTATGTGCTCAACTTCTTCCTCTACTAAAAAATCTCCAGCTTCCCAGAGGAATCCCACAAACGTGCTCCTCGTGTGATAAACATCTTGGAAAGTAATTGGGGAGGTGAGGATTATGGAGCAGACAGTGCTTGCATCCAGCTTTTTCTTCTGGATCCATTTTCCAGATAAAGTTTTGTACAATCACAGAATGATTTGGGTTGGAAGGACCTCCAAAGTTCATCTGGTCCAACACCCCTACAATGAGCAGGGACATCTTCATCATCAAGCAATGTTATGAGCAAGAGCTTGAGTCAGAGAACTTCACAGAATTATGGGATATCCTGAGTTGGAAAGGACCCACACGGTTCATCAGTCCAGCTCCTGGCCCTACACAGGACACCCCATCAACCCCACCCTGTCCCTGAGAGAGTTGTCCAAACACTCCTGGAGCTCTGGCAGCCTTGGGGCTGTGACGAAACCCTGGGGAGCCTGTTCAGTGCCTGACAACCCTCTGGAGGAAGAACCTTTCCCTGATAACCAACCTAAACCTCCCTGACACAACTCCAGCCATTTCCCTCATGTCCTTTCTAACTCTCTGTTTGTTGGAAGGAAGGTCTGAGGAACAGATCCAGCTCTTTTCCAAGAAGAGCTGATAGAAATCTGAGTTTATTTGCTGTTCCTCCACCCCAGGCAGCTTTTGAAGGAGCCCTCAGCACTATAATCCCTCTCTCAGATAGGGGAGGAGAGACAAAAACTGATGTTTTCTTGCTGTCCAGTTGGAAATGGTTCATTTTCCTTCAGCTACTCTAAGATAACAGTTCAGCAGTGCTGGAGAAGCAATCCCTTCCTGCCTTGGCTCCAGCCCAGCCCTTGCCTGGATGCTCCCGCCGTGCTCCGTCAGCGTTCACAGCTGATCATCCTTCCCTGGGTCGTGGAGCTCTGCCCATCCAGCCCTTGGCTCCACTTGTGTGTGGCACTGATGTCTTAAATCTGCATTTTGTCCCTGTAATTAAGACATAAACTCCTCTGGGCCATGTGTGAAAGGGAGAGTAGGACATGCCCTCCAGCACTAGAAAGGAAAAATCCATGGAATGTGACCTAGGAGTGAAACTACCAGAGCCCAAAGTGAAGGAAAAAGGAGTGTTCTCCTCTTTGCTTCGGTGTGTTTTATCCTTATTTTATTGTGTTGTTTACTGGAGGAGGAAGCATAGGATGGAGGCGACGGGGCAGCTGCTCCCGGTGTCCTTAGTCATTGACACATTCCAGATTTATCTTTAGAAAGCTCCAGTGGCTCCTCTTTGGCATCAGGAATCAACTCCCTGCATGCTGTGACCTTAAATGAAAATCAGGCTGATGTGGTGCCTGTGGTGTTGGCACTCCGAGGTGATGAAGGAATCAGGATCAAGCTCCACTGGATGGTAATTGCAGGCAGAGACCCAGGGAGGCACAGGGATTACATTCCCATCCTTGCCAAGGGTGTTCCTGTACAAGAGGATGACTCGCTGTGATCCCCCTGGGCCAGGAGATGAAGGATCCACATCTCCAGATCTCATCCATCAGGAGAGCAAAGAGGGAAACCAGGATGGACAGGAGCTGAGGGTGGTGAGGGATGATGTGGGTAGTTGTTTAAATGGTTTTCAATCGCTGTGTTTGCTGACAAATCTAGGACTTGGAAGCATTTATGTTGTTAAGGAATATTTCATTGGACTGTTTTGATTAGGAGCCATCTGACATCCCTCTGCCTTGGTGCCTTGGATTAATTAAAATGAGCCAAAGGCAGGTTTGTACATCACTGAAGTTGGATAAGGGATGGTGTGAGACTCACTTGCTCCAAGCTGTTGAGGGAGAGCAGCCTGTGATCCTACAGTCAAACTGCTGGAAGAATATCCATGCTTCACCCCCAGACCCAAAAATTAAAAACAATTTGGTGAATGCAGAGGAATAGAAACCAAATGTGAAGTCTTGCTGTGGATAAATCAGAAGGTTATTTTTTTCCACACTTGACTTCCAAAAGTAAAATCAGATCGTAGGAACGGGGGGTCTGCCCCTGTACTGGGCACTCATGAACCTCGAGGTGCTGACGTTGGATTTCTGATGACACAGACCTTGCGGGTGGGTGACATCGTGTTCAGGTGACCTCATGTTTTCTGCTTCCCACAGCAACAACTTCTTGTTAGTGGGTGCTTCAGGAAAACTCAGTTATATAGGAATGCCCTGGAGTTTATCGGGGAAGCTCTCAGGATGATATTTTTGGTAGGAATAGTGTTTTGTACAGAACATACTGTGATGGTTTCTGAGGTTCCCCAAGTTCCAGTGGCTCATTTGCATTTCCTCATCATACTAATTCAGATTTTGAGCCTGTTGTGTCTATGAGGCCTGTGTGGCCTGTGGGACATTGTGGCTTATGGGGCCTGTGGGTTCTGTGGGGCCTGTGGGGTTGTTGGGGCCTGTATAACTCATGGGGCCCACGGGACCTGTGTGACCTTGAGGGCCCAGGGGGCCTCATTCCTGGATTAAACCAGGAAGTCAAAGTACATCAATCATAGAATTGTTTCAGCTGGAAAACACATCTAAGACCGTCAAGTCCAATCATTAAACCACGAGGTTTCTTGTTTTCCATGTCAGATCATAAATGGTTTCCCTGCAACATGAGTGTAGCCTTGGATGGCTTCAGGAATGTGGATTTTGGTCCTCCTCAGAGATGTTCTGAGCAAGTCTGGGGTCTGCATGGACTCCTTCAGAGAGGAGACTTCAGTGCAGCTTCTCAAGCAACATCAACTCTGTATCAACTCATGTCCATGAATTCTGGGCCCCAAGATTTTCACCCAGACAGACAATTTCTTTTTTGACCCGGGAATTTAGCAAAGATCAGTCAACAACTTGAAGTACTAAGGTCTAACTGATGTATCCTGGTAGAGAGGACACCCTCTGAATTCCTCCAGGGCTGGAAACTGGCTGGAAAAGGGGCTTTTTCCCAACATTTGGGATACCACTTAATTTGTGGACACTGTTGATCTGTTTGCTGAAGTGTCTGTGTTTTGTTCTGCAAACCAGTTCCTGTGAGGGCTGATTAGGGATTCTCACCACACCAGGGAACTTCGAGGAGTAATTATCAGGTGCTTTTCCAAGGGTTTCTTCCTCCTCCCAATCCATGCCCACCCTGAAAAGCACCAGAACCCCCTCATAACACCAGGCTATCTCTGAAACTGATGACACTGTTTGTCTAACTGTAGAGTAATTTGTGTGATTTCATCCTGGCAGGGGAAGAAAGTTGGGTGCTTTTGCCAAAAGAAGTGTGGGAGGGAGGAGTTACATCAGAAAAGAAGGAAACTAAAGAAAAATTGCTGGAAATAAGGTTGAAAATAAGGTTGTTTTCTGATGCTGAATTTCTGTGCTGAGTTAGCTTCTCCCAACAACTGCCTTGTTCTTACCCACTGACCTTCACTCTACAAGGGCTGCCAAAAGTGTTTTCATTCTTTTTCTTAATTCCATTTAAAATGTTAAATTTAGAAATCTTTACACCGAATTTGAAATGTTATTAATATTTTTAACTGAGTTTAAAAAAATGATTCCTGAAATAATCATTAACATCAATATTTTGGTTTTAGGTGAAGGAAGAGATGCTGTTTGAGGCCCTGGTCACCAGGAAGACAGTGACAGTGGGGGAGAAGCTGATCCTGCCATACAAACTAGCAGAGGTCAGTGCCTGATGTTTATTATCAAAAAGTCAACTTTTGGAGTGGTTTTCAGTGCTTTTGAGTTGTATACTTAGAGTTTCTGTCATTTTTTGTTTGTTTTTGTTAAAATAACACCAGAGAAGTGAATGGAGGTGAATCTGGGAAATGATTGACTTTCCTTCTGTGCCATTCCTGGAAGGTTTGCACTTTGTTCTGGTGGGTTTTAAGTGGTTTAGTGACGTGTGGCTGTGTAAGAGTTCCCCAAAGCATAGCTGGGTGTTGCTGAGGGTGCATGATCCAGGTATTGATGCGCACATATCATTCCTTAAGCTGGAGTCCCAACTCATCCCACAGCAGAGTGAGGACCCAAGACCTCCAGGACATTTTCCCTGAGTCCCTGAGCACCTGTGACTGCTGGTTCTTGTGTGGCAGGAGCTGGGGGTCTCTGCAGGACATTCCCATTAACTTTTCCTCAGGCCCTTCACAACCTGGAGACTTCTGTGATGCTTTGGATCAGCCACAGTTCCATCAGCTGCTCCCAGACTCACTGGGGTTAAATATGGTCAAAATGGGATTTTCAGGAATTTTGAGTTATTCAGAAACAGAAACTCCTCTTTTTCCTCTTACATTCTGCAAAATATGTCAGTTCTGCTCTGCTGAACTCCTTGCTTTGCCTGTTTCTGCCTCTCCTGTTCTTCTGTTGAGCATCTCCCCACACTCATTCCCTCTGTTCATGTTGCAACCTTGTGTAAGAATTTGCAACATCTTGAGTAGTGTCTGGGAGAGCAGCCTGTTGTGTTACAACTAAATCAACACATGATGTGTTGTTGGGGTCAGCTGTGGATATTTTGACTCCAATTTCCAGGAAAAAAAAAAAAGAAGTATCATTTCTCCTTTTTTTGAGATTGTGTGTTTCAGCTCATTAACTGTTACCAACCTTTAATCTTTAAAAGTTAATTGTTGCCTTTGTGCAAGGCTTAGACCTCCTCTAAAGGACGCAGAAAGGCTCTGACTCCTTGTGATGGATATTTAGTGATTTTCATGTTTCTACTTTTTTCCTGCGTATTGGACACAGACTTCAAAAAAAAAAGGGCTAGAAAAGTTTAGAACTTTATAAGCACCCTTCTGCTGGAGGTTATTTGGTATTACAGGGTGGCCTGGGTTGAAAGAAACCTTAAAGATTATCTTGTCCCATCCCCTGCCATGGGCAGGGACACCTTCCACTATCCCAGGTTGCTCCAGTGGCCTTGGACACTTCCAGGGATGGGGCAGCCACAGCTTCTCTGCCCAACCTGTGCCAGGGCCCCCTCCCCCATCCGTCACAGAGAACAATTTCTTCCTAACATCTAGTCTAAATCTCTCCTTTTTAGTTTAAAACCATTCCCCCCTTGTCCTGCCCCTCCAGGCCCTTGTCCAAAGTCAAAGGTGATGTCACTGCTCACGAATCTCAGGTGTTCCCTTAGAAAGGTTTGCCACCAATGTCCAGTGGAAGAAATGACAGACCTCAGGGTGTGGTGTGGTGGGGAAAGAAAGAGGAGCACAGGCTACCCTGGAAAGGGTCGTTGTAATCCCTGTAGTGAAACCATTCTGTGAGAAGCCGTAAATGGTGTTAAGAGAAGATGGGCACCACTCATGCTTTGTATCCACCTCCTTGCTGACCACACCAGCATTTATCCCCAGTGACCTCGCTCCGGTAGCAGTTTCACCACAAAGCAGGATTTGAGATGCTCTAACTGGAACCACCCATGGTGAGAGGCCTTCTCCTGGTCTTCTCTGGCTTGGGGAGTAAGAGGTGTGACTTAAATTCAAATCTATCTCAGTCAAGAGGAGTGGGATTCATGTGGCATTTTGGGACTGATGTCTGATGATCCCCATTTGTGACTCAAACCAATGGGCTGGTTATTTTTCCTTTGTGTTTAACAAAAGCATTTTAGTTGGGTCAAAGATATGGAGTGGTTGAGGTTTTGAAGATTTTCAGACACGACTATCCCACACCACAAGCAGCTGCTTTTTCTTGTGTATCAAGCAAGTAGTTTGTATTTCAGATATTTGAGGTCTTCATCATAGCTTGATGCACTGAAAGTGTCAGAGGAGCTTGTCTGGAAACAACTGTGCTGCAGAGGCTCTCAAAAAAAGATAGTAAACATTCCATTTGGGCATGTCCTTGCTTTTTTACACCATCAAGAGGAGCATGTTGGATCTACCAATCTTCAGCTTGCCAAGAGGGGTGGTAGATGTCCCATCCCTGGAAGTATCCAAGGCCAGGTTGGACAGGGCTTGGAGCAACCCGAGATAGTGGAAGGTGTCCCTTCCCATGGCAGGGATGGAACAGGATGATCTGTAAGGTCCCTTCCAACCCACACCAGTCTGGGATTCCATGTAAAAAGCCTTGAGGTCTTGGGATGGGTTCCTGAGCTTTGATGAGGCTCCTACATTCTTCTGCTCCACACTGGTGTGTTTCCTGTTCTGTGCTCGCACAGGAGCTGATGTTTGCTGATCCCTTTCATCAGGGTTGGAGTGTGTGTGGATGACAGCTCCACACAGAAATGCTTTCCATGGAATGGTTAATGTGAGTGCAATAATTCCATGATCCCAGCCTGGCTACTGAGAGATCTGCACCCTCAGGATTCTGCTGTCACAACTGTCACCCCCTCTTGAAAATGCAGTTGGTCTGGAGGATACCTTTCCTTCAGGGTTTTGGAGGATCAGAGCTAAAACTGGACTTCCATTGTGCTTTTCCCTTCCCCTTTCCCAAGTCATAGCCCCTGGGTGCCTGGAGGGGCTGCTTTTGTGGGATTTGCAGTGATGTCACATTCCTTGCTGGCTGCTCCTCGCTGATTGTTGTTGTGCCCTGACTGAGACACAGGCCTGTGGTTTGGGGCTTTTTTTGGAAGCAGTAGTTTGAGCACTTGGCAACTCATTTGAAAAATTCTCCTTCATGGCAGATGAGTCAATATGAAAGTCTTGTCAAAAGTCACTCTCCAGCTCTCCTGAAGCCCCTTTTGGGCACTGGAAGGTGCTCTAAGGTCTCCCCAGAGCCTTGTCTTCTCCCAGCAGCCCAAAGCCTACAGTGCTGGAAGGGAAAGCTGCAGTTGGGCACCATCTCCTCTCTTGTTTATTCATATTGTCATTCACTTAGGACTTTCCTTGGTGGCTTTCCTCCAGGAGTCATGTTGGGCTTTGTCCCCAGGACTAACCTGCCATTTGTCAGTTAGGCAAAAACACTGACTTTGTCAGCTCTGTGTTTCTCTTAATAAGCCAAGACTTTCTGAGTCTTGCCTACATACAGCCATTCTGCTGGATGATCTTGGACGATCCAGGGAGTGGATTCCAGGGCCTAAAGGGGCTCCAGGGGAGCTGGAGAGGGACTTGGGACAAGGGATGGAGGGACAGGACAAGGGGGAATGGCTTTCCATTGCCAGAGAGCAGGGATAGATGGGATATTGGGAAAGAGTTGTTGGGTGTGAGGGTGGGGAGGCCCTCGCACAGGTTGCCCAAAGATGCTGTGGTTACCCCATCCCTGAAAGTGTTGAAAGCTGGGTAGGACAGGGCTTGGAGCAACCTGGGATAGTGGAAGGTGTCCCTGTCCGTGACAGGGAGTGGAAGGAGATAATCCAACCCAAAGCAGTCTGTGAATGTATGATCTAACTCAGATAACAGACCAAATGTTCAGCTGAAGTCCAGCACAAGGCAGGACCCCAGCAGAGCAGAAGCAGTGCCTCCTGTGTGCACTGTGCCCACGAGCGAGCTCTTCCTGGCACATCCCAGGTTTCATTTCACTGGATTTCACCCCAAAGGGTCTGAGGTGTGATGGCAGCTCCTGCTCCAGCAGGGCTGTGGGGAGGGGCAGGTAAAGAGTTGTGAGCTCCCATCTCAAGGTGTGATCTCTTGCTTCCTGATGTGCAGTCAATGCCCATCCTTGAGATATTCCGAGGATTCTGGAAAGAGCATGTGGTTCTTCAGGAAGACCCTGCAAAGGGTGGTGTACCCACAGTTTTTCTGACTCCTCAGTAGATTGTTACAAGGTGGTGTCTGATCATGGTGTTGACATTTGAGGACGTCCCCGTGTTGCTGGAGTTGCTGCAGTTTCAGAAATGAAGAAGGCAATCAAGGAGTTTTGAAGGGAAAAATCAACCCTGCTTTGTAGCTGCAGCCTCTCCTGGCTGTGGCACCGATGGTAAACATGGGATTGATTGTGGATCCTGCAGGAGAGCTGCATCTGCAGTGCCTTGGAAATTCAAATAAGCAAGGACACCACATCCATAAATAATGTTTGTATTTACCTCTGGCAGCTGCCTCTTATCTCCTGAGCCACACTGGCTCTTCTGCCCCAGAGCTGCCTCCTGCAACCATTCATTTTCCCTTTTATAGCAGCTGGATGAGATTTTAATGCAGTGTTGGAAACGACAGCGTAATTTGGGCGAGAGCGAAGGTTTAGGAGCTTCAAGCTGTAGATAAACTCAGGAAAAAGGCTGCACAGACATGAAAGGAGGCACTTGTGTTCTAAGGGCTTGGGTCATTATCCTAAACAGTGTCTTCATCAGGAGTGAGATGGTGGATTAATAGAGCCAGCAGCAGTTCATGGGTTTTCAGGGAAATCCCAGGCTAGCATTTGGAAACAGCCAACTGGACAAATTCACTTCATTTAGCAAATCAAAGGTGATGGGAAGTTCTTTAGAAAAGGCTGTGGAAGCAATAGAGTCATCAGTGGTGTGAGGGCTGATTGGACTATTTTGATTCTGATCTGTTTTGACCATTGGGCATCTCTGCAGCCACAGTCACCTTCTCTCTAATAAGGTAAAACACAGGAGGCACATCGAGGAAATAGAGAAAAATGGAATTTTAATGGCAGCAAAATGACACTCAGGGTTGCTGCTCCTCAACTCCAGGCTCTGGGCTTTTGTTTCATGTATTGTTATTTTTCAGTTCTCCCACTGAGGTAGGGAAGTTTCATCAGCCACAAGTGAGATATTTAAAAGAAAAACCTGGATAAATATCAAGTGCTTGACTGATGTTTGGTAGGAAGCATGGGACCGATGTGGAAACAGAGCATTGGATCAGATCTTGGTGGAAAACTGGGAGGTTGCTAAAAATCTTCCTCTCAATTCTTCTTGTAATCTGAGCACCCTCTTCATCAGGGTGAGGAACTGCCATGTCTGTCTTCTTGCTTCTAAATAATTCAAGGAATTCAGTTTCTTTCCATTTCTGCTTAAGGTCTCCAAGGCCATTAGTTCATGCTTTGACTCACAGTCATTTACCTCCCTCAAATCTGGTCCTCTTTGGTGGTTCCACTCCCACTTTCCATCGTGCCAGAGACAATCTCTGTGTCCGAGCTCCTCATCCATCCCTGCCCTGTTTCCATCCCATCTGTTCTCTTTATCAGCCTAGTGTCCATCACCTGCTTCTCTGTTTTTCACCAATCGTTGCATTTTTCCATGTTCTTCATCCAGTGAGGAAAAACCCTGTTATCAAAGTAAGTCCATCTGTTAGTGAATCTCTTTTACATTCCTCCAGACAAAAAGATTTTTTTCCATGATCTTTTCAATGTAACTCTGTTGGTTTTCTTTGGTAAAATATTTTAACAGATTGTTGTGTTTTTCAACCATTTGTGATCAAGGACATTTTATCCCTAAGGGTTAGTTAATGAATTAATTCACACTTTAAGAAGAAATCTGATGTGAAATTGCACAACAGAAGGGAAATAAAAGATGTGAGACAACTTCTTGGGCAACAACTGACCTGATTCTTCCCTTCCTTTAATTTTGGAAAGCTGTTGGAGCTGGTGCTTTGTTGTGATGAGTGTCACTATAAACATGCTTGTAATTAACTTGGTGTGTTCACAGTTGTAAGTGAAAAATGGGTGTCCTAAAGCCCAGAGTAACTGAATGGTCTGAGCTGTGTGTCCAGCAAGGCCCTGCAAGCAGATGTTGAGTGGCAGATGTTGAGTGGCAGCCCTGAAATCCTCCCGTGTCCCCTGGGCTGATCCTACAGTGGGGCAGCAGGAGAAGGGAGGAATCTGCTCCTCTGGCCCCTCAGGTGAGACCCCCCCTGCAGAGCTGCCCCAGCTCTGGGAACAACAGCACAAGGACCTGGAGCTGCTGCAGAGAGTCCAGAGGAGGCCACGGAGATGCTCCAAGGGCTGGGAGCCCCTCTGCTCTGGAGCCAGGCTGGGAGAGCTGGGGGTGTTCCCCTGGAGAAGGGAAGGATCCAGGGAGACCTTGGAGCACCTTCCAGGGCCTAAAGGGGCTGCAGGAGCTGGAGAGGGACTTGGGACAAGGGATGGAGGGACAGGACACAGGGAATGGCTTCCCACTGGCAGAGGGCAGGGAGAGATGGGATATTGGGAAGGAATTGTTGGGTGTGATGGTGGGGAGGCCCTGGCACAGGTTGCCCAGAGAAGCTGTGGCTGCCTCATTGCTGAAAGTGTTAAAAGCCAGGTAGGACAGGGCTTGGAGCAACCTGGGATAGTGGAAGGTGTCCCTGCCCATGGGAGGGAGTGGGATACGATGAGCTTTAAGGTCCTTCCAACCCAAACCATTCTGGAGTTCTGGGATCATGTCTCTGTTTAAATGGCCAAATGCTGTTTAAAGCTGGTGCTTCATGCAGGGGTTATGTGGCCATGGAGGGGCACCTTGGAATGCTCTGTGACCAGAGCACCCAAATTGCAACTGAATCTGTGAAATGATTTTTATTCTGTATAAAGAGGTGCAGCCATGGTCCATGTGACATCAAGTCCTGATTAGTTAGAAATACTGGTGCAATTCAGGAGAGATTTGCAAACGGAAATATCCCGGCTCCTGGAAATCTGAGATGTGCAGAAACAAGCAGGAGGTGGCAAGCACTGAACCATGTTTTTGATGTGACAGTAAAGCAGGAGAGGACAGTCCAGGTGTCCTGTTAGCCTTTGTTTTCCTTGTGCTTCCATCCCCTGAGGTATTTATTGTCCTTGGGTCTGTACTGACTCACGTGAGCTGGAGAATGTTCTCAGAGTGAGAGGAGGATTGGGTTTGTGTCCTTTGGGAGAAGAGGAGAGAACCTTTGCTCAGTAGCAGTGGGGCAGGCACTTCTTTCCCTTCTGGTGCCACAAAACCATTCAATGTTTGCTTTTCATGTCACCAAGTGTCCCTTCATCCTGACCTTCTTCACCTGAGATGAATTTTTCCTAAGGAACACAAGACACTTGGCACATCCAGGAATACTCATCACAATATGGGTATTTGGGGTGTTTGAGGCTTCAGATCTGGGAGAACATGGAATTTTCAGCAGGAACATGGAATTTTCAGCATCTTAACAGTTAATGGGCAGAGACACAAGATGGAGAAGCCTTCCAGAGCAGACCATGATGAGAGGGAAAAAGTATTTCATTACAGCAAAGAGCTGATGTTTCATTCCCTCCCATCCTTGTACTGGAACTGTCTGATGCCTTTTTCAGACCATTACAAGAGAGAAGGAATGGAGTCTCACAACATTCCCTGAGATGTTAAAAAAACCAACAAAGAGCAAGTTAATAGTTGTAACTTAAACACAAGCCTGAAAATATTAGAGGAGAAAAAGTAGAAACGAGACAAAATAATGAATAGTCCTCAGTCCTGAAGCACCAGGACAGGGACTCTTAATGGAATAGAAAGGAGCAAAACTGCTGGAAGCACCTACTTATCCCTCAGCCCATTAGCTTGGGAGACTCGTCACCACGGGTTATTAGTGTAGGAGCTCAGCAGGATCCTTTTGAAGAGCTGTTCTGTTGATGAGTGTACTCAGAATTAACAGGAAAATATTCAGGGAATAAAACTGCAAGTTCATAAAGCTTTGAAGAGCCAAACAAGCATCTCAGGGCAACCTGAGAGGGTAGAACTTCAAAAGAAACCTTTTTTAGGGGATGAGGTTTCTCATTTTTCACTCGCAAGTGGAGGGAACAACTGTGCCTGGTGACACAGTAGGGAAGAGATGAGTAGTGGTTTTGTCAGACTGATGTCCTGCATGGAGTTCCTGATTTAGAAAGACTGAGTTCATCAACATTGGAGAGTTTTGAACCTGTTTTTGTGGTTTTTTCACTTTATGATATGCCCTGACATTACCGAAGTGGTGTGTGGGAGATGGTCTTGGATCTGGTGCAACAGTTTGTGTCTGAGGGTCTCCTAAACCTTCTGAACTTCTAAGAATCCTGGAGTGGTTTGATTTGGAAGGGATCTCGAAGCTCAAGTCATTCCACCTCCTGCAGGCAGGGACACCTTCCACTGTCCCAGATTGCTCCAAGCTTTGTCCAACCTGGCCTTGGACACTTCCAGGGATGGGGCAGCCACATCCTCATGTCCAAAAGCTGTTACAGTCACTTTTCTGCCCTGTGCCACCTTGGAAATTCTTGTGTGTTAACGTGTACTATTTGTTTGGCACCAATGTCTGGAAAAACAAGGAAGGTGTTGGGATTTCAAGATTCCTGAGCAAAGCCAGAATCAGGACTTTAGGAAGGGAAATACTGACTTTCCATGGGCTGCTCTGCCTGTAACCAGTTGTCTGCTCCAGCTGTGATTCCTGTCCTCAAATCTGTTCTCAGCCCTTTAAAGGATTCTTTTCATTACATGTCATGACTGAAAAGACATTTTAATTTCATGGAGTCCTTTCAGTTGCTTAGATTTCCACTAAAATCTTCTGAAAAGTTTTCGAGGATTGAAAACAAACCATTCCTGGGTTACTCCATCAGCTCTTCCCACGTGGGACGTCATTTTGGTGCAGTTGCTTCAAATATGGGATTTTTGTGTACAATCCCAATCTGATCAAGTTTAGGTTGATTTTTTTTCTCAGCCTGAGGCTATTTATCAGTGGTTGAAGCAGGAGGAGGTACGGAAGCCCTGTGAGTGGACAATGGTTGAAGAAAGAGAAGGTGGAGAAGCTCCATGGCTGGACAGGGTTTGGTGCACAGACTTTGCCTCCCCAGCAGTGACAGCTGAGGTGTGATGAGAAATAATTCCTCTTCGAGGAAGTTTGCCAATGGAAAAAAAAAGGTAAAAATAGCCTGTAATGATGACGCTGGTGCAGTGGCTGAACAGGTTTTTCTCCCATGTCCCTCTGCTTGGGAAGGGCCATTTGAAAGACAGGACTTGGTTATAAAAGCTGGAGAGCTATTTTTGGCCTTGCTTTGGGCTCCTGGGTGAGGATGTGGGTGTGTTGTGCCTCTACAGTGCTGAACAAATTACCCTAAACGTGGCCTACAGGCCCCTCCTCATGACAGGTCACACAATGACTCCTCGTGCCACTGAGTAACTTATTAATTGGTCTCTGTACCAGTTTCATGAGAAACACAGCCTGAGCGGTGCCTCAGTTCCTGCCGTTGGTGAAACAGGCTCTGGATGCACAAAGGTGGAGGAAAACACCTTTTTGTCACCAGTGGACCCTTCCAGCTTGGCTGTGTGGTGGCTGTGACCTTCTGCAGCTGTGGTGGGCTCAGGATTGCTCCATGAGCACAAGGATAAGGGCATAAGGGATGATCCCCGAGTCTCTCTCATCTCCACAAGGAAAACTTTTTCTGGAAGAGTTTCATTTCAGAAGGAGAGAGTGGCTTTTTTCCTTCTTTTTTTGATTTGTTATAGATGTCATTTTCTAACCACACTGTCCAAATCCAAAGGAAGATGATATTTGTGACCATGGTTGAGACTTTGGGAAAATCGCTGATGAGATTTTTCTTTGTTTCCTTTGACTGTTTGGGAGCTGTTTCTGCAAACTATAACCACAGCAGGTTACACACAGTCAGCTGCAGTGTCAGAGCTCTGGGCTGGGACTGGAGTCTCCCAATCTGTCCTTTTCCAAACCTGCCCAGACACCAGGGAAACAGAGTGCATGGGCCTCCAATACATGCACAAAAGATATTCTCCTTTGAGGTTTTCCACTTCATTTTCATGATTTACTCCTATCTAATGTAGGAGGATGAGTAAGGAGGGGGCAGTAGCATAATGAACTTCCCATGTTATTACTTGGGAACTGTGTTGGCACAGGAATGAAATGAGCTGTTTCAGTGATAATGGGCATGAGATAGTGTGAGGAACATGGAATCTCAGCATGGTTTGGATTGGAAGGGACCTTCAGGATCATCTAATTCCACCTCCTGCCCTGGGCAAGGACACCTTCCACTATCCCGGGTTGCTCAAACCTGGCTTTGGACACTTCCAGGGATGGGGCAGCCACGGCTTCTCCGGGCAACCTATGCCAGGGCCTCCCCACCCTCACAGCCAGGAATTCCTTCCCAATATCCCATCTAGCAGTAGGAAGCTATTCCCCCTTGTCTTGTCCCTCCATCCCTTGTCCCAAGTCCCTCTCCAGCTCCCGCAGCCCCTTTAGGCCCTGGAAGGGGCTCCAAGGTCTCCCTGGATCCTTCCCTTCTCCAGGGGAACACCCCCAGCTCTCCCAGCCTGGCTCCAGAGCAGAGGGGCTCCAGCCCTGGGAGCATCTCCGTGGCCTCCTCTGGACTCTCTGCAGCAGCTCCAGGTCCTTGTGCTGTTGTTCCCAGAGCTGGGGCAGCTCTTCAGGGGGGGGTCTCACCTGAGGGGCCAGAGGGGCAGGATCCCCCTTCTCCTGCCTTGCCCATAATCAGAAGGATGAACACACTGACCCTGGATGAAAACATTCAAAATGGTTTTAGTTGTATTTTTAAAAATAATTATTTTTTTTATTGTTAGGGATGAGTGGTTTGTTATTTGCTGTGGTAGCAAGTGAGCTCTGAAGGACTTCCTTGCCAGCCTGGTGATACACTAACACAGGAAGATTGTCTCTGGGTAAACCTGCTGGTTTGACTTTTCCCATTGGGAATTTTTGGGAAGGGTGTTGGCATGGTGGGGAAATCCCCTAAAAGTAGCTCTAAGTCATGGAGAGGGACCTTTGTCCAAGGAAAGGGATTGTGAAGGCAAATTGATACAAGGCAGATGGTCATGGAAGGCACTGGGAAATAGGTCCTGGAGAAGGGACAGCACAAGGAAGAGTTTGATAAGCAAAATTTGAAAGTGATGCCAAACCCACCCTGTGAATGTGAGACTTTCCAGCTGATGCAGTGACCAAATCCATGTTGTGGTGTTGTGTTGGGGCACGACACAGCATCGTATGGGAATGGCATTCCAGGCTATTTTTTCTCATTGGAAAATCCACCCAGAAGCTCTGGAAAACATCATTGCCACTTGCATCTCTTGGATGAAATCCATTGGCAGGACGCTCCGCTTCCTCCCAGCCCCAGAGTGAGGGTGGAAGGTTTGTGCCAGGATGTGGCAGAAGCCTGGGAAGCTGCAGAGCTTTGGAGTTCTGGTGTTTTTTAAAATATGTGGTTTGCAGGTACATTTATAGAAGTAAAACATAAAAATGAGCCTTTGCAGGAAAGTTTCTACTATTTTTAAATAAACTTTTCCTTTTTATCATTAAAAATTAAAAAGTGCATTTTTCACTCCTTTTCTTTAAATGATGCTTTAAAAGCTATTTTTCCTTCTGCTTAATCAAACATAAAACTTCATTAAAAAGCCTTTTTACAGGGTGAAGTCAACATGGTATATTAAGTATTGGAGCTCTCTTAGGGAAAGCACCCAGGGAATGACAGGATTTGAATATGATGTTAAGATAAAATACAAGTGTGGAAAATTACCTCATCCTTCTCCAGCCCGAGCATGATATAACACTCTGGAATGCCAAGACAGGGATTAAGCCAGAGGCTGATATCCTGCAGGACTACTTTCCTCTGGGTGTTAAGTCTTTGTTTAAAAACCCCCAACTAATCCTGCTTGTTTCTGCCCACGTCCTGTGAGCCAAAGGAGAACCACAAAAGCTGTGGATCCATCCCAGCTCCAGGACACGGCTGTGGATGGAAACCCAGTGTGTGACACGTTCCATCACAAATGGGAAAGGAGGGGAACAGCAGGAAACCACAATTCTCCTTCTGAAAGATTTGGGACCCACTGGATGGGCTGAGCCTGGTGAGAGATCTCTGCTCTGGAGTCAGGCTGGGAGAGCTGGGGGTGTTCCCCTGGAGAAGGGAAGGATCCAGGGAGACCTTGGAGCCCCTTCCAGGGCCTAAAGGGGCTGCAGGAGCTGGAGAGGGACTTGGGACAAGGGATGGAGGGACAGGACACAGGGAATGGCTTCCCACTGGCAGAGGGCAGGGAGAGATGGGATATTGGGAAGGAATTGTTGGGTGTGAGGGTGGGGAGGCCCTGGCACAGGTTGGGCAGAGAAGCTGTGGCTGCCCCATCCCTGGAAGCGTTTAAGGCCTGAGATAGTGGGAGGTATCCCTGCCCATGGCATGGGGTGGATCTGGATGAGTTTTAAGGTCCCTTCCCACCCAAACCAGTCTGATTCTGCGAGTGAGGCACTAAACTCTGTTTTTCGACCTGAAGAGGGATTTAGACTTTGCCTGATTCCAATTTTTGATTGTGTTTTCAAACCCAGCAATGTTTTCCTAACGTTACTGATGAGCTGTAGATGCACAGCAGATTTTGTATGTGGTGCTACTCTCCCTCCTCACCATCCTCCTCATTTTCTCCTCCTTCCCTAATTTAGCTCTCACAGCTTACTGTCTCTCCCTTCCTTGGGTGCTGCTCCATCCCAGAACAGCAGTGACAGTCCCAACAAACCACCCTCAGCACTTCTCCTCTCCTTCCAGTCATGAACCCAAGCTGCAGCTACTTGCCATCTGTGTTTTTTCAGCCCACGTGGAACAATGGCAATGTGAGAGAGAAAACCTGAATTTTAATTGGATTTTACTTCATGTGGTCACTATTCCTCCAACATGAGCACTATTAGTGGTATCTGGCACCTCTAAGCCTTGGTCAAATCAAAGTGTATTTTGAGTCTCCTTTATTTAATCCTTTAATTAATCATCATCATCATCACCAAGGTGCCTCCATGGGCTGTTTCCAATTGCCTGCACGTCCAAGGCTCACTGAGAGCGGGGGGTTGGCTTCTCTTCCTGGTCATTAGGTCCCTTTAGGACATCCAAGAGCTTAAATTGCTCTTGTTTTTGCTTGTTCTAATTTCAGAGAAATCATCTTCACACTGGCCAAGCATTTCTAATACCTGTATTTTTCAAAAATAGACATAAATGTGGATTTTTTTAGAATAGAACCTGATTTTTTCTTTTTTTTTTCATTTACTTGTACAGGCAGCGTGATTTTGGGGAATAGTTTGAGGCAAATAAGATAACAAATACACTCTTCTCTGGATTTTTCCACACTTTGGAAATTAAATTGATCACTTAAACCCACAGAAGGGATGGAAAGAGAGATTTTCAGCTGAAAATCTCAGGTAAATACCAGGGGCAAAATTCAGTGGGTATTAAAATATGTTTTTTTCCTCTCAGTCATCTTGGAATGAGTAATTGTGTTACAGTAAGTACAGATGGAATTATAAAGGGAATAAGTGTGGGGAAGATGGGAATGACTGATAAGGATTTTAAACCAGTCACGAAATGATAACAAAAATCAAACCCTGTGTATGAGAATAACTCTCTAAATTATTTCTGTCACAGGGCATCCACAGGTTCATGGGATTTAGTGCCAAATCTGAGAGCAGAAACTCCAACTGAATCCTCAGGGAAAGCCCTGAAAATTTATTCCACATATTAAAAGAAAAGCAAACAAATAAAGCTCCACTAAAAATCCAGCTCCAGATTTGATTTTTTGAGGGATTTCCTGAAGAGGAAGAGTTCAAGTGCTGCTTTTTTTTTCACCTGGGTATTTCATTGGAAGCACCTTTCATCCTTGTATAGAAATTCTAGGAAGCCCATCAAAAGGCCTGCAGGAAAAGGGAATATTTCCTCTTTTCCTGTGCTGAGCTCTGATTTCCTGGAGAGAGGAGGAATCTCTGTTTCTGGTCTAAATGAGCAGAAAATGTATTTTGTGGCTCCTGACTTGCCTTAAATCCCTGAACTCCTCCTGTCTTTGTGTTTTGCACCAAGTCTTACAAATTTCACACCTGGAAAGAAACGGTTCCAACCGTCCTGAAGTTGCTGGAATTGTTGAGTTTGTGTTGGTGCGGGTTTGAAAGGAGAATTGTTGCTCATTTTGCTCCTGGAGGGCAGGAAACACCCGCGCAGGCTGTTCACTACGGAAGAGCCAGTGGGTCACCGGGAGAGGAGGAATCCATAGGTAGTCCCTGTGGCTGTATCAAGATCATTCCTGTTTTAACAACAGAATTCTTGGAACGATTAAATTCTTGGGAAAATTACAAGGAGAGTTGCTTGTAAAGCCAGGTTTTTTGGGATGGGGGAGAGTTTTGCATTGGTAGGGAATGCTGGTGCTGATAATGGGTTTATCCAGAGTGTGCAAATAGCATGGATAATGTCCTTCATGAGAGACACACACAGGCTCCTGGGAAGATGCTGGAAAACTGAGGAAAAAGAGCCCATAACCAACAAATCTTGTGGATTTGACAGCAAAGCACCAAGTTGTCTTCTGGTCTAAAACAGGTCAACAGGTTAAGTTGCCTTCTAACAGGTCTTCTCTTGTAGATCCAAGGAATATTCCTGAGAAATAGCAGGTAAACATTCCCTTCTCAAGTGCTTATAGCGTGTAGAAAATCTGGAGTGGTTACACTGGCCTTGCTCCCACATCCACGTTGTGCTGCAGTGAAAAATTGGGATTTAACAGCCTTTTGTTGACTAAAAACTGTAAAGTTTGGTCATGTTACCCACAGAGTGGCTCAGCACATTGTGGCTGTGCCTGATTTGCATAATGCTGAGGGATGGGATAAGGGTTGTCACAGTTAATAAACTCCAGGGCTGTTTAATCCTCATTAGGGTTTAAGTCATTTTGGTGCCCACACTCACTTTCCAGTTGGGCTCGTTAAATCCATTTCTCATTAACTCAGACTGTGCTCAGGAACTGGGATCCAAACTCTGGGCACACACTCCCTTCCTAAGCTGCATTTTTTAGAGCTTAGGGTTCTGGTCTCCAGTATGGGAGTGGTATAGGGCATTTTTTTTCTGTGCAAAATGGGCTTTGGGTTTTTGAGTCTCGCTTCCTGAGAGGAGCCTGTGCTGGGGAGGCAGCAGTGATGCAGTGGTGCTCACAAACCCTCCTGAGCAAACTCAAATGTATAAATGGGTCATCAAATGTAATATTAATTGGGGTTTTGGTGAACTGGTCATTAAAGCTGCCCAACCCCAAATCTCCACCGCCCATCTTGCTGCGTCAGGGTCTCAGCCTCACTTTAGCCATGAGGGAAGATGTGCAAAGCCCTCAGTCAGCTCAGATGTTTGAAGCCTTCAGGGATCTGTAGCTGTCTCATAAACACTGCTTTGGAATCATTCTTGTCTGGAATTGATCAGTTCATGGATATAATTCCTAAGTGATACAAATGTGATGAGCTTTGCTTTGCTTCTGTTCTCTGATTCTCTTACTCCCAGTGTCCAGCAATGCCCTGCACAGAAACAGTGGTTTATTTTAGGCAGGCTCCTTTTAAACCAAACATGATGGGGGAGTGTTTATGCTGCTTACAAGGGCCCTTCATCCCATGGTTTTGTTTGGGTCATAAATGTTTAAAGCTGAACGTCAGAAGCCGGTTGTTGTTCATGGTCGGGTTGGTTGGATGCAATAATTGAGGAGGGGACCTGGCTCTTGTATTTCAGTATCACTCAGGATCTCACTGTGGTTAGTGGGGTCCACACTTCAGGAAATATTCCTCTTTTCTGTGGAAGTGTGTGACTAACACCAGCAGCATCTTGGTGGCATTTTCCTCTGGGAATATAAAAGAGCCCCACAAGGATCATTGGGTCCAACTCAGCAGGATCTCTTTGCCTTGTCATACCTGGGGTGTGCAGTCGCTGGGATCTTGCTGCAATTCTGTGCTCTTTGCTTTTCAAAGCCCTTCAGCATCTGTTCTCACCAGTCCTTTCTTCTCCAGGCTTTATTCATTCTCCCTAGTCTGAAAAATGTACAACTACTTCAGGTTTTGTTGTTAGAATTGAACAGTTGCTCTTGCCTGTGCGTGGGGTTAGTCAGCATCAAAAACACTGAATCCAAGAAAGATCCCGGGGGAACTCTGTATTCCACCAGATCATGGAAAATGGCTGTCAATGGTTAACTGGGCATCTTGGGATCATGGAATCATTCAGGTTGGGAAAGACCCCTAAGATCATTGAGTACTCCAGCACTGTCAAGGCCACCACTGACCCATGTCCTCAAGTTCCACGTGCACAGGGCTTGGAAATCCCTTCAGAGATGGAGACTACACCACTGCCCTGGGCAGCTGCGCCAGTGCCTGAGCTCCCTTTCCATGAAGGAATTTTCCCAGTATCCAAACTAAACCTCCCCTAGCATAACTTGAGGTTGTTTCCTCTTGTCCTGACCCTCCCTGGCTCCGACTCCTGTCAGGGAGCTGGAGGAGCCAGAAGGTCCCCCTGAGCCTCCTTTTCTCCAGGATGGAGAAGAGAAGCAATCCAGGATGGATGAGCCCCCCCTCCAGCTCCCTCAGCTGCTCTTCATCAGGCTTGTGCTCGAGACCCTTCCCCATCTCCATTCCTTTCTCTGGACACACTCCAGCTCCTCAATACCTTAGTTTTCTATGTAGAATCTTGGTGAGGATTTGAACCCTTCTGCTTTCCTTGGATTTTCTGAGTAGCAGCAAATATTTTGAATAATTCTATCAAAACCAGAGTTTAAGTCCGAGTTTCAAACCTCAGCTGAACTGAGGATTGCAGGAGCAGGGACTCCTGCCTCGGGATGGGGAATGCAGCAAACAGAGGATGTGCTCAGATATTAATTGACTTTGTAATCTCAGTTCTTCGGGATCTACTGCACACAAATGTGTTTTACAGAGACTTCTCATTTCAGCAGATTTGGGTTTCAGAGATTATATCTTTCCCCGCCTCTAAAACACAGGCTGTCGCTGCAGGAACTGCAAGTCCTTGTTCCAAAACACTTCAAAGGGAGATTGGAATTCTTAAGTCTGTCTTCCCCTTGTTCCTTTTGGCAGAAGATGTTTCCAGAAGTCTATCTCTTTTTAAGGTGGCCTCAGTCTGATGCCAATCACGACAACTTTCAGACCAATTAATTTGGCAATGAAGGAAGAAGGAACCTAAAAATATCTTATCTCAAGATCTTAACAAGAGTTGGCCAACCCAACAAGTGCCATTTCTAGCACAGGATAAATAATATATAAGTCCTTTCTAGCCTGATTAGTGGGAAACCTATTGATTAAAACCTTGTCTTCAGCCTGTTTCCAGGCTCATGAGCCAACTTGCCTTTGATCTGTCTCCTGTTGGAATCTGCAGGATTTTTGTGTGGGTGCAACATGTCCCCCTTGCTTTGATCCCTGAGGGATTTGTTTTATTTTGCTTTTTGAGTGAAACAAAACTGGTTTGATGAGTGTCATCGTGTTCCAGATCTGCCTGAATGTCACATAGCAGAAGAGACCAGAGGCTGTAGGTGATGACCTGCAGACAAGCAGTGTGTGATATGTGCTCTGTATTCCAGAGGATAAGACAGGAATAAATAATTACTCCATAAATACAGGACAAAATCTTTTTTAAGATGCTCTGCTGCAACTCCTCCATTTGAAAAGAAATAATGTTCCCTGATGGTCCTCAGATTGAGTAGTTTGATAGTGATTTAGGATAGTGAGGGACTTTATCTGCCACGTAACATCACCCAGGATCTCTTCTAAAGAATAAGTTTTTATCGGAAGAGAAGCAAATTTAACAAATAAATACCCCAAAAAGCCTCTCTAAACCTTGAATCATTTAAAATAGATTCATTTCTGTGCTGGTATTTTATAAAAGGATGAAGGCAAAGTGCCATTTTTGACTCTTCAACACAGTTAAAAGTAGCTCATTTTAGAAAGCTGCTCTTGGTTTGGGCTCTGCAGATGGTGGATCTCATGGATGATGGATATCACGGATGGAGGGTAACATGGGCATTGGGTCCCATGGATGGTGGGTACCACAGATATTGGGTACTTCATTCCCAGGGCTGCTGGACATTGCTCCCATGGACAGCTCCATCACATTGTGGGGAGATGAGCTTGGAGAGCCCATTTGGGAGGGACCTCACCACACCCAGCAGCACTGGAGCAACTGGGCTGTCTGAAACTGGGTTTTTTGCTGTCTGTGCACTGGGAATCCAGGAGGACACTGCACGGACCATGAGGCAAAGCAAACATCCCAGGCCAGGAATTAATCCAGATTCGTCAATACAACAGAGAGAAGAAATTGGCTCCTAAGGAGTCAACAGATTTGCTCAGTGATATCCATGTGTGGGGGAGCTCCACCCACCCTGGATTCTCCATATGTTGCTTTGCCAGGAGTGTCCTACAAGATCATCCCACTCAGCCATTGCTTTTAAAAGCAACTGTTAAAGAATTTGGGATCTGGGCTGTTGATTGTGGTTTTGATGGCCAGGAAAGCAGCTCTCCATGAGCTTCCTGTGTAGCTGAGCCCATCTCAGGAAGAAAGGAGTGGCTTAGAGCCCATCCTGCACATTCTGGAGGAAAGAGGGTAATGCTGGTGTTTGGGAACTTCCTAGTCTGACCACTCACGAGACTCACTGTGTTGAGTGACACTCCCAACATTCTTCAGCACTGGGGTCGTGCAGGATCAACGATCTCATTAATTATAGGAAGAGAGAGGCAAATTTGGGGCCGAAATCCTGCACATCCCTGTAGCCTCTATTAGAAGAAGGAATTAAAAGTATTGCAGTATAAACTGTAGAGGGGAAGCAAATATGTTCTTTTGGGCTTTACATAGCAATTTTTTTGGTTTTAATTGCACACCAAAGGGATTAATTGGGCTGGTTTAAACCAGGACAAAGCATTAAGGCAGCAAGAAGCATTCCTGGGGTTTGGCCTTCGTCCTTCCTCAGAGACTGATTTTTTTGCTGTGACACTGGCACTGATAACAGCAACAAAACCCTCCCCAAATCCATTTTATCAGTAAAAGAAAGAAAAAGCAGTGAGAACTAGAGCTCTTTGTGTTTTAAATTCCAGCTGGTTTCCAGTACTTGTTGGAGAACTTGGATATTTCAAGAGCTCATGCTCAGGCTTTAGAAGGTCTGAGCTACAATAAAACCCTCTCAGTCCTGCTGCTCAGATACTTTCATCCCATGCTTGGTTTTGGTCCTAGAAAGGCTTTCTTGGCAGTGACTGAGTAATTCCTCGTTAATTGTTGTGGTGTTTTGTAATTACCTTGTGATGTCTCTGATCTGACGGCAATGGAGACTGGGAGCATCCTCAGTTACAGAACCATGGAGCTGCCCAGGTTGGAAAAGATCTTTGTGACCATTGAGTCCAACTACTCCCCCAGCACTGCCAAGGCCACCACTACCCCATATCCCCAAGTGCCACATCCACAGGGCTTATAAATCCCCCCAGAGATGGGGACTCCAGCCCTGCCCTGGGCAACGGTTCCAATGCTTGACAGCACTTTCTGGGAATAAATTTTCACAGAATCCCAGAATATGCTGATTTGGAAGGGAACCACAATGATCCCTGAGTACAACTCTTAGCCCTGCACAGGCCCATCCCCAAGAGTCACACCATGGGCCTGAGAAAAGATCCAGTGTTGAGGAATATTGGGGGGTGACTTCCAATGACTTTCAGGAATGGTCGGACTGGGAAGCTTCCCAGTCCAGGAATTATCTGGATTTGTCAATACAACAGAGAGAAGAAATTGGCTTATAAAGAGACAACAGATTTGCCAACAAGATCCATGTGTAGGTGAGCTCCACCCACTCTGGATTCTCCCTATATTGCTTTGCCAAGCATTTCCTACCAGCTCTTCCCATTCAGCCATTGCTTCTAAAAGCAGCTGTTGAAGAATTGGGATCTGGGCTGTTGATCGGGGTCTTGGGTCCCTAATTATCCCTAATATCCAACTTAAACCTCCCTTATGTTACTCCCACCTCCTGTTCCAACTGAAGGGGAGAGAAATGGGGACCATGCACTGTGTTAATGAAGTACTGAGAGCAAAACAAGTGTGAACAGCTTCTGGTCACACTAAATGATGTCATCTCCAAAAATCAGGGAAAAAGAGGTGTGAATATGCTGATAGAAGATAAATAGTGCTACATGAGCTTTATTCTGTTGTTTGGGGTCAGAGAAATGAGGCCACTGAGAGGATGTTCCTCGAAGGGAGGGTTGGTGAGAAGTTTTTCAAGGCAATGTGTGACAAACCACCAATTTGTTACAGTTCAAGCTTTAATTGAAATAATTATATGTGAACCTTCTGTTTCCTTTTTTACTCTTCTACAGTGGCTAAAATGAACTGAAATTTAAGTCATGGTACCATAAGTTTTTAGCGATTAATATGCACCAAAACTCTACTTGAGGTAATAATTTAAACTAGAGAAGAACAAAGATGATCTTTAAATATGGATTTCTTCTTTCTGATTCTGTGTGGAGGTGCCTGTCCCAAAGCCCAAGGACCCTCCTTTGATCTTGGCTTTCATCCCACCAAGTGAGATCTCTTTGATCATGGCTGGGAGCACTGTGGTGGGGATGTTATTCCTCCTTCTGGGAGAGCTGCTGGAGGAGCAGTGAATCTGCTCTTTGTGATTTGTAGCTCCCGTTGACAGGACCTGGAAAACTTCAAGGTTTTAGAAATTATCAGATTTACTGAAGGGGTTTTGTGACCCTGCTGCTGGTACCATGCACTGCCTGGCCCAGCAGGTGCCTTCCCATCACTTGCTCTTGTTGCTGTACAATGTCCACTCTCCTCTTTTCCCCCAGGAAACTTTTCAAGGATCTTTATGAAGTTATCATAGATATTTCACATATATCCCAGAATATGCTGAGTTGAAAGGGACTCGCAAGGATCATCGAGTCCAACTCTCGGCCCTGCACAGGCCCATCCCCAACAGTCACACCCTGGGCCCCAGAGGATCATCCCAACCCTTCTGGAGCTCTGGCAGCCTTGGGGCTGTGCCCACTGCCCTGGGGACCCTGGGCAGTGCCCAACCACCCTCTGGGGGAAGAACCTCTTCCTGAGATCCAACCTAAACTTGTCCTGGCACAGCTCCAGGCCATTCCCTGGGCTCCTGCCCTGGTCACACGGAGTATATATTAGTTTTTTTCCCTTTTACCACCAGTGATAGAATTTGTAGTGTGATCTCATGTATCATCCCCTTGAATGCAGCCAAAAAAACCAAGCCAAAGTCAGAGCCACATCTCACAGGCCTGAGATTGCAACAAATTCCCGTTGACACACATGGCATAAACTAAAAGGCTTTGGCAAGGTAGAAATTCAAATGTGGGACATGGAGGCTTGAGAAGCAAAAGCTATTTTAAATGCAGAGCAGGAATCCTTTCCAATGCTCCTTTTTTCCTTTTCTCCTCCAGGCTGTGACTGTGAGGAACTCCATGGCCAAGTCGTTGTACAGCGCCCTGTTTGACTGGATCGTGTTCAGGATCAACCACGCGCTCCTCAACTCCAAGGACATGGAGGAGAACACCAAGGTAACGTCTCAGCAGCTCCTTGGGCTGTGCTTTGCTGGTTTTAGAATAGGTCACAGTGCTATGAAACATTACCAGAGCTCCTGACAGCACCTTGCTTAATATACAGTTAATTTTCGCTCAGGTAATAAATGAGCACATCATTATTTGAAGTGCTGGCTGCTGAGCTGAGGAGGGTGAAGCACCTCAAGTATTAGATCCTCAAAAAACTACATCCTCAGAGCAATGGGGAAGAGATTTTGTGGTAGCTACAAAACCCCTCCAGGAGCAATGGCAAATGATTTTCCTTGTGTGTTAAACTAGAGGACTATATGGAACTGAGGGGGAAGAGGGAGATGTTTTGATGAAGTTGCTCTATAAAAATAATCAGAAATGATGAACAAGCTGTAGGGTCTGTAGCTTCTGAGATGATGTAGGATATAAGGAGTAAACAGTGACATTTCATGGAAAACAAGATCTTAGTGGGAAGAGCAAAGTCAGGGCAGTGCTGAACCACCTTCCCAAGGAATTGGTGAAAGGACTGTAGGAGGTTTCCTGTGATAGCAAGGACTGCATGCCAGGACCCAAGACTGCTTGTGTATCCATCAGCCCTCATGGTGCCAGGGAGATACCAACCCCGGAATTCCTAGGGGTTTGGATGTGTCCATACACACACACACTTGCAGCTCCCAACCACCCTTGGCTTGGGAATTCTGGACATGGTCCAGCAATGTGTGGATTTTGGGGGGATTGTGATCCAAACTGAAGGCACAGCTGCCAAAAGAAGAGTTGTTGTGCTGAGCACCAACACTCTGTGTGGGTTGTGCTGTAGGACTGTAGTTGCAGAGGCTCCTGTCATGGTCACTCCTTTATTTAACTCCCCTGAAACCCCTGTGGAGCCTAATTATGGTCTGGAAATAAACTCATGCCTATAAAATTTGCTTCTATGCTCTTCTGACAAGGAAAGGTTGTTAAAGTGATAACACCCAGTGAGTGTCCTCACTGCACATGACGCCTCTCCCTGTTTAATATTTTACCAAAAATGTTGTGTTCTTCCCTGATTTTTTTTCCCAAGTCATCACAAGTTTTGTCTGGGCTGTCAGGACAAAAAAACACCACACTGTTTGTGTATTTGGTGAAGCAGAAAAAGTGAATTTGTTTGACAAGAAAATGCATCTCAAATGCTGATTAAGTTTTTATTACCATTCCAATGATTTTTAAAATTATTATTTAAATTAGTTTAAATTCATATTTAAATGCAAAATCAGACTGGGACACTTGTGTGCTTAGTCAGCATGTCTGTAAAAGTGAGGCACCACGGTGGTTGTTTATGGGCCATTAAACTTTGGTTCCAAACCTCACATCTCAGCAGGTAAAAGCCAGAACAGCCCAAATTACTGCTGTTTTCCAACATTACTGCTGCACATTAACCCTCTGCTTCCTGCAGCCAAGGCTCCTGTGGAGCAGAACCACCTTCCTCTTCCCTGTCTCCCTGTGTCATCTCCTGAATTCCCAGTTTCCAGGTTTCTGACCCATTTTTTTGCCCCAAATCATTGTGTAGCTGTAAGATCCAGGTCAGGCAGCAGGAGCCAGGAGTGGTGTTGTCCTTGTGCCAAAGCAGATCCAACCCCAATGGCACACACCCCAGGACCTGGAGCTGCCGGAACCTGCCGAGATCCAGCCAGGCCATCCTGGGCTGTACTCACACCAGGCTTTCCAGGGCAGGGAAACAGTGCCCAAAATACCAGGAAATGCCCACTCCTGGGGGCAGGAGTGTGGTTCAGTTTATCTTCAGAGTCCTCTGTGAATTTTGATTCACAGAATCCCAG
The DNA here is from genome assembly GCA_013399895.1 of Serilophus lunatus. NCBI lineage: Eukaryota > Metazoa > Chordata > Aves > Passeriformes > Eurylaimidae > Serilophus > Serilophus lunatus. Next base: position 911,194 of record VXBA01000260.1, read on the forward strand.
AATATTCTGAGTTGGAAGGGATACCCAAGGATCATCCAGTCCAACTCCTGGCCCTGCACATGACCATCCCCAACAGTCACACCCTGGGCCCCAGAGGACCATCCCAACCCTCCCGGAGCTCTGGCAGCCTTGGTGCTGTGCCCACTGCCCTGGGGACCCTGGGCACTGCCCAACCACCCTCTGGGGGAAGAACCTTTCCCTGAGATCCAACCTGACCCTGCCCTGACACAACTCCAGCCCATTCCCTGGGCTCTTGGCCCTGGTCCCCACAGAGCAGAGCTCAGGGCCTGACTCTCCTCTGCCCCTCCCAAGGATTTCCACAAGTCCCCCAGAAATCGTGAAAAGGCCCAAATCCTCCCCATTTTATGGGCAGAGGATAAAGGAGGGATTTATGCGCCTTGCCCAGAGCAGCTTTGTCGAACACTGACCAGCCAGTTTTCCCTCAATTGGTTCTCCTCCTCATCCCTTTTTTTGGCCTCTGACTTGTGTCCTTCCAGCACAGAGGGAGGAGACTGGCCGGGGTGGGGAATATCTCCTCCTTGGCCCTCAAGGAGTAGTGTGGCTGCCAGGAAGTGGCTGAGGGCATCCCCAGCCCTGCGGCAGAGGCACCACCCAACAGTCACCAGCCTGGAGGGACAGAGCCAATGCCAGTTAATTTGGGATTTCCTACCACTTCACAATCCTCTTGGAATCCTTTCCAGGTCGTGCTTGGAGAAACCCCAGCTGAGGGTAGAGGTTCTTCTTAATCTCCACTGTGTGGTTGGGAAACACCAGCGAGGGATTTGGAGGTGTGGACTGGGAGCAGTGGCATCTCCAAAGCCTGGGAATAGGACTTGGGTGCTATCTACGTGCTGGCATCCCTCGAAGCATTCCCTAAACACACCAAATCTCTGATTTTTGGAAGAAACATACAACCTTTTACCTCAGCAACTCCTGAGTGTGTGGCAGGTGCACAATATGTGCCTCACCCTGCAGCAAAGATCCTGGATCGATCCCAACCAACACTCGCCACCAATATTCCTCTGACTTTTAAGGGATATTTGGAAATAATCCTGCAGGTTATGAGGGTTTAGAAGGTGTCATATGATGGATTTTGGGCAGAGGGCTCTCTTAGATGAAAACCACACCATCGAGAGCTAAAATAAGTCTCAAAACCTGAATTTAGAGAGTGTATGGGAGGAGTTGATGAGAAAAATGAACATGAAAGTTTATCTTCATGAGTGTAAGTCTTGATTTCAATAGGACAATGGGAATGGGGACGATTTTCAGATCCCAATATGTGTTTATTTGATGTCAGTAGTAAGGAAAAGATCAAAAGATGAAGCTGGATAGAGAAAAATAAACACTCAGCCGTCGCTTTTCCCTATTTTCAAGCAAGTGTTTGGAGGATGTAAATCAGACCTTTGATATCCAAATTTAGTTAAATGTACAGTGAATTATTTTGGGAAAGCACAGTGGGATTTGGCTTATCTTGCTTGCTGACAGGTTTTGGAGGATATTATTCCTGAGCAGAGTTGTGAGTGAGTTATTTGATAGTCCTGGTCCATGGTAATGGCAGAGCTGCCGTGGATCGGCTTCACTCCCACTCCCTTTTCCTTGGTCTTCCCTCCCTTACTTTCAGCTTCTTTTATGTTCCCATGATCCCCTACAAACTGTCTGAAATCTGACCTTTATTAATGGGGTCAGAGCCCTTTCCTCCCCTTGAGGATGAGATTCCAGAGAGTCTCTTATTGAATTCCCCTTCCATAAATCATGTTAGGAATTGTTAGAAATCAATCTCATTGCTTCAGATGATGATAAAGTGGAGATTGTGCTGGATCAAAAGGCATTTCCAAGGGTTTATTTTTTAAGCTTTTCTCATTTGATTTCTGTGAAGTGTCTTAATTTCTTCCTAAATCACCCTGCTGCTGGTGTTGAATGATGTGCTGCCTACGTGGGGATAATGGTGAACCCATGGCCATGAAGAAAATCAAAATTAATGGACAGGGAAAAAAAGTCATGGTTGAATTCATGAAGAATTCGTGGCCATAAAAAAAGAATCATGGTTGGATTCATGAAGAAAAGTCATTAAAATTAATGACCATAAAGAAAAGTCATGGTTGGATTCATGAAGAATTCATGGCCATGAGGAAAATTCGTTTAAATTAATGACCATAAAGAAAAGTCATGGTTGAATTCATGAAGAAAATTCATTAAAATTAATGGCCATAAAAAAAAATTCATGGTTGAATTCATGAAGAATTCATGGCCGTGAAGAAAATTCATTTAAATTTAATCAACTAATTAATTCTTGGTGGTTTGACCTGAAACAGAGGAAGAACTGTTGAATGCACAATGTTTTAATGTGCATCAGTTCATTAACTTTAGGGTCCAACTTCCAAATTTGTAGCAAATCACTGCCTCTCACTTTAAATAAAGCCATTGTATATGTTGGGGTGATGTAGGTCATAGTGATCCCTTTAGATTTAGTGGTGATGGGCTTTGGGGTTGTTTTGGGTTTTTTAAGGGGGGATTTTTTCCAGTATTGGCTTTGGAATATTGTAAACAAAATGAATTGAAAAAATTAAGAGAGGTGAAAAATTAAAAAATAGTAATAAATGAGATTTTCCCCCTGAATTTGAAGCAAACCTATTTGTGATTGCCAAAATCTGCCTCCATGGTGGGATGATGTCACCAACGTGCATTTGGGGTAACATAAATCAGCTCAAATATTCGCTATTTATTGGCATTTGGGGAATTGGGGAGCATGGAGCTTCAATCCCATCATCTGCCAAAAGCTCTTAAAAGTCAGACTGGGTTTAAATGTCCTGGCTAAGCCAGTTTTAGAAAAGCAGGAGGTCATTTTTTTATCATCTCAAGCAGAAAGTGCTCCCTGACCCAGGGCTCACCCAGATTTCAAAACTCCTTATAAACGGACACTTTCAATCACAGGGTTTTTGCTGTAGATTTGATATTATTGATATTATTATTACATTATTTTGCTGTAGATTTGATATATTAATGCAGTCCCACTTTTCAATTTAAAGTGATAGTTTTGCTGAAGAAACAACATTAGCACATAAACTGGGCTTGACAAGGCGAGGTCTAAATTCTGTTTCATTTGGTGTGGTTTCCTCATGGTCCTTGTTCAAAGGGTGGGTTTGAAAATGAAGACTTAGAAGATTTGTAAAGAAAATTCCCTTGATTATTTTCTTTAAATACTGGTCTGAACATTTAGGCCTCAAACCACCCAGAGGACAGGTTTTTAACAGAGTAACTTCATGTATTCGTACATCAATGGCAATAATTTTTTTGCACCTTGCTGGAGGAATTGACCCTGTACTGGTGGATTTGTGCTCCTTTATCATGGAAAAACTGATAGGAGCCTTTTTCCAAGGTGCCAGGAGGTTTTTTTGGGCGAGAAAGTGGAAAAATAACCACAAATTCCAAATTTCCCCATTTAAAGCTTTACCAAGTGCCATCCATTGACCTGTCTCTTTTGGGAACTCCATAGCAAATGACCTGGTTAAAGTCTGCCAGGATTTCTCTGGCCTGAAACTCTGCAAAAACCCCTTGAAAACACCTTAAAATCTGTATTCTGGAGGAGTTTGGGAGTTACACACACACAGAGGTGAAAACCATTCCCACCTTGAATGTGGAGTTTGATACCTGCAGGGATTTTATTGAATACAGATTATTTTTATCGTTCTGTGTGTTTAATTTGGGGTGTCAGCAACAAACCTATAAAAAGACAGCTTTAAAATAGGATATTTTAATGTGATTCTTCCAGAACTAAAATAGCTATTTTTTGCTCCGTGCAACTCTCCTGTTTTGCTTTATAAATGTATTTTCACGCCCACATTAAATATTTTTTGCAGCAGTTTTGGTGCAGCAAATGAACCAGGATGGGAAAAAAACAGGGAGGTTTTTTGGGCTCAGTTATTTCATATTAAGTCTGTGAGAGCTCTTAAAAACCTTGTTCAACTTCAAGTCTCTGCTCATAGCAGGGGCTTAACTATTCCCACAGAGCAGTGCTTGGGAAAGCTGGTGGTGGTAAATTCATAAGGATTCTGGAATTTGAGCATTTTATTGTGTAAGTCTTGGTTTTAGGGGGTAATAGAGACTTTTGTGTAGGGGAGTTTTAGGGATGGAGTGGTTGGAGTTGGGATTTGTTTGCCCAAGGATGATGCAAAGGGATTGAAGGAGGAAAAGTCACTTTGTCCCATTCCTATCATCACTTTTTCCATGTATGATATGTATAGAATAGGAGCTGCTGATTATACAAAGGATTTAAGGAGAATTTTTCCTGAGATGTGCTTAAAACAAGGATGAGGCAGATTCCTGCTCGTTAGGCTGGTGGTTAGTGAATGTCTGGGAACAAAAGGGTTCATTGGGACGAGCAGAAGGATCTATCCTTGGGAAGCTAATCCCTCTGCCAGGCTCAGTCCTTGCTCTGGTGGTTCCCAATCCCCAGTTTCTGGTTGAACTGTTTCTCATGGGCCTTTCTCCAAGTGATGCAAACTCTGGGAAGTTGGCCAAGGACCTTCAGCCTTGGCATGGCACGGGTGAGAGGTAGAGCCCTGGGATAGGGAGAAAAGTCTGGACAAGGGATAAAGTAGCCAGAGAATTCTTGGGAAAATGGGTTAGAGTCTTCTTTTGGTGCTTAAACACCCTTTTTCACTTGTTCCAGGAGTGCAAGGCCAGGCCTTAAAAAGCTCCAGTTCATGCTCTGCCCACAGTGTTGGTTCAGCCAGAGGTGGTTCCCTGGGAAGGAGTCGGCACAGAAGGGGTATTTTCCTCCCACATGATGTGATATTTTGAAAACAGAAACATAGAGAGGCTTGTGGATAGTCTGGTTTGTATTCCTGGCAGTGGAGTTAAGCTGGTCTTAGGGAGGAAGTCTTACGAAATCCAGAGTGAACATAACATCAGTGAAGTCAAAGCTGGGACATATGGAAGCCCTTGGGTTCTTCTGAGGTGCAGAGTTGGGGCAGAAGTGGTCCCTCCTTGAGCTTGGTTTTCACCCTCTGTGGATGAGGTTTATCTGCTGTCACATCCCCATGTCCCTCTTCTCCCAGCTTTGCCAAATCCATCCAACAGGCAGAAGGCTCAATTTTATGAAAACCCAACACCTACGTGGAGGAGAAAGCTCCACATTTCCACTCTCATTAAGGGTAGGAAGGATAATCTGAGCTGGGAAGGAATGAGTTGCATGTCAGAGATCCCATGCTTCCCTTTGCCTGGGGAGGAGGAGGATTGGTTTGGGATAGAGGATCGGGCCAGGAGGATGCAAAGCAAGCTGTGAATCCACAGCTGTGTTGGCCTCCCTTTGCCAGCACAGGAAATCTTGGTGCAGCCAGGAGTTGATGAGCATCTCAAGAGATCACAGTGGATTGGAGACCAAACAGGCCTTGGCTCTTCAGTTTGGAGAAAAGGCTGGGCTGGGATATGGCTGAGTTTTACAAAATCCTCAAAGTGATGGAAAAAAGGCAATTTAGATCTGCAACTCACCAAATCCTGCAATTTTTGTTGTGGGATATGGATCCAGTAACAGAAAAGCCTTTGCTCTGGTGAACTGAAGTTGACCTGAGAGGCTGTGAGGGATCATAATTCCAATGGGCTCTGAAAAACATTGGATTGTTCCTCCTCACACCTCTCTTGCCCATGAACTAAAGGGAACACAGAGGAGCCTCTCCGTGTCCCTCATCCCAAAACTATGGGTGCTGGATGGAGTTTCTTCTCCAGTGTTGCAGCTGGAGTGGATTTGCTTGGGTACTGCTCACCCTGGAGGGATATTTTGGTGGGCTGTCTTTATGCTGCAAGCCTTTCTTCCCAAGCCTATCCCCATCTTTCCCTTCTAAATCCTCATAGATCCAACAGAATAACTTGGGACTGGGTTCAGGTTTCTTCAAAGATGGCAATATGTCTAAAAAAAAAAAACCTCTGAAAGGACTTTTCTCTTGAAACAAGTCCACATGTCCACATATCTAAAGTTCCACGTTGTCTCTGGCTGGGTGAATTCTCCCAGGCAGCACAATATCAACAATTCCAGGAAAATTCCTGCTATTAGCTTGATTTAATTCTGCCTGTATGCTTTTGATTATGTACTAATAATCTGCTCATTTAATTTGTTTTTACCCTAATCCTCACTCTCTTTTTCCTTGCAGACTTTATCCATTGGAGTCCTGGACATTTTTGGGTTTGAAGACTATGAAAACAACAGTTTTGAACAATTCTGCATCAACTTTGCCAATGAGCGCCTGCAGCACTACTTTAACCAGCACATCTTTAAACTGGAACAGGCAAGTCTGGCAACATTTCTCGCTGAGTGTTGCCATGAGTTTGTGGTACTGATAAAGTCCCTAAACTGTCCTTTTAATTCTGTTTTGTTAAGGAGTGTGCACTGAATTATTCAAATTTAACCTCTCGTTTCCCATATGAGGTGGTACCTCTTTTAAAATAAAATGCAGGCAGAGATTTGCTGGTTTTAAATAAATTTGGGATTATAAAACCAACAGGAAGAGCTTAACCATTGCTGCCTTGGCTCCTTGATCTGTGCTCATCCATTCCCTTGCCTGGACTTGCTGCTGTGTCATTTGATATCTCAGAAAAGTTGTTTTTTGACATCTGCTGAAAATGCCACCACAATCTTCTGCTGGTTTTTGGCTTTCCAGTGTTGATTTGGAGGGAGAGAAGGAAAATGTCACCCATACAATGTCAGACTTGGGAGCATTATGACCTTCAATAGCCCTGGCAGATTAGGAGAGGTTGAACTTTAAGCTTTGCTTTAGGTTTGTTAAGACTGGGTGTCACTTTCCAGCCTCAAATTAACAGATCCCAGAAATCCAGGCTGTAATTCAGCAGGTAAAATACACAAGATGGATTAATCTGTGAATTAGGAAGAGGGGAGGCTTCTCCAAGCATCATTTGTTACCCAGCAGGCCAAGAAAACTGAAAGTACTTGTTGGTTCATGGATGCACAGGATATAATAGGGGTGGATAATACAAGAAATACTGTTGCAAATGTTCAAAATGAGATTTTTTGGAATACCAGTCTCCAGGTGAAATTTTTCTTTGGAGGAAGTCAAGGAAAACCCTCCTTATCCTTAGTTTTGGTGGAGCTAGTGTTGGATGAGCTGAGCTTTGCCCTTCCACAGAAACCCTGAGAGTTTCATTTGGGGCCTCTCAAGAGATGGGAAAATTCAGGAAGAAAAGTCTCCTGGAGTATAAGGATGGTCCAAAATCAGCAATATAGCCCTGAGGGGATCTTTTGGGGAATATTTGCTCTGGAGTTTGATGGTTTCTGTTCATTCTCTGTATTTGTATCTCTGTCAATAAGGTGGAGCAGAGCTGCTTAAACCCATTGATTACAGTTTTGAAGTGGCTGATGCACCAGGCTCAGCAGATGCCCTGGGAAGGGAATTGGAAAAGCTGTTTGTATTTCTAGGACCAGCTCTATTTTCCCATTATCCAGCATAAAAATGCCAACTTTAGTCCTGTGGCAAAGCCAAGCCAGCTGTTTTTTTATAAACCTCCCTGATACACTTCCTAGAAGATATTCAAGGATGGAGGATAGGAATTCAGGGAGGATTCAGAGAGGTGACACCTCAACGAGGTGGGATTTCAGGGCAAGGCTTTCTCCAGCCTCCCTGAGATGGTGTCATCCATGAGGGAATTCCTGTGATTGGACTGGGATCCCCTGGATCCTGGCAGGAGCACTGCAAGCTGTGCTGATGAAAAATATGGAATAGTTTGTTCTACAAATATAAATAAGCACCAATTCTTTTTAGTGACAGTCGCCCATCTACAGATGAACACCAGGGAGTTAATTTGTGTTTCAAGACAGAAAAACAGATCTATTCCTTCAAAATGGGAACTGACTTGAGATGTTTGTGGCCTTACAGGGGTTTATTTGGTGTGTTAATGTCATGGCAATGGGGACCTGAAGTGGGTGGATCCTCTTCTGAATCCTGCTCAGATCTCCAAACCCTGCAGGAGGCTGAGATTGCTGAGCTTCTCAGACACTTCTGCTAAAAAAGAAATGACAAATAATAGGCACTAAGGATTTTTCTATAAATCCCAACAGAATTTGTCTGCAAGAACAGTATTTAGCCATGATGGAATCATTGCTGATGTTATGGAAACCAAAATACCCACCACAAAGTTGCCTGACAGCACCATGGGATTATTTTAACCTTTTATTACCTTTTTTTTTTTTTTTCTGGTGAAATCTAATACAATGAGTCTTATGAATCTTTTTTTAAACCTTCTGTCTGAAGATGACTCTATTTCCAGTGGATGCTGAACAACCCCTGGGGCATCTTGGGCAGCCTGGCTCCAGCTGGGGGCCTCCTATAAATACAGCAGCCCAGGGTCTGCAAAGGCCTCTGCAGCACCAACCTCCTCTGTGGGAGCAAACCATGGAACAAGGGAAAAGCCAGGCTCAGAAATCATGGTCTGCCTGTGCAGGCAAACCCTTGGATTGGGATTGATAATGATCTGTTGGTTTTCCAGAAAGGTTTCTATCCCAGGAGTTGGGACCATGACCCGTCACATAGCAAGGGGGGAAAATATCTCCCAAGATCATCAAATCCAACCTTCAACCAAGTGCCACCAGAATTTAGTCTGGACTGTTGGATTTTTCCAGCTATTACACAGTGAAGTTCCCTGTGCACCTCACAGTTTCCTGGGGTGGAGGTTGGGTGAGGTGACAGCTCCTGGGATGTTTGTAGCACAAGGATGGAGTGTCCTTCACCAGGCTCCACACGAAGTGCAGGCACACGTTCAGCTCTTCCAGACAGACCTTCTCATCCCTGTCTTGGGCTGGTGGCTTCAGGTGACACATTCTCATCACTCTTGGACTCATGATGTGCTGGGCAGCTACTCTGTGTCCTCTGTCTCCTCAGCAGAGCAAGACAAGCCCAGTGCTACCACAATGTTCAGACCCCATGTGCTTCCGGGAGAGGGAAAGAGCATTTCTGCACTGCAACTTGACTTTTGGTTGAGATTTTTTAGGGCATTGCACTAAATAATTGCTTTGCATGAAGACAGGGTTTGGAGGTCGCCAAGTTTCCATGTCTTTGGCAGTTTGGGGGCCAGGAATACAAATTTTTATTTCTTTCTGTATCCCATTCTCCAACCCTTGTCCTCTTTGTCCTCACTGATCTTCCCCCAACCCTGCTGAGGCTCATCCAACACTCAACTCTTTGGTTATCCCACCTCACTCACCTTCCCCTGTTTCAAAGCTTGAAGACTCATCACAGAATTTTCCATCCCATAAGTATTGCTGTTTAAGTTCTTTTCTACCTCATTTTCTACCTTTTGTTTACCCACCAAACCTCAGTTTGGAGAACATTCTTTTATTATTTAAGAAATTGATCGATAACAGAGGTTGAGACTGAAAAAAAAAATACATAATTTGAAGCACAGTCAAGTGGCAGGAGCTCAGGTGTTGAGCGAAGTCCATTTTCTGGTGGGGTCCCTGGTGAGCTTGATGTCCCAGCCAACAAAGCTCAGCCTGCTCAGATTGAAAGACTCAATTTCATCAGGGTAACTCGTCTTCTGGAATGTTTTCTTAGCCATCCAAAGCTCCATAAATATTTAAGAAGTTTTATAGAGTTTGCTTGAAGAGAAATCTTGACAGTCCAGACTAAATCCTGGTGGGACTTGGTTGAAGGTGTAATTTGATGATCTTGGAGGACTTTTCCAATCTTGCTGGTTCTGAGGTGATTCTATGAACATTAAAGCAATTTGTGTGGAGTGAATTAATTTTAAAAACCATCCATTTTAAATATATAAATTTAAAATAAATGATGAAATAGGATCTTTTTCCTATTGCTTGGAACACTCTTCCCAGTGAGGGTTCTTTTATAGCTCTTCACTGGTTTTTGCCTCTGAAGACAAAATCCAGCCATCAGAAGTCAACCCTTGAAGCCTGGGAGACTCAGTTCAAGTCTCTGTTTTCCTTGGAGATGGGAGAGCTCTGGTCAGAGCTGTGCCAGGGCAGGTTCAGGTTGGACATCAGGAAATGACAAAGAAAGGGTGGTCAGGCATTGGAAGGGGCTGCCCAGAGAGTTGGTGGAGTCCCCATCCTTGGAGGTGTCCAAGGAATGATTGGACATGGCATTCAGTGCTCTGCACTGGGGACAAGGTGTGGATCAGGCACAGCTTGGGCTCAGTGACCTTGGGGGGCTTTTCCAACATGAAGAATTCTGAGATTCATTATCCCACCCCAAAGCATTGGCTTGGATCCTTCTCCTCCAGAGATCCTGCATCATCAGGACCACCCCTTTGTTCCTGTATTTCTCCAGATGATGAACACTAATAATGTGTAAATATAATATATAATGTATAATATAGTACATATAATAATTATTATTTATACATGCTCTCATATCATCCATTAGTGTGGGCCTTAAAGATCATCTCGTTTCAACCCTCCCCATGTTGTATAATTTCCTGACCTTTAATTTAAGCCCAGTGCAGACAAATCCTGTATCTGCAAAGCTCAGCTTTTGTTAAAATATCCTGATTGTTGTTGGCTGCATCAAACTTGAGCTAAACACACTGAGAGCTCCTGTTTGGTGTTCCTGCATCTGTCCCATGTCCTGCTTGGGAGAATCCTGCAATAGTGACTTAGGAATGTGGGTGCTGTAGAAATTCAGTGTTTTCTATGAGGAAAAGCAGGAGTTGTGTTGATATTGTCCCAGTGCTGTCCCTATGGCTTGGCCTTTGCTGGTGTTTTTGGTGAGCCAGAGAAGAACAGCACCAGGCACCCCATCCATCCCACAACATCTGAACACATCCCTGGGCTTGGCAGCGGTGACATGTCCTCCCCAAACTGCCTCTGTTCCCCCTTTTCCATCTCTCCTCCTCCCATGCTCCTTGCTGGTGCTCTCCAAATTGAAAGTACCTTGTTTCAGGTGCCATTATCCCTCTTCTAAGTCACCATCATTTCTTGAGCCCTTTTTTCCTCTTCTTTGAACTGGTTCCTTGACTTCTTCCAGTTGGATGTTTGCTGCTGATGGTGGTCCCTCCTCAGATATATTGGCAAATATTTGCACAGGCTTAGGCTGATGCACCCTGCAAGGTGTTGATAGATAGAGATTCCTCTTTAATTTTGATATCAAGGAATGAAAGGAATTAATCTGCCAGCAGCTCATGCTTGGCTGTTGGAAGAGCGAGTTGGAAGGAAAGACACTCCCACAAAGGAAACTCATGGGATCATGGCCAACTGAGCCATGCAAACCCAATTTTCCCTGTTATGAGAGCAAAGTGTAATTAATGATTGAAACCCTGATGCCACTGAGCCCAGGGAGCTGATCTGGGCTCGAAGATGGAGCTGGCACAGCACGGACAGCCACGGGCACCATCTCCTGGGGTGGATTTGAAACACTTGGGTACGGACAGTCCAGATTCTCTACTAAATTAAAATCTTGGGCTGCCTACATCCAACAGGTGGGAGGTTCTCAGTGATTGAAGCAGTAGCCTCAAAATAAAGCCAAATTCTCTTGCCATTTTTCTGAGGAGCTGCTGAAATAGTCACCTTGAAGGAGAAGACCATCTCAAGGAGGTTCTTTGCTTCAAGGGGAGGCTGCTCAGGCCCCTGCGTGCCAGGCATGATCACTAACAGAGGGTGCCCTAAAAACCTTTTATAGGCTGTGTATTTATGGAGAATGAATGAGTATTTAGATTTATTGTGTCTGTGTTGTGTTAAAATATATATGTTATTTATCTATTTTTATATATATGGCTGCATCTCTACATTCCTTTTCTACTTAAACTGAGACCAAACATAAAAATTTCATTTCTCAAATGCAAGAGAGGCATTGTCAGCCTCAGAATCTTCCAGAGGGATGTCAGGCACTCAAGGCATGTGCCTTGTCTGTGGCGCCGGCGCTGACCCAGACGTTGGGCTTGTTCCTTCAGGAACTTCCTAATAATAATGCTCTCCCATCCCATGCATTTCTCACAAACTTCCTACTAATAAGGCTCTCCCATCCCATGGATTCATCATATCAAGCCTATTTTAATTATCAATCCAATGATTCTGCTCAGGATGCCAAGCCTGCATTTGCTGAACGAGCAAGTCATCCTCCATGGAATGGAGTCATTCCTGGGTGGATGAATCCTGAGTGGAGACATTTCCCCACACCTTGCTGATGTTTCCAGTGGTGGAAAAGCATTCCCAAGCTGCCCAGGATGGATTTTAGGATGCAAATATTTAGAGACCTGGAGCCTTGACCATGTTTAGCTCCTTCCATTTCTCATACAACAATGGCCCCTTTTAACATATTATCATGGAAGAATATTTGGGGATTATTTTAAGCTGGAGAAATTCGGGGAATGGGGGTTAATTCCTGGTTTCCCACTTTGTAAATGCTGCCTGAAGCTGAAGCAGATGGTGTTTGAGGCAAGAAGGGAGGAATTTCACACCCTGCTGTTTAGTCAGGCATTTTTATGCCAAATATATGCATTTAGACAATCCAAAGTTGCTGCCTATTTATCCTGTGGCCCTGGACTATGAGTTTTTATGACAGGAGCATGATAGGAAGTGTTCCCATGTGGAGTTATGCTGGGAAAAGGGATTTTTCAGTTGATTTCTCACTTTAATTTGGGAATTTTCCTTGTGCAAACAAGGTTTCCCTGTGCCTTGGAAAGGAAAGGATTGGGGAGATGAACTCCAGGGACTGGGCTGGCTGGCTCTGCCTGGGAGGAGGGGGAGGAGCTGGTGGGGTTTTCTGCTGCTCTTGGGGTTTTAAATGTTATTTTTGGGGCTGTTTCTTATTTCTCACTGTGACTCATGGCAGTGTTCCTATGGGATATATTATTACCCCATATTACTCTGGGATAAGACATCCCAGACACTGAAATGCCCAATGTCCTCCAGCCCTCTTGAATTTTTATCTTTGATACCCCATGAAGGGACAACAAATTGCATAAATCATGGCAAACCCTTTATCTTCAGACCTGATTTTTTGCCACCTTTGGATGTGAATTTCCTACATCCTCAGTTTTGTGCTTTTAAACAGGTGGGAAACCGGGGATGGGGCTTGTTTTGTATGTCTATCACTTCTCCTCTTTCTTCTCTGCGTTTCCTCTTGTCCTGGTCACTCCCTTCAACCACCTCTGAATTTCCCAATCCCCCAGGAAACACAACACTCTAGATAAAAGTGAGCTTAAAATCATATTTAATGCTTTTTTCTCTAATTGTTTTTACTTGCTCGGGCTTATGTAATTGGTTTTGTTTTTGCTGCTGGTGGCTGGATATGCAGTAGTTGATAATCGAGTGTGTGTGAATGTGGAAAGATATTTTCCAGCATCTCCAAAATTCTCTTGGGCTCATGAGTGTTTTTTTCCCACTCAAGAGATGGAAACCTTAAATCCCAGCATGGATTAGGGTGTGTTTAGGTTTGGTTTAGCACCGAAATAATGTCCTGATAACAGAAGATAATGGGACTTGGTTCTCAACACCTTCAACTCTAAAATGATGGGATTTTTCTGTTCCCTGCAGATGGGTTTCCACCAGGCCCTGTGGCCCACTTGGGAATGTTTTCCTGCTGCTCAGCATGTGAATTTTAATCTCAAATCCCTTATTCTGGGGGCCACAAGCAGTGTTCCTACACTGAGTCGGTGGAGGCAGGTCGGGCTTGTGGCCCCCAGAATAAGGGATTTGAGATTAAAATTGAGATTAAAAAAAGTCTGGCTCTCTCTTTTCTACAGTTCCTGGAATTTTTTTCATACAGTTCCTGGAATTTTCATATTTAAAAATGTGGATATCCTGCCCCACTCTGTTTATTTGTGCCCCAAATTTTACGTGCTGCTGTGCCTCATTTGTGTAATAGTCAGTAATGGTTTATGCTGGAATTCGACGTGCATTTCAAAGTCTGGATCTCCATTTCATACCTTTTTTTTTATATATTTGGATGTCACAGATTGGGTTTTTATTCAGCTCATTCTGTGGATTTGAAGCTCAAAAAAACATCATTTTCAAAAAACAAAAACTCAGATTCATGTTGCCTCTTCTCCTGAGCCACTTCCCTGTGTAACCACATGTTTCTGAATATCGAGTGCAGTAATTAAGTGCATAAATACCTCATGTTGTTTGGATCAAATTCCTTAATGTCATAAATATATATGGATTTTTTCCACTATAGAGTCACCACCAGCCTCCTCTGCTGAGCTGCAGGTGAGTCACAGAGACCAAATGCACACAGTGCAGCTTTACTGAACTGGTGGAACCAGAGCCCTGCTCTGATCAGGGCCCAGCACAGACCCAGAGTCCTTCAGACTGGAAAAGCCCTTGAAGTCACTTGGATGGGCACACTGGGGAGTGAGAGGCTGGAAAGCAGTGCTGGGAATGGGACCTGGTCAGTGGCCAGTTGGCCACGAATCAGCAGTGCCCTGGCAGCCAGGGGGGACAACCGTGTCCTGGGGGGCATCAGGAACAACTTCCCTGGAAGAGGGGGGGGATTGTCCTGCTCTGCTCTGTCCTGGGGCGGCCTCACCTGGAATATCGGGGCAGTTTGGGCACCACAATATAGGAAAGATATTGAACCATTAGGGAGTATCCAAAGCAGGGAATGAAGATGGGGAAGAGCCTTGAGAAGAAGCAGCTGAAGGCACATGGTGTGTTCAGCTGGAGGAGAGGAGGCTGAGGGGACCTCATTGCAAGGACAACTTGCTGGGGAGGGTCAGAGGAGAGGCAGAGCTCTGCTCTGTGGGGACCAGGGCCAGGAGCCCAGGGAATGGGCTGGAGTTGTGTCAGGGCAGGGTCAGGTTGGATCTCATCAAAAGTTTCCTCCCCCAGAGGATGGTTGGGCACTGCCCAGGCTCCCCAGGGAGGTGGGCCTGTGCAGGGCCAGGAGTTGGACTGGATGATCCTTGTAGGTCCCTTCCAACTCAGCATATTCTGGGATTCACAAACCCAGCACTGCCCCAGGCCCCACCTGAGCAGTGACAGTAGAACCTGGTGCCAGTGGAATGAGTCCTTTTGGTGCTGATGTCCTGCCAGTGTCACCCTGCTCAGGGCAGCAGAGCTGCTCTGAATGTTTGGGAAGTGTGAATCTGCTCATGGTGGCTCTGCAGGTCAGCTGGAGGTCAATCACTAACATCTCACCCAATAATTAAAGGAAAATACGAAGCTGCTGGACTGTGAGAAAATCCTAAATGGCTTTTTTTAGTTCTTTGTTCCATTTCTTTTGCCAAATCTGGGAACTCAATGCTGTCCTTTCCAGTGAACTTGCATCCCTCCACCTTCCAGCAGCCCAGTTTTCAACTGTCCAGGGAGGGGAGGAGTAAATCCACACATTTGTATTGGAAGTAAGGAGGCCAAAATTAGGGCTCTATGGACTTAACTGCTCTAGAAATTTCTGCAGATCATGATCATTTCAAAGTTTTGGGTCTTTACTATGTAAAGATGGTCTTCTAGGAACAGGACATTTGAATTGGCCCCTAAATATAACTTAGTTTGAAGTCAAATTGAAAATTTAAGCTGATTTTTAATTAACTTAAAGTTTAAGGGTTTTTGGTTTGAATGGACTGAAAGTGTTTCATGTTGTCTTTGTCTTGTTCAAAGAATGTCTGGTGTTGTTTGAATGGAACTTCTTAATGTTCCAGTGCTCTGGAATCAAAGGGTGACAGAGGCTTTATTGTCATACTTGAAAGTGAAGGAGTATTTTAGAGGTAGCTTTCAAGCACTTAAAAATTCCTGAATTCTGCAGTTAGACAGTCAGGAGAAGATGAATATAGAAATCATGTACAATATTAATAACTGAAATTTAATGAAATTGAACATATATATGATTTCACACTAAAGCTTCTGCCTTCATGTGGACATGAGGATGCTCTGAGACCAGGAAACACCCCAGGAATGACATCAGTCAATCACAAAGCCATAGTTTTATCTCCTGAGTTGTGACTCCAACCAATCCAATAACTGGAAAAATGCTAGGAAAACAGAAATAAGGGGAATTTTTTTCCCATTTAAGCATTGGAGGAGTTGCTCTGGAATGGTTCCTACTGCTGCATATGTTCCTGTCTTGGAATGAGAGCACAAGTCTGAGTTATTGTGGAAAAGGTTCTTAGTTGAGGGCTTCAATCCTTCTTTGTCTTTGGCCAACACAGCAAGAGGTTGCACTGGGGATGGAAGGGAGGGAGCAACTCCAGGGCCTGGGACTGAGTGTTTCTGACCCAGCCCAGAGGAAAAAGAAGAGCTGAGGAGGGAAAATTAGCCAAAATCCTGCAGCTGAAGGAACCAAGGCCAGGAGGGACGTCATGACTGGCCTCAGGTCTGTGGAAGAGCTGAAAATGAGTCTGGAGGAGCACAAACCCTGAATTCTGTTTTTTTCTGGTCATTTACTGGAGTACTGTTAAAAACCCTCAACATCTGGCTTTGCTAATTGATGATTTCACACCAATTTTAGGAGCAGGAGAAGTTTTTAGTATGACATAGATTTTCATGGCACTGCTCCCCATGCAGCTGCCAAACATCCCACATGGAATTATGGCTGTCTAGGGGCCTTCTAGAGCAGGGTGATGGTTTGTGCCTGGTTTGGATGTGTGGAGACCTAAAACTCTACATAATCTGGGGCTCTGAGAGGAAAAAAAGGTAAGGCTCCCATGGAAGAAGTTCAGGAAAGCTGGATAATAAATAGGTGGGTCCAGTCACATCCACCAGGCACCCATGACCACGGATCAGCCCTTGGATCAGCACCACAATTTATGGCTCTCTGGGTGCTCCAAACCAGGCTTGAGCTGGCAAAGCTGGGACTAATGGACCTTGCATTCGATTAAGGGGCTGTCAGAGCTGGGTGGTTGATGGATGATGCTGATCCCCAGCACTGCTGTCTCTCTTTCCTAAATCCCTCAGGAAAAGCTCCAGCCTGCTCTGGAATATGCAGCCTGTGCAGAAGCCTTTTTCCTGCCTTGTGCTAAAAATGCAGTATGTTTTACTCAAATACCTGATTTTTAAATGCCTGCAGTTTACAGGCAGTTGGGAATGTTGTGGTGTGTGTCTGCTGTGTCCTGGTTGCTCTGCAGGAACTGGAAGAAAAAAAGAATAAAAAATTAAATGGTAAAATAAAATTCAGAATATGGAGTTGTTCCATATTTTCAGGATTTTTTTTCCAATGGGATAAGTTATATTTTGAACCCAAAAGGTTTTAGGGATGTTAAGAACTCCTTCTAGGCCTGGACAGAGTCTGTGTCTTTGGTTTAGAGGTGGACAAGGTCTCCAATACTGAATTCAGGACCTTGGAGGGAGTTTCTTAGCAAAAATTTCCTTGTGAAATGTCTCAAAGCACTCAAGGCTCTTTAATCCTAAAAATAATATCTGTGGAGTTCATGTTAATTTTGGATGAGAAGAGTTGGGTGGACTTACTTTTTTTTTCTAAGTTGTTTGCTCATATTCAAAATATGTTTGCTCATAGTCAAAATACGAGCAAAAGAATATTAAGAATGAAGGCAGAGGCAGCAATAATAATGAACTGGATCATTAGAAAGGTGCATCAAAATAGGATTTGGAGGAGTTTTTCCTTATTTTTCTTCAATTCTGCCGTCAAAATGTTCTGCAGTGGAGAAACAAAAGCACAGCTGGGATTGGTGGGACTTCTTCCAACACATGGAATAAGGTGCACATTCCAATATCTCTGTTTAGAGAGTGAGTCATGAGTCTTAAAAGCATATGATAAAAATTATGATTTTGAAACTCTACTTTTGCCCAGATGCTCCAAAATCATTTCTGCAGAAGAGTTATTGAGATAATGGAGTAGAAAACCTGTCTTGGAGGAGATGGCTTCGTTAGAGAGCAAGAGTTGAGAGTTATTTTGATGTAAAATAAATAGCTTTTTTTACCTCAGCAGGAATTTGAGGACATACCATCATTTTTCCTATAGAGGGTCATGGTTCTGCTGGCTCAGAACTGTGACCTTGGCTACCTGGAGGGCACTTCCTTAGCCCATTGATAGTGTGAGATCCAGCAAAGCAGAGACTAGGGAAGCAGGAAAGGGAGTTCTGTTGCTTTTTCTTGTAATCAAAGGAATGTGTTGTATATATTGCATCTGTTTTCTTCTAGCAACTAAATAATAATATTGAGGCAAATCCATTGAGTGATGCTTTGGTGGATGAGAAGCTAAATGTGCCCCTGGGATCTGAAACCCCCCAGTCTCATGGGCTGATCTCACAGCATGGGCAGAGGGAGGGGGGATTCTGCCCCCTCAGGGGAGACCCCCCCGCCTGCAGAACTGCCTCCAGCCCTGGGAACAACAGCACAAGGACCTGGAGCTGCTGCAGAGAGTCCAGAGGAGGCCACGGAGATGCTCCCAGGGCTGGAGCCCCTCTGCTCTGGAGTCAGGCTGNGTGTCCAAGGCCAGGTTAGACAGGGCTTGAAGCATCCTGGGATAGTGGGAGGTGTCCCTACCCATGGCAGGGGGTGGAATGAGATGAGCTTTAAGGTCCTTCCAACCCAAACCATTCTGTGATTTAACATCAAGCCAGGAAAAGGAAGGGAGAATCCCTGCACAGCCAACCTGTGCATCTGAACAAACATCTGGTGCATCTGAAGCTGTAACATGCTGGTGGTTCCCTGTGGTTTCGGTTGTTGCAGCAGTTCTTCATCCTTCTCTTTGCCATCACAGGAAGCACTGGGGGCACATTAACAGAGGTGTTCATTGTGGTAAATTGTGCATCAGTTCCCACAAACCGATTTGAATTTTGCCTTTTATTTTTATCTGCACCAAACCCCATTTTGTCATCTGTGGGGCTCTTTTAGGAGGAATATAGAGCAGAAGGAATTAGCTGGCACAATATTGACTACATAGACAACTCCAGCTGCATCAACCTAATCAGCAAGAAGCCAACGGGGCTGCTCCATCTGCTGGATGAGGAAAGCAAGTGAGTAGGAAACTGCTGCCTTTGCCAGTTACATTTGTTTTTTCATTTAAAATCTGTCTATGCTTCATTTTTACCTTTTGATTCTTCCCAGAGAGGGGAAAATACCTTACTGGACTTATTTGTGTCTCTAGTTTTGTTCTCAAAGTGGTAACATGAACAGTGGACAATCATGAAAATGAGCAAAAAGCCTTAACAAATAATCATTCCAATTCTTTTTCCTGAATTTCTTTCTTCAAATGGAAGGCAAAAGGTTGCCTTTGCTTCTCTCCTCATTTCTCTCCCTGTCTTTTATGGTGTAACAATGGGAAGATGCTTGAAGTTGAGCTGAGTGGAGGGGGAAGCCAAGTGCAGGTTGTGTGGGTGCTGTTTTGGGAATATAAGATGGATTTCTCAATTTCCTGTAAAAATTAAGCCAGGCTGAGCTGAGGGCACTCGTACATAGGGGCTGCACTTCTACAGGGTTTCATGGACTTCCTGGATGCAGCTCAGATGTGCATCCTTGGTTCAGTCATCTGGCTCATCTCGGTGGGGGTTACCAGATGAGCCTTTGGTTCTTTTGCTTCCTCTTAGTTGAAACTTTGGAGCAAAGCAGTTCTCCCATGGGATGCTTGTGCCAGTTCTCTCCATTTGAAGGGCAGGGAAAGGCCAGGTAGTTTTGCTGAGGTCACTTCAGATCCATGTGGCTCTGGCCCTAGGCACAAGGTCTCCTCCCACCATTTGCTTGGAGGTTTCTCCTCCGCTTCGTTGACCAGAATGATGCTGTCCCAGCGATTCTGTGCCAGGCTGAAACATCTGAAATTAGGGAAAGTTGAGAAATACACCTCCAAGTTGCAGGTTCACATGAAGCTGGAGGGTGGAGGATTGCCTTGCTCCTGCCCGGGGGCTCTGCCCAAGCAGCACAGAAGTGGAAGCTCAGGATCTCTCTGTTTTCCTTTTAGTGGCCAAGAAAAAAAAGAGTTAAAAGCTTTTCCCTTGGGTTTACGGCTCTTTCCTGTTTAATTCTTCCCACTCAGTTTTCCTCAAGCCACAAACCAGACACTGCTGGACAAATTTAAGCGTCAACACGACGGGAACTCCTACATCGAGTTCCCAGCAGTCATGGAGCCAGCGTTCATCATCAAACACTACGCGGGCAAAGTCAAGTACGGAGTCAAGGTCTGTCCCACAGCTGTTCCTGGAAGTTGCTTTCATTTACATCTGGGATGGGGAAGGAGAGGCTCCACAGACATGTTTTGGAGAGAACTTGGCTCGGGAAGAGACATGAGGGTTGGGAGGGAAGTAGTTGGTGAAAAGCTTGGCTGGAGTGCAAAGCTGATGGGGACTGGGGCTTCCTGTTCTCCACGTGGGCATTTTGGGAGAGAATTTAGGGATGCAGGCTGAGGTTGGTGCTAAGGTCCCACTGGGGTGTTTGGTGACCTTTCTGGGCTTGGTTTGTGTAGGAAACCCAATGTTTTACTCATCATTAGCCATTTTTAATGCAGCTTGTGTGGGCTCAGGTCTCAGCATCCCACTGCCATGGGTGCTTCCTGAAATCCCACATGAATCACTTCAGAGTTGACCGTGTTTCTCTTCATTCCAGTTACTGACAGAGGGAATTCTGTGGGCAGGAGGGACTGGGGGGAGAAAGAGCCTTGGGATTTAGTTGTGCTTCTGATGCAGTAAATGTCCGGGATGAGCAGCACGGATAATGGCCAGATAGATCAGAAAACGAAGGCAGAAGCAGGATTCAATAATTGTGGAAGATCTTACCCAGAATGTCTTGTGGCTATTGTTTATTTTCCTCTTTTCTCCCCCTCCTTTTCCTCCTTCCCCAGGATTTCCGGGAGAAGAACACAGACCACATGCGGCCGGACATCGTGGCTCTGCTGCGGAGCAGCAGGAACTCCTTCATCTGCGGGATGATCGGCATCGATCCCGTGGCTGTTTTCCGCTGGGCCGTCCTGAGGGCCTTCTTCAGGGCCATGGTGGCTTTCAGGGAGGCTGGGAAGCGATACGTGGAGAAGAAAACCGGTATGTGGGTCCCTCTCCTAGTCCTGGTGCCTGTTTTCCAGCAGTAATTTAGGTCTAATATATTATTATGCTGTTTAAAGTTGTTAGGAGTGATTAATCTGTTAAAAGACTTGTTAAAATAGCAGGTAGGTTTTTTGAAGAAGTTGCATTATATGGACTTTAATGTATCACAAGAAAATATTTTCACCTTACTGCTGCTTGAATTTTTCCTTTTTGTAGGATGCATGGACAGACAAAGCTGAACATTCAAACAGGGCCATAAAAATTAGCCAGCAAAAAAGGCAAATTAGTTTTGTGAGAGTTCTTGAGCCATTAGAAACACAAAAAGGCAATAATTCTTCTCTTTCATTTTCCAAGCTGTTCACCCTTTCAGCTCCAAGAGAGCGTGTCTCTTGGCTGGCAAAATTCGTGGATTTGCAGTCACCCAGAACCACCTCACAGGCATTAAATCAGAGGAAAATGATGGTGCATCATCATGGTGGGACAGGCAAGGCCTGGCTGTGCTTTCAGCCCATTTCTCTGCATAAAGCAATTTGGGGCAGATGGGTACAAGCCTTTTCTATTCATTTCTGGGCACAGGAGGGCTTGAAATTCGTTGTAGAATTAGAGGCTCAGCAGAGAAAATGTCAGCTGAGTTAAAATTGAGCTCAGAGCTGCCCCATGAATTGTTTTTTAATCACAGAGGTGAATCATGGAGAGCCTGGGACAAGGAACATAGGGATGGAAACTGTACAGGCAGAAACAATAATTTTCTTGAGAGTGAATCCCAAAAGGAGCAGGAGACAAAAAATCAGCTTTTAGCTCTTGAGGTGCTTCTTCTCAAGCCTCTCAGATGTGGTGGAAGAGCAAAGATGTTCCTCATGATCCTGGGTCTATCTAGCACATCCAGGCAGCATTTGACGGATGACAAGGCTGGGAGGGAGATGGCAAAGACCTTTGGCATTGGGAGTAACATCACTCCAGAGAGCTGGCTTCTGAGATCCACCTTTGCAGTTTCATCTTGCTTGAAAGCCCAGGCTGAACTAAAGTGATAAAAACATGTTTAGTCTTGGGAAGCAAGTGCTGATTTCAAGCCCTGCTTTGCTTTCTGTGCCTCTGGCCCCTGGCCATGCTCATCTCCTCACTGCTGCCCTTCTGCTCTTCAAGGTGGAGTTTGTAGCAATAACCTACTTATATCTATATAAATATATGGGTATAAATTAGAGTCCAGGAAGTTTTCAGACAATCCTGAGACTTAATTGTCTAGCATTGCCTTCTCTTTCCATGCCAGAACTAACAAATCATAGTGATGACTGAGGTTCTCAACCTATTCTAGCACATGGTGCTGCTCTTTTGTCTGTCTGGTGTCCTTTGGGCTGTTGTCAAATGGCTTTGTGCTTTGTAACCTCTGATTTTTGAGTCAAAGAAAAAGAAAAAACTCACAAACCCTCTGAAAACTGGAAAAGGTTTGACTTCAACTTCCAGACAACCCTCAGATCATTTATACCCTGCATTTCTATGGGCATTGAGTTGGGAAAAAGTCCCACCAGATCTAGTGGGAGGAGGTTACATAAATCTAATTCCCACATTGAGGTCACTTCATCCATTGGGAAAGCCCTGCAAGCGATGGTGGAGCTGGGATCATTCACTTTCACTGCCCCTGCCGTCTTTGGAGGGGTGCCCACCATGTCCTGACAACCATACAGGTTGGACAGGGCTTGGAGGAACCTGGGATAGTGGAAAGTGTCCCTGCCCATGGTAGGGGATGGCACTGAATGATCTTTAAGGTCCCTTCCTTCTCAAACCATCCTGGAATTCTGACTTATGCCCACCCTTAGCAAGGTGAGATCCAGAACAGTGTTTCTTCCATTTTTGCTGTTGTGATCCTATGCCCATTTCCCACTCAGCTGTCCTCCTCCAAAATCCCATCCATCCAACTAAAGCACTCAGGCAGGTGGCTGTGGAAGAGGTAGACCTGGGCAGGAGGCTTGGGCAGTGGGATGGGCTGATGTAGAGTGATACATCCTCTACCAGATGCTAGAAGTCCCTTTTTCTCCCCAAAATAATGCAGAAAAGCCCCAAATTGCTACTTTGCATCTATGGCAAAAAGCATTTGTGAGTGATTAAAGCATCACTAAAATAAGCCCATCTCAACAGAAAAAAGCAGAGACCCAAATGCGGCACATTTGAGATTTAATTTGGGTTTTATCAAACCTTGATGGCTTTAATGAGCCTGACTGAGCATCTGACTGCCCACAAATGTGGACCTTTGGGGGAAATGATGGTAGATGAGTAAGAACAACCTCCCCCACCTCTGTTCATCCATCTGTACAGAATATCTTTTTCATGACAGGCATGGCGAGGGAGCAGGGAAATATCTGCAACAGACTTCTTTTAATTTAAGGCTCTTTGCACTCCTTTGTCTCAACCCCAACAGGATCTCTCTTCCCATCTAAGCCACCCCTGCAATACCCAACGGGGATTTTCCTGAAAAATCCCCAGCTCTGCCGAATTTTGCTCTGCTTTCTCTTTGCATGATCCTCTTGGTTTTCTCCTCCATGCCAACAGTGCCTATCAGTGCTACGGATGCTCCTGGAAGGATAATCAGCTTTTTTTTCTGCTGACTTTGGGGGACTCTCCTTTTTTGTGCTCCTGATAGTGCAGCTTTTGGTAGCTGTGTGATTTTCCTCATGAACCTGGAGGTGAAGAGCAAAAAAGTGGTGTCACTGTGAATTTTGTTGGATACTTTTCTGCCCTGGTGCTGCCAACTCTCCTCAGATGGAAACACAACCTGCAGTTGGCTGGAGAGTGGAATTTTTCAATAATTTTTCATTAATTTTATCATAGGATTTATCAGTGAGGATTGAAATGCTCCAATAGAACGACATATTTGAACTAGATTGGCTCACGAACTTTGATAAAAGGAACATTATCAAGCTTTTTAGGGAAGAAATGTGGCTAGTTGGCTTTTTTTGCTACATTATTGCTACAAATTTATTACAGGAAAACACCCTCATCCTTTGGTGGAAAAAATGGTGCCATTCATGTAAACCAGGCTGTGGAGACTCCCATCTTCCTCACTTTGGTTTTGCTGGACCTAAATCCTGTCTCTGATGAAGGTTTCATGGTCCTGGTGACCAAGGGTTGCTCCTTGGGTCACTGCCCACTGTGGACCTACACAATAATCCCTCAGCAAAAACAATCCCAGTGGCTTCTCCAGATTTATTCCTGAAGCTGGGCATCAAAAAGAACAATCTGCTGTGAAATAGCCAAAAAACCTCACCTGTCTTTGCCAAAAAAATGTGGCAGCAACCAAAGACTTGGTCCTTGAGGTCTCACTGGTGTCCCTGTGTGGAAGATGCCCCTTGAGAGTGTTCCTTTGGGAAGTTCAGACAGGTCCCTTCTGATGATTCCATGTGTTGGAATGAAATGCTTCCACACGTGCCGACACAACATAACTCCTTGGTGACCTCGTCACGCCTCACTGGGAACGTCGTGTGTTCCTTGGCTGGGCCATTCTGGGTGACAGAGAGGTGCTGCCTCTTGGCACAGTGTCTCCTGGGTGGCCTCTCCCCTCCCAACGCTCAGAGCCGGGCCGTCCAACTCCTCTTGGCCGTGTGACGATGGTTCCTCCCAGCTCTGGACCTCAGACCGAACTCCAGTCTGCCCTCGAGGAACATGGAAACCTTGTTTAATCTCAGTAATTGGTGTTTTCCTGTTTAATTGCCAATATCTGAGCAAAGTATGGGATGTGAGAATTCCAAGTGGCCATGTCAGGAAATTGCGGGAAGCTCCTGATGGAGGCATGGGGAAAGGTTTTAAAAAGAACTTAATAAAAGTAAAGATTTCTCTACTAATAATCTAATTTTTGCCCACGTAATCTTGGAGTGATTATAAAGTGATTATGCTCTGGCTAAGAAGGATTATAGTTGAGATTGGGATGTGGTCCAGCCCTTGTGCCACAGTGCTGTGTCCGGAGGAAACTGGAGTTAAATTGTGTCGACATGACCCTCGAGCTCCCATATCCCTTGGGCTCGTTCTCACCCCTCTCCTGATTTCTGCTCATATAATCTCTCTCTTCTCTCCATTTTTTTTGTTTGTTTTTATTTTGCTTCCCAAGGGCATGATGATGCAGTGCCATGTGCGGTTTTGAAAAGTGTGGATAGTTTTAGCTTTCTCCACCACCCAGTCCATCAGAGGAGCTTAGAGATCCTGCAGAGGTGCAAGGAGGAGAAGTACAGTAAGGCTCCCCCACCCACCCTCCCCTCTCATATGACACTCACTGCCCAGGAATGGAAACCAAGTGCATTCCGTGTGGAAAGGGTTAAAAACAATGCCCCAGGAGCCTCCTAGCATCAAACCGGCTGCCTTAGAGCAGTTTGGAGCCTCTTGGGAAATGATTAGGCAGAGCTGGAAGAGTGAAATGAAAAGCAAAGTCACTTCTCCTGAGGTATCGTTTCGCTCCTTGGTGGTTCCCCTGTTTACTCGCTGATGTTAATAAGGAATATTCCTGATACAAGGCTCAGAGCTGGAACCCCACTTCATTTGGGTTTCATTTGGCTTCAAAAATATTGTCTTCAAGGGCTCTTACTTAAAGCAGAGGCGTTTGCCAACGTTATTTTCCACACGAGTTGAGTGAAGATGCACTTGGTCTCCGTTTCTTCCTCCTCATTCCTCTGTCACATACCAAACTCACCCTGCATGACAACATGGACATTCCTGCCTGCACTTCTCTCTTTTATTTACACATATAAACAGATATTTGGTGCTCTCATGTTTCAATATCTCATTTTCCTGCCATTATCACCTTCCTTCATGTTGCACATTCAAGCTGACAGAACTGGAGCTCTGCTGTGCACAGTCTGCATGGGCAGATCCTGAGCCCAAGGGGCTGAAATTTCCTCAAATTTAGGTGTAAATGCAAACTACCTTTTTTTTCTTTAGCAGGGTAAGTACATTAGGTGCATGCTAAGTCTTCACGAATGTGGTTTTCCTGTTGGAAACTGTCTCTCAGTCTGTGCTTCCTGCAGCCTGTGGGGCTGGGGGAGCAGAGGTGGTTTAGTTCTTAAATTAGACTTTCATTCTTATTTTAACTGCATTGGTTTTTTCCTACAAGTTCCCACCACTGCCATAAGAAAATTTAAGGGAATAACACTAAATTTAGATTTTGTTACATGGTGTTGTGCTCAGTGACTTCATTGATACTGCTGAGAAACTATTGAAAAGGAAGGTGATCAACAGTAATTTTCCTTGTAATTAATTCACCAGTTTAATTTTAACTTTAATAGAACTCAGCAATATGGGAGGGCTTGGAGGATTTAACTGACAGTTGTTAGGTGGGAAGAAGGAAATTCATACAACTCAAAGAGTTTTAATTTAATGGGAAGCAGCAAAGTTGAGCTCAGCATCTTAAAACCTCCCTTATTATAGACTAGTCCACACAGTCTGGGTTCTCTCAGGACAAATCCAACGTGTGGACACAGGATTGCTGTCGTTTGTGAATTGGCCAAGAGCATCTGCCCAGATAAGCAAGTAGTTCCTGTTCTACATCAGAGATCATTCCCACCTTCCTATGGTGTGTGCTGCTGCTTTCCCAGCCTCCCCAGCTTTGGTTAAACCAGGCTTGGAGTGTGTGTCATTTTTCTATTCCAAATTCAGCAGGTTTGTGGGCCCTGCAGGAAAAGCTCTTTAGGCTGAGGTTGGCCTTGGGGATTTGGCTTTTCCCAGAAATCAAATGGGGTCACATCCATGTCATCCTTGGGAGAGGAACAAAGGTCTTGTCTTGACTTGTGCAATTAGTTCTGCCATGGACAAGGAGAGAAAACTGATGGATTCAGTGAGTTTATTGAGGTTCCCTTTGGGTCCCTCCATATTTGGCACTGGGTTTAGACCTCTGAGCTCAAGACCAAAGCTCTGCTGGTTGACAGTGGGGAGTAGACTGAGAATACCCCAAGCTCCATTCAACAAGGACAAAGACCTGTTGGGCAAATCAGTCTGTCCTTCCAAAACACTCCAGCTGAAGAAAATGGAATGTGCTTGAAAAACCAGAATCATTTTCTTCCTGAAATGTAAACCAGATCAGGCTGTGTCTGGCTGGATGAAGGGAGAGTGGCTGCCCTTACACCACTGTCCTTTCATACAGAGCATTAATATTGACAATATCCTGTATTCACTGTACAGAATTCTGAAAGCCACTTGAGGCTCATCAGCTTAAATCCAAGACTTTTTTCCCTTCTATTTATAAAAATTTCCCTGTATTTCCCAGAAAAGGAGCCACAACAACATGACAGCTTTTACTTGGCTGTGGCACTGCTGTATTTCTGCTTTAATGAGCCAAGTGATGGCTCAGCATGGAAAAATCTTTATTTTGGTCTGTCTAAAGCAATTCTCTTTAACACAATTTGTGCACCAAAACTTTTATTAATCAACAGATCGCTCAAGGTGTTGAGCAGACAGAATTATGGGGCAGTTTTAATGCAGCTTTTCCCTGGAAGCCTGAAAGAGAAATCCCCTTTTCCCAAGCAATGCAGGGATATTTTGGTTACAACCTTGTCCTCATCACTTCAGCCCAGCCTGTTGAGCTGGATGGTGCTTTGGGCATTTTCTTCAGAGGGGAGTGCAGGGAGGTGAAGAAGGAAAGCTCCAAAAAGAAGGCCAAGGACTAAAACTATCTTGGAAATACCAGTGAAAGCCCATTTTTCATGGAATGCTTTAGGCTAGAGAAGCCTCTGTGCCTTAATGAGGAAGCACATAGGCATATTTACTCTATAAAAAAAGACTAGTCTAAAACTAGCTACAAAAAGGACAAATGCAGTATTTTAAGCAGATTTCTGATTATTTCCATTTTTTCCTTCTCTCCAACTGGAGTTCTGTGCTGTAAACCAGCAACTTTGGGCACAGAAATGCGTGTCTTGAAAGTGGTAAAAGAGCACTCCTGGGTCAAGAAATGTAACCCAAAAATGGCTTAAATGGCAAAAAGAAGGCATGAAAAGAGTTTGGAGCTTGAGGCACTCACATGGATTATCTGCCTTGCTTTCCAAAAGCTTCCAGGGCTGGAGGTTGCCAAACGTTCTCAGCAGGAGGGATTTGGTCCTGGCTTGGAGCACAGGAGATCAAAGTCGGCCTGTGGCAGCACATTCCCAAGTTTCCTTTTGCTCACATTTCTAGGATATTTGGCCACCTTTAGATACAATAACTTCCCCAAGTGGACCTTCAGTCTTTTCAGGCGTCTCCTGCCCAATGCTCAGCCTCAGGACAAGCTGTTGGAACATCTCACAGGGTCCAAGAGGATGGGAGATGTCCTGTTAAAGGGATGTCATCTACTGAGGTCTGGTAGGAATTAATCTTCTCCTCAGGGATTTCAGACTCTGAGCAATAGCAGAGCAGCAGAATGGGCTCCAGTCTCAGCCTGTTTGCTTTGTGCTCTTCTTTGAGAACAAAAAGGTCCTCAGGGCACCTTTTAGCTCAACACCTGGGCTATATTAAATAGGAAGATGATAAATGTGGGGTCCACTAAACCATAGTTTAGCCCTCTTTCTTTTTAGAGAGTTTTTTCACATTTTTTTTCCCACTTTCTATGTCTCTGGGTGAAATAAAGACATTTCCCCCACGTTCAGGTGAGACCTGAGATGTTTCCTGTCTCACAGCAATGATTGCCAGGCAGTTAGAAAATTGTTCAGCTATTTTCATGTCAAACTCCAGATTATCAGATCTTTGCATTTCAGTGGTTTAGTGGCTTGAAAAGTGTTTTGTTGTCTACGAAAATTGTCTGCTGTCTTCCTAAAGTGCTTGGTTACAAAACATTTCCACTTGGGGAAAGATAACAGCTTGAAACAGCTGCTCCTGTAACCATGTGTGGCAGCTTCCTTGGCTGAATATAAAATAGATCTTTAATATATTCTTTTATTAGATAGATTTTATTACATCTAAAAACTCGATATCAAAGAGTAGAGTTCAGTGGGCAATCCATAAAAAGTAATACTTAAATAAAATTAAAAGTAGTATATGAGGTATTTCCTACTTGCTCTACTTGTCCATATTTTTGGGGAGGAGGGAAGAAGTGTCTAAGGAATAAATGACAGTTTTTCCAAGTGCCCTGTTTATGTCCTTCTGTTTTGCCTGTGCAACTGGGCTGTCCCATGCATGGTGGAAAGCTTGGAAATGTCTTGGCTGTTGAGAACATGGGTGGCTGGTCCCTCCATCTCCTTCCTTCATGTTTGCTGGGACCTCGTGAATGTGTGGGAGGGGAATTAGAGGGTTTGAAGGGTGTAAATTACTCACAAGGGTGATGACTCTGGCAGAGGTGGGACTTGGGCATCCTTGGCACCCGGGAATGCCCAGCATGTGCACGCCCACGCTCCTCCTCAGGGCTGAGCTAATTGGCTCTTGGAGATGAGCCAGGGAGAAACACCTTCCTTCGTGTGCTGCTTTAGGTATCACTCGGAAGAGCCCACGGACGCCGCTGTCCGACCTCCAGGGAGTCAACACCATCAACGAGAGGAGCCAGCGGTAAGGCCCCTTCCCGTCGGCACAGGGGTTGGACTCCAGGGTCCTTGTGGGTCTCTTCCAACTCGGCTGGTTCTGGGATTCTGTGATCCAGGAATGTGGGCTGGGAGAGCACTCCTGGAATGACAAATGTATTGATGTTTCTCCCATCTTGCTTAGCAGTTCTGTCTTCAATTAGTGCTTTCATATGATCAGATCTAAATGTCTTTACCTGGCTAGAGAGCAGGCAGGGAAAGCCACTTCCCTGCATCAAAGGGCAGCAGTTGCAGGTGAGGTGGTATCTGAGGTGATGAAAAGCTTAAAAAAAATTGATGGATGTGCCAATATCAAGGAAATAATCCTCTAAGTAGGACAGTCTGGGGACGGAATTGCCCTCACACGGTGTGTGGTGGCTCAAGGTTCTCCAGAGTGGGGAAGACCTGGAAGCTGTGGGGTTGGAGATGGTACCTTGCCAAATTTGATTTTAAGACAGAAAAGCACATTAACTTCAAAATTATTTGATTTATGCAGATTGTAGGTGCAGTTTTATTTTTTAATCCTTCCTTGAAGGTTCTGGCCACGTAAGCAGCTGCTTAGTGAGATTTTCTTGATTTGAGAGTCAGGTCTACATTTGGAGATGCAGCTCTGTGCCTCTTGTGCAAAAGCTCGTCCACATCCATCTCAAAATTCAGTTACTTGTGAAGCCAAAGTCTTAATTTCCAAGGGATGTCTGGGCACTCATACTCCTCCTTTTCCCCAGTTACTCTTGTGCTCCTGTCCCTCAGCAGACCCCAGGAAGTCTCCTTTTCCCAATCCCACCTCTGAAGGGTTACAGGATCTCTCTGCTTCCCTCTAAGCAGTGGTGTGTGCTGGGGAAACATACAAGATCAGAGCATTCTCAGCTCTCAAAATCAGTGCTGGGAGCTGGAGTGACTTCCAGCTATAACTTCCTGACTGCTCTGAGTTTTGAGAGGAACCCAGAACAAGGCAAGAGGAGTCTGAGAGTGTCTCCTGAAACATGACAATCAAATCTTGTGTCTCAGAGGGTTTCCTTCCCCACAAAATAAAATATCCTCCAAATACATTATTGTACCTCAGTTTTAATGGCTTTAATGCCAACCAGCCATGGCAGAGATTAGGTACACCTTGTTCCTTTTTTTTCTAGGGGACAAGAAGTGGCTGCTTTGGCCTGGTGCCATCAAGACTAGAATGTCCCATTTGCTCTGAATTCCTTCCCTTTGAGAGTGCTGGGGGCACCCTCCTGAAGGAGAACTGGATGTTCTCGCATCATTACCAGTTGACTTCAGTGGTCAGAGAGGAATTTTTATAAATTAAATGGATTGAATTCATAAATTTGTGCCGGAGTTTGGGCAGAAATCCAGGTGGTGCAAGCAATCCCTTGCTGTGCTGGGGAGATGGTGTGACCCTGGCTGTCCTCAGCCTTTCCCACCCCTCCTTGTATTTCTCCTGGTGCTGCAGCTGCTGAAACTCCCATCTCTTGGATTAAGCTGACAGTGGGTCCATGGTGACGGTCCAGGCAGGGCAGGTTGGTGTCTCCAGAGGTGACATTCCCTGTTTCTGGCAGCTCTGGTTGCACAAGTTTCCCTCCACATAATGTAAGATGAAACTCTGTCCCTGTGGAGATTCCCACATGGAGATAAGAGGAGTCCTGCAGTTTCTCCAGCAAGCCTTGGGTATGAAGAACCTCTGGGAAGTGGGACAGGGCTTTCCTTGCCCGCCCAGCTCCAGCTTTGGAGGCACATTAGTGGGGGAGCTTGGGCTACCAACATTTTTAGAGCCCAAAACATTTCAATTATCTCAGCAAGTGGCCGTTGTAAAGGCAGAGAAAGTCCTCCCAACCCAGGCAAGGAGGGGATGTGTTTATTTACTGTGGAGTTCAGTCTGTGGTCAGCCCTGTTGATGTGGCTTAACCCATACCAGCAGAGCAGACAAGTTGCCTTAAACAGCCAGAATTAAGGGCAACAACAACTGTGTCTTCTTCATCCTCCTCACAGCTGTGTCCTGCCAACAGCTTCTGTTTGATCCCTTCTCTGATACATTTGCAGAAAATGTGCTTTAAAGCTGTCTTAATTCCTCCTTTCCCCCTTGTGTGGTGCCTCAGGAGCTCTGTGATCTTTGCTTCCCTTGGGCATTAGCAGTGATGGGTCCCCAAATGCCGCCTGTGCTTCTTCCCTCTGGAAGCACGGAATCTGTCACAGGATCTCTACAGTCCATGCTGGCTTTTGGAGTAGGCAGGTGATGGATGATTTTGACCTGAAGTAAATGTTGGTATTTCAGTTAACTGGCTCTTGTTGGGAAAAAAGGGGTAAATAACAGGGATGCAAGTCTAGAAGGGAGATTTGCTTTACCAGCTTTCCAGCAGACAGACCAGCAAAGGATTCACAGTGCTAAATTAAACAGGAATTTGCTTTCAAAGCCAACTCATGATCATGTTGTACACCCAACCCACAGGATAGCCCGGGGCTTGTTTCTAAAAGCAATTTTGAGGCATGACATCACACAGGAAGTCATTGGGAAGGGTTTAGGGAGCCAAGAGCTCTCCTCTGATCTCGGAAGAAAGTGGAAGCGTGGTTTGCACATGCTGGGTAGGGGGGGGGGGCACGCGCCGCAGACGTG
>VXBA01000260.1:943188-977606 GCA_013399895.1 Serilophus lunatus
TTGGGAAGCCGCATGTGGTGGAAGTGTCTTCACCAGCTGTGGGGTAATGAAAGCCATGCCATGGGTGACCCAAACCCCCCAGGCTGGCTGGGATCCTGCTGGTTTGTGGCCAGTGGTGACACTTTGCTATGCAGGGAGTCTGAGCAGGTGTCTGGAAGCAGCTGGTTGAGCTCAGTGAGATGACTGACCTCCTAGGTACCCGAAGTCTGTGTCAGTCACCATATTTGTGTATCCATCCTAAAGTGTCCGTAATAAACAGAGTTGTCATTTTATCTCTTGGGGTTTTGTGAATTTCTAGAGTCTTCCATTCTCTAGTCTTGCTCAGGGTCCCTTTATCCAGACAGTCTCCATCTGGAGATGGCATTGAGATCACCCAGGATTAATGAGGGGTTGTAGATTCCAAAAGTGGCCATTGAGGTTTAGTGGTGCCCATCAACTGGGATTTTTTCCCACCTGCAAATAGGGGTTTTTTTAGTGGATGGGAACCTTGCTGTAAAGAGGTAGAAAGTGGACAGGGGTGTCACCTGAATATTCAAACTTCTCACATCCTTGAAATTAATGGGGTGCTTTAAAAAGCAAGTCCTGGAGTGCTCAGCCAAGGGTTTTACTTTGCTGGGATTCATCCCTTCTTTTGATAGTGGGACATGTCTAAATGCTGATTGAATGGGGCCAGGAAGGAATTTTGGAAGTGCTGTGGTGAGGCAGGAAGGAGATACTGCCCCAAGGCTTTGGGCTCTGAGCTGCTGAAGGAACAGCTTTACATCCTTTGTTTTTTCATTTCCATGTGACACTTGGGATCTGTCTTTCCTCCAAATCAAGGCTTTGAGGCAAAGGGCTGCCTTGTTCTAAGACCTCAGAAGTGGCTGGTGCCAGAGACCCCATTTAGACCAGAGTGTCCCTCAGCATGACCTAATGCTGCTTGGAGTTTCCTCCTATTTCTTTTCTCCCCTAGCTGTGATCACTCTGAGGATGGTTGCATACCCACATCCTTCCTTAGATCACTTTTATTTCATGTGAAGGTTTCTGCAAGGCTGATAAATAATTTAAAATTTAAAAAGACTGCCAAAAACCAAAAACAGATCACCAACAAAAAGCCTTGCAGTTGGGTGGTGCCCATGAGAGGCTTCATGTAGCTCCAGACACCACAAGAAGGCACCTCAACTCTGGAAATTCTTTGCCCTGATGTGTAGTTCGGTCAAGTATCCATTTCCATCTCTCCAGAAGAGGATTTTGGTTCCTCTCACTGTTCCCTTCAGCCCTTTTGCATCCAGGTGAGCATTTCTGGAGACCAAACTGGGGAACTGATTTGTGATCAGGTCCCAGTGAAGGAATCTGAGTCAACCCATCAGTCCATCTGGGGCTGACATCCTTCTTTGTGGCAAATAATTAGTTTATTGCAAATTACATTTACTTTTTCTTTTCCTGATGGAATTGTTGAGGAAATTAAAGGAGGCAGAGTCAGCTCCAGAGGCCACGTGACCAGAAGTCACAGCCTTATGTCCTTCAAACCACCAAAGGCA
This sequence comes from Serilophus lunatus, assembly GCA_013399895.1. Taxonomy (NCBI): domain Eukaryota; kingdom Metazoa; phylum Chordata; class Aves; order Passeriformes; family Eurylaimidae; genus Serilophus; species Serilophus lunatus. The sequence continues at coordinate 944,709 of VXBA01000260.1, forward strand.
TCTGGAGGTATCAGCAGACTCAGGCTTTCTGTCTGGGAGAGCTGCAACTCTTACTCTCCTGCTGATAGTTTAATGCTTTAAGAATATTTGATTTTTGAAAGGTGCTTCAGCAGCCCATCCATGTGGTGTCTGGCACCATGGACTCATCCCAAAGGAGTGAGTGAACAGTGGGAGGAGTAAAGCACCGGCTCGTTTTTGGGGTCTGGTTTTTGTTCTATCACACAACTGTGGGTTTTGTCTTTTCCCAATGGTGTTGGGTGTTGCAGGGATGCCTTCGCCGTCGGCTGGAATGGCCGGATGGGGATGAGGCACAGCAGGCTCACCAGCCCTGGCTCCTTCCTGGACAAAGATGGGATCTTCGTCAACACCACCAACAGCAAACTGCTGGAGAGAGCCCACGGCATCCTCATGTTAGTCCAGGGGGGGATCTGGGCTTTGTTCCTGGGGCATGAGGAGCAGCACAGGTGGTTAGAAGAATGGGAATAGTCAGGATGTAAAACTGCCACGGTTTCAAGGAGACTTGGAGGTATTTCTCAGTTGGTTGAAGTGACCTCAGGATGTTTGACGTGTCTGATTTAACTCTTGCTAGTCATTTGTACAGACAAATGTAGGGAGGGGTGAGAAGGAACAAACCTGCTGCTCAGAGAAGTGATGTGATGATCACAGTTTTTAATGTGAGATCAAAGTTTCCTTTATAAATTAGGGGGGGAAATGATGTTGATGAGGCTGCAGCTTCTGCAGAAGGTGCAGAGAACATCCCCAGGGTGGCTGGTGTTAACATGAAGTATGAGAAGCAGGAGGGTGGTCAATCCTTTCCCAGTGCCGCTCCCTCACTCTACCCAAATTACTAGCATCCCGTCATTTCCATTGGAAGCATTCCTGTTAGTTGGGTCCCTTCCTCTCAAATGTGTGCCACTGAAGATATAAAGCCACCTGCAACAGAGCAGCCCAGGTTCAGTGCAGGGTGGAGGCAGCAGCTGTGAAGGGAGATCTGGGAGAGCTGATTTCCTAAACTCCGTTCCATGCACATGGATTAACCTGAGCTGTTTATTGTCTTCCCAGGAGGAATAAGAACTTCAAAGCCAAACCAAACCTCCCAAAGGTGAGTGAGAAGCAGCATTTTCTCCTTGCTGGTCCTTGGGTTAGGTCGGGGGGTACAGTGATGAGGTGCTGATGGGAAGGAGAATATATGTGCTGGTACAATTTAAAAATTAAATCTCTACACTGAAATGAGTGAGTAGGTGATGCAGGAGGGCTGGTTTTACTCCTCTCTGTGTCCATGTCGCTTCTGGAGAGGCAACAATGGAATTAATTCATGAAGAGAATCATAGAAAGGTTTGGGCTGGAAGGAATTGTTCCACCCCCTTCCATGGGCAGGGACACCTTCCATTGGACCGGGTTGTTCCAATCCCTGCCCAGCCTGGCTTCCAGGGATGGAAGTTGCCCAGCTTCTCTGGACAACCTGTGCCAGGGCATCACCACCCTCACAGGGAATCCATCCCTTGGTGTTTCCTGTTGAGGTTGAGTAGGGTGATCACCTAAGGAAGCCCTGCAGAAGGGGAAGGAGGGATATAGGATGGTAGGATAATAACATCTGGATTTTCTATGGGGTCCCTCTTTTTTCCACAGCACATGCTGGATGTGAAGTCCCTCAAGCACCTGACAAACCTGACGCTGCATGACCGTATCACCAAATCCCTCCTCCATCTCCATAAGAAGAAAAAACCTCCCAGTATCAGTGCCCAGTTCCAGGTAAGCCTTTGATATGGAGGTGGATTAAAGCCAATACCTGCTGCAGGTCCCCAGGGTGCCTGGAGAACACTCAGAGGCACAGTCCTGCTCCATCCTCACCAGCGTCTAGGCCATGGATTCCACTGGGGATGTGGCTTAGAGGAACTGGGAGACACATTGGAGCTTTTTAAAGGGTGTAAACGGAGAGAAAGAAGAGTGAGTGAGTGAGTGAGTGAGTGAGTGAGTGAGTGAGTGAGTGGTGAGTATGGTGGGGGATGATGGGGTGGAGCAAGATGGGACACAAGGATCACAGAATATTCTGAGTTGGATGGGCCCCATGAGGATCTTCAAGTCCAACTCTTTAGGGAATGGCTCCTCCAGGGATTGAACCCACAACCTTGGCACTATCAAGTCCAGACTCTAACCAGTCTCAGGATGAGCTGCAGATCTGAGATATTGGTGCATTCCCATCCTCTGGTACCTCACTTCTCAAGCCGTCACATTGTGGTGGTTTCTCTGCCTAATCCCGAAACAGCAAAATCACTAAATTACATTTTTTGCAGGTTTTTTCCTTGCATCCAGCCTAGTCTGTTCTCAGCCAGAATGGAAATTTTAGTAGGGGCAGAAAGGTCAAAATCATGCTGAATTATCCCCAGGCTGGCAGAGAATTCAGAGGAGGGAATCCATACAACAGTTGCTGCGCACCAGCCACTCATCCTTGGGAATCTCTGCAGGGAAAATCATCCTGCAAGGGCTTGGCAATGCTTGGCTCAATGATCCCAAATTTCTTTTCCAACCTAAATGATCCTGTGATTATTCCATATGTGCAGCAGGGCTTGGAAACTGCTCCAAGGCACCTACATAAGCAGGTGGTGATATTAGAAAGCAGCTTTTCAGTGAAAATTTGATTTCTAAGCAAGTCTGGGTTTGGTTTGACTTGTATTTCTGAGGAGTTTGGGGTTTTTTTGGAGGTGTGGGTAATTTGTAGAAAGTCTCCACATGTAAGTGTGGGTAAGGTTAAAGAATTAAAAACATATGCACATACACACATATGTAAATATATATATAATTTGCAGAATTCACATCTGTATGTTTATATATATATTTATATTTTTATGTATATTTTTTTTATATTTATTTCAAGGAGACTTGGTGGCACTTCCCAGTTGAGTCAAAGTGACCCCAGTACATTTGATATGTCTAATTTATATATTATTTATAGATATTTTTATATATATACATACACTGATATATATTTATATTTAGCTATGTATATTTTAACCTTTTTTCTACTCTGGTGGTATTCTGGTCAAAATTCACTTCTGCAGAGTTGAATTTATACCTGTGGAGGTATAAACAGGGATTTCTGGGAGCTAAACACCTTCACAAAACCTCTTCAACCTTCCAGTAAAACTTTGAAAAGCCTCAGGGGGCACAATTGATGTTTTTAGATGTGTTTTTCCAGCACATCCAAATGAAAGACAACTAATTTCATTGAGCACTTGTTAGAGGGAAGCATTTGGAGGGGGAAAGCAGCGAGATGGCTTTTCCAATCAAGAGGAGAGTAATCAAATTGTGGTACGTGGAATTGGGTCACGGGCAGGAAAGACAAATGGTTCCTACTGGGGTTGGGGGCTGGTTTTTGCGGATCAACTCTGCCTTGAGCATAATGCCTCGACACCGGGCTCCCAGCTGCTCCATCTCCATGGATTCTGACTATCCCTGTGCTTAAGGTAATCTAGAGAGGAAACACAAATGTTCCAGGAGCAGGCATGGCTTTGCTGGTGGAAAACTAGACCACTGGGACCTAAAAATGGAAAGCCTCCACGTTATCCTGTGGTGCCCCTGAGAAACAGGGATGAAACAATTCCTCACCCCCTGAAAGACCCAGTACAAGTGGTAAAAGAGTGGGAGCTGGAAAGTTTTGCAGGCACAGGGACAAAGGAACAGGATGCAGGGTTAATCCGTGACCTCGTGTGTCCTGTGCGGATTCCCGATGGCCGGAGCTGGCGCCAGATGGCAGAGGGACCATCTGCCGCGCGCGGGATGGCTCTGGCTGCCAAGGGAATGGAAACACCCCCTCCTATGGGGCTGGTGGCTGCACCTCCATCCCACTCCCACAATTCCCAGCGCTTTCCCAGGGCTCTTCAGCAAAGGGGTTACAGCATTTGGAGAGCATGCAAAGGAGGGAACGAAGATGGGGAAGGGCCTTGAGGGGAAACGTGTGAGGAGCAGCTGAGGGCACTTGGTGCATTCAGCTGGAGGAGAGAAGGCTGAGGGGAGACCTCATTGCAGGGACAACTTGCTGGGCAGGGGCAAAGGAGGGTCAGGCCCTGAGCTCTGCTCTGTGGGGACCAGGGCCAAGAGCCCAGGGAATGGGCTGGAGTTGTGTCAGGGCAGGGTCAGGTTGGATCTCAGGGAAAGGTTCTTCTTTGCCCAGAGGGTGGTTGGGCAGTGCCCAGGCTCCCCAGGGCAGTGGGCACAGCCCCAAGGCTGCCAGAGCTCCAGGAGGGTTGGGATGATCCTCTCAAGGACATGGGGGGCACTCTTGGGCATGGGTCTGTACAGGGCTAAGGATGGGATGATCTCTGTGGGTCCCTTCCAACTTGTCACATTCTGGGATTCCCTCTCACCAGCCCATGTGAGCACAGTGAGATACAGCAACATTGTTGCTGATTGAAAGCTCCCAATATGACTTTTTCTGGTTAAAAACAGAGTAATTTCAGATTTTAAGCAAACCAGGAGCATGCCAGTGGAGCTCTGCCACGTCATGGCCTTCCCACTGCTCCTGGGACAGGAACAAGAGGGATATTTGCATGAGGTTGACACACATAACACAGCTGCATCACACGTGCCTGCATCCAGCCCTTGCTCCTTCCCAAATCCTGGCTGTGGAGAAATTTTTTTAGACATGAAAGGCTTCCTATAAAGATGACTTTGAAATGATCAGAAGGGAAAAAAGGCTTTTTGTGAGCAGACTTGGAAGCAAAATGTAAGGCTTAAAGTAAATATACAACAGAATATGTTGTACACCAGTGTGTTTTAGCCCTTAAAATCAGGAGGAATCAATTCTGGAGCATGTTCCCAGTGCCATGTCAGTGATGTACTAGAGATTCTTTGGATAGAGATATCCAAAGTATTTTTAAGACACAGCAAAAAAAACATATCCAGACTCAACACACTCTGGTTTTCAGCAGGGTTGTATTCACAGAGTTTGTGCTTCATCCCAAAAAAGTGGAAGATTTGTGAAGTGATGGGATAACATCCCACTGGAACAGCTAGACAGAGAGTGATGCCAAGGGAAATTCATTTTTACAGGATAGGCTTTTAAATGGAATGAAAAAAAAAAAAGGGAAATAGAAAAAGGGAACATGGAAAACCCTTGGTCTTCAATGATCCATGAGACAGGAATGTGCCAACATTAAAGCTCTGCTCTAGAAACCACCTATGGAGTGTTTGGGGTTCCAGGCTTCCAAAATTATTGTGAATTCCCAACCTCCCCTTTGCAAAGCTGTCAGTAAGAAAGTTCATTTTTAGGTTAATGATAAAGTTTTGACAAATAATCAGGAATAAATCCTTTTATTCATATCCAAAAGTAGGCACTTTTGATAATGGAAAATTTGATTTGTGTTTAAAAAACATAAGTGCTTGGTGTAAATTCTTGTCTGGGAGCTCCCATTCGTGGCTGGAAGAGACTTGTGGTATGGAGTGGGATGGGAATTTGGACTCCAGTGGAACCAGAGACCTCAAAATCCAGCCCACAATTGTATTTATATCCTGCTGCTTTGTTGGGTGCGAAGACAAAACCAGCCAAATCGTTTGGGCTAAAACTCTCATTTTGGAGGAATATTTTTCCATCTGCCTGGTTTGCTGATCATTTACTCCAGTTTCTGTTGGTTTGCGATTGAAGCATTTGGGTTTTCATTCCTCATGGTGGTCTCCTGCCCCTTTCCCTGTGTCCTCTCTGGTGCAGGCATCGCTCAACAAGCTGATGGAGACCCTTGGCCAAGCAGAGCCGTATTTCGTCAAGTGCATTCGGTCCAACGCCGAAAAGGTAAATCCTGTCCTGGGAAAGCTGCTAAAAATCAGCTCTGGAATCAGTTCTTACAGGGGTTAGACGGAAGAGAAAGCCTCACATGGATTTAGAAGACATGAGCAATGCATATTCTCACTCAGGAGCTGCTCTTGATAAACTGCACTGTAATTATAGAAACATGTATGAAAATATTTTCATTCGTATGAAAAATATATTTGCTTTAATAAATGAATTGGACTCCTTGGAAGCTCCTGCCACCCATAATAGAGATTGACAGAGCCTTAAATCCACTTGTGCTGGGTCTGAGCCCTAAAGCTTCCTTAAGATAAAGTTTCTGTGGGTAAAAGTAGATACTTTTAGAACAAGATTCATTGATCAAACTGATTCTGCAAGGCATCAAATTTCTTGAATTTGGCTTTAGGTATTTCTCTCATGGATTAGGGACCTTCAGTTTAAAGTGCAGGTTACAGAGGGGATGGTTGGAGGATTAATCTTTCAGAGTTTTCCCCAGGCATTTAAAGCTGAAGCTTTATGCCTTGGAGATTATTTAGTTGCTCAAAATCTTATCCAGTAGCTGTGCCCTTGGGGGTGTTATTCAATTCAGGGGCTTCAAAAAATCTTCTTTATGGCTTTATTTATCCAGTTGGTGGTTGAAAGCCTCAGAAGCAAACGGGATTCAATCCCAGTGGGATTAGTTCAGTTCCTGGGGACCCACATTCCCTCCCTCCCATTGTGCGTGTCATGCAGATGTGCTACATCTGCTGAACCCGTTTACCCCTCCATGCACTTCAAAGCCTCAGTGAAAGGAAATATTTGCTCATCCTTGGCCTGATTTTTTCCCTTCCAGCTGCCCCTGAGGTTCAACGACAGCCTGGTGCTCCGGCAGCTGCGCTACACCGGGATGCTGGAGACCGTCCGCATTCGCCAGTCGGGATACAGCTGCAAATACTCCTTTCAGGTTGGGTCAAAGAGCTTTTATCTTTCACCACCTTCAGCAGCATTGGCAGAGTTGTCTGAGTGTTTCTGTCTTGTTTTTTGTCAGGATAATTAATTTATAGCTCAGCAAGGCAGTGCCATAATGGGCTGATGGCCATGTTGGGCTGTTCCCCACCCACAAGCTGGTCTAGACCTTGGGAGGCCTGTGAACCCCCTGCTCCATGATTTCTGGGCAAAACCAGTTTATTTTGCAATGTGGACTCCCTTTTCACAAAAAAAAAAGTGTCTTGTTTGCACGTGCTTCTGCATCTGGAGTCCCAGGAATGGCGCTCACTCCATCGTGTTGGCATTGGCTGCATCCCATTGGGAGGGGATCGGCATCCTCTGAACTGCTCAGGAGTTATCCAGCTTTTCCTGTTTTCTTCTTGTCCATGTGTTGGCCAGGTTTTGTGCACATGTCAGTCCTTTCAAGCCTTGCTGGTGCCTCTTTATTTCCTGGTGGCGGCTGCTTTGGGGCAGACATCGTGTCCTGTGCAGCAGCTGCTTGGAAAGGAAAAAATGCTCAGTATTTTTTGCTGGGAAAGGGATCCCAACCTTACTTGGGAGGAGCTCTCCTTTTATAGCTCCTCTGCTTTTTAAGTCCTCACAGCAGTGATCGATGGAGCATCCAGAGATGCTTTGGAAGTGTTGATAACCCCCTTCCACAGCAGCCCTTGCTGAGGATTCAGAGCAGTTTTCACTTGGGATGACCCTATGGCTCCTACAGAACCTCCCCTCCCACGCTGAGAACTGTTTGAACATTGTCCCTGCTTTGATGTGTTTCCTGTAAAACCACAAATGATGGATGAACCTTGGTGTTCCGCAGTCCATAAAATGCTCTCTGTCCTTCTGCTCGCTCCAGAGATCCCATTTCATGTGGCCAGTGGAGCGAATCTGTTATTTATGGAAGACAGGAATGCAGCAGGACCCACCTAACCAAATCTTTTGATTTCTTTTATCCCTTCTCAGGATTTTGTGAACCATTTCCATGTCCTTCTGCCACAAGGAGTCAGCCCATCTAAGCACAATATCCATGATTTCTTCAGGAAGATAAAACTCGATCCAGACAATTACCAAGTTGGGAGGACAATGGTAAATGTTCATCCTCAGTTCAGCCTTTAAGACACAGATATAACATTTACCTGCATTTCTGTGTTATACATTAACATCTTTATATATGGTTTTATTGTTGAAAATATTTTTCTTCTGTTTACCAGAAGCCAAGGGCAAACTTTGAGTATTACTAACATAAAATAATAAGGGATAATAGTGTTTTATGTTGCTGGTTTTAACGAGGCAGCCTCCAAAAAGCCCCGTGCAGACACAGGTTCTCATCTCCTCTCTATGGGGACCAGGGACAAGAGCCCAGGGAATGGTCTGAAGTTGTGTCAGGGCAGGTCAGGTTGGATCTCGGCAAAAGGTTCTTCCCCCAGAGGGTGGTTGGGCACTGCCCAGGCTCCCCAGGGCAGTGGGCACAGCACCAAGGCTGCCAGAGCTCGACATGGTGTGACCATTGGGGATGGTCCTGTGCAGGGCCAGAAATTGGACTGGATGATCCTTGGACAGTCACAGGCTGTCAGTGAAACTGTAGAAATCTGTTATAAGTGTCTCCACAAAAATCAGCTCCTCAACTTTCCCTGGGGTATCCAGGGCAGAGAAACCAGGAAGATTATGTCACTTGGTTCATGGTCTGGGAAGCTTTCCCTGCTACTGTGTTTTTTGGGGTTGTTTTGGCCAGGTTTTCATGAAGGAGCGGGAGCGGCAGCTTCTGCAGGACCTGCTGCACCAGGAGGTGCTGCGGCGGATCACGCTCCTGCAGCGCTGGTTCCGCAGCCTCCTCTGCAGGAGGCAGTTCTTGAGCCTACGGAGCGCTGCCATCACCATACAGGTGCGTCATGGTGCCAGGTTTCATGGCAAGTTACAACCCCCAAAACCTACAGGTAGAGCCAACAGGTGAAATCAGGTCATCTCTCCAAGGAAGGAGACTCCTAGTGCCGTAAGTTGGGGATGGGGGAGACAGAGCTGGAAGGCAGGTGCTCCCACCCCACACAACACTGAACATGAGTCAGCAGTGCCCTGGCAGCCAGGAGGGACATCCATGTCCTGGGGGCCATCAGGAACAGCTTCACTGGGAGAGGGAGGGGATTGTCCTGCTCTGCTCTGACCTGGGGTGGCCTCACCTGGAACATCAGGGCAGTTTGGGGCACTGCAATATAAGAAAGATATTGAGCCATTTAGAGAGTGTCCAAAGCTGGGCAACAAAGATGGGAAGGGCCTAGAGAGAAAGCGTGTGAGGAGCAGCTGAGGTCACTTGCTGCGTTCAGCGGGAGGAGAGGAGGCTGAGGGGAGACCTCATTGCAGGGGCAACTTGCTGGAAAGGGGCAAAGGAGGGTCAGGCCCTGAGCTCTGCTCTGTGGGACCAGGGCCAAGAGCCCAGGGAATGGGCTGGAGTTGTGTCAGGGCAGGGTCAGGTTGGATCTCAGGGAAAGGTTCTTCTTTGCCCAGAGGGTGGTTGGGCAGTGCCCAGGCTCCCCAGGGCAGTGGGCACAGCCTCAAGGCTGCCAGAGCTCCAGGAGGGTTGGGATGATCCTCTGGGGCCCAGGGTGTGACTGTTGGGGATGGGCCTGTGCAGGGCCGAGAGTTGGACTCGATGATCCTTTTGGGTCCCTTCTGACTCAGCATATTCTGAGATTTCACAAACACTTGTTAAAGGTACCACCTACTGTGTTTGCAGAGATTTTGGCGGAGCCACCAGAGCCGAAAACGAGGTGAACCATCCCCAGACCCTCTGGTCATCGGCAAAGCCGCTGTGGTTCTCCAGACACACTGGCGTGGCTTCGTGGAGCGGCGGCGCTTCCTGCAGATGCAGTTTGCAGCCCATCTGATCCAGAGCTGCTGGCGGGAACACCACAGGCGCCGGCATGCCGCAGCCACCAGCATCCAGGCAGCCTGGCGAGGGCACCGCGCCCGCCAGGTGTATGCAGCCAGCAGGACCAAGGCCGTCTGCTTGCAAGCGGCATGCCGGGGATATTTGGCACGGCAAAGGTTGGTTAAACAGGAATGTGTTTTGTGGTGATGCTCATTGGGAGGGGGGTGTTGGTGTGAGATGGGGCACTGCAGTGACTTACTGAGAGCAGTGTCCTCTCATGGCACCCATGATCCTCTCCTGACCTGCCCTGGCCCTTCATTCCACGCTTTCTAACAAAAAGTTTATTTAGCTGCACGTCCTGCTCTTGGAATAAGCAAAGCCTATTTCAGGTTGGAGCACGTAGGCACTGCAAAGCCAAGGCCATAAATACTCGTGAGGGTTTTTTTTCCCCTTGGCAGCAGCACCAGTTTAAGTAGCCTATTTTTAACTCAGATTGCCTCACCGAGCTGGTTGCTGCACTGGCTCACAAGGACAAGGGATACGGGAGGGGACAGGGTTTGCAGCCATGCTTTGGCTCACTGGCCACGGGGCAGATCATTATTCGCTCTCTGGAGGGGCTGCCTGTAAAGTGTGGAGCACCTTGATGTAGCGTGGACGATTTGGGAGCTGCAAAGAGCTCTTGGCACCAGGCACAAGTCCCTGCTGGTTGTTCCAGAGGCAGCCCTGGCAGGATGGCGAGGATGGAGAAGCCAAGGGGGTGCAATGGGTAAAGCTTTTGTAGCTCTGACAGCTTACGAAGGAGCTAGACCAGGGATGGAGGCTGGAGCTGCTGCCATCGGCGTGGGGAGAGCTTTCAGGTGCGTTGGGACTGTCCTTGGTACAGAAATGGCAGAAGAGCAGAAGGTTGAAAACTGAACGTGCCTTTGTGTTTCCTTGCACCAGATGTGTGACGAGGGTTGTCTGAGGCAGTGGTAGTGGTGGTGATGGTGGTGGTGATGGTGGTGATGGTGATGGTGATGAGATGCCACCAGTGCAGTGCCTCTAGGGGTCATGAGTGGGGACAGGGAAGCAATATCCTGTTTTTGTGCTTTCTTGCAGGTTTAGAGCTTTGAAAGAGCAGCGATTAAAAGAGCTGCAGCTGGAGAATGGCCTGGCAGGTAGAGAAGAGGATGGACTGGAGGCAGATGATGTTTTGGAGATTAAGGGCTCTGACCCATCTAAGTGGGAGGACAGTTCATTTGAAGAGCGAGTGAGAGCTATAGAGCAACACAAATCACTGATGGAGAACAATAAGGTGAATCACATGGACCCACTGGATACTTCCCTGTACAAAAGGCACGAGAGAGCCAGCAGCCAGAGCGGGATGGACACTGAAGAGGAGGTCGTCGTGAGAGAAAGACCCAAGTCGCTGGAGGACCTCAACCAGAAAAAAGTGGTTCGTGCGAAGCGAGAAAGCCGGAGGATGCGTGAGCTGGAACAGGCAAAGTTCAGCTTGGAGCTGCTCAAGGTCCGCTCCACCGGCGGGGTGTCACCCTCGGAAGAGCGGCGATGGTCCACCGAGATCGTGTCTGAGGCACTTCACTCCCCTCAGGGAACCCCCGAGAGCGAAAGCTCTCAAGGCAGCTTCGAGCTGTTAAGCTGTGAAGATACCCCAAGTAATAAACTCGTTTCCTTAGTTTTAGACGAGCACGAAGTGCAGTCGTTCCCCTCGGACTCCCTGCCCAGCAGTCCCCGTGCTCCCCTGCAGGACAAGGCATTCTGTGCAGATGTGAACAGCAGTTTGCCCGGCTGCAGGCAGATGCCTTCCGACTTGGAGCTGCCCAATAACCTCCCTGGGAAGGAGCACGAGGCTGATGACTCCCAGAGTGTTCTGAAGGCTCACCCAAGAGAATCCCTCCTTTCCAGCAACCTTCCAACTTTCTATGTCCCACCACAAGACAACATGAAGGTGAAGCTGATGGACAATAACCTGAGAAATAAAGCAGTAGAAAGAGAGGAGAGGACAGTCATGTTCTCTGAGGTCAGGAAGGACTCTGAGCCCACCCAGGGCAGAGCCCTGGGAGAGGAGGAAGAGGAGAAGCCCTCTACCAAGAGAGAGGAACGTGGGACAGTGACAGCAACACAGGCCCTTTCTCCAGACTCTGTCATCAAGAGACTGGAAAAGCTCAATGTGGAGAAGGAGGAACGGCAAAAGCAGCTACAACTGCAAAACGAGAGGGAGATGATGGAGCAGATCCGTCAGCAGAAGGAAATTCTGGAGAGACAGCGCAAAGCCTTCGAGCAGCAAGGGAGGGTGGAGGCTTTGCAGAGGACTGAGCAGGGCAGAATGAAGGACCCCTCCCTCAAGCCAACTAAAAAACCGGACAGCCGACCACAGTCGGTCCTCATCCTGCACTCCCAGAGCAGGGAGGAGCACGGCCCTACCCCTGCCATGGCTCCAGCCTCTTCAAAGGTGGACATCAAAGGTCTCACTGTTGGGACCAGAGGGAGCTCTCCAGCCCACAGTGCCCCCAAAGACCGGCCTGTCAGCATGTTCGTAGAGCGCAGAGAAGGTCTGGAACCCCGAACCTATTCCAAACCAGCTCTGGACCCCAGGGACCACCCGGGCAGCCACTTCTCAAGGACGGAGCGTCTCCGGCAGCCCCGGCTGCCCAACCAGGGCACCGAGGAGATGAGATCCAGCCCTATGTTCTTCACACCAAAAGACAATCCCTTTGGCCTCCAGTGAGTAAAAAGATGGTGGGCTTTCTGCTAGAATTTGTCTGTAGATTTTTCTTCTGCTAGAGACCTTTTTCTACAAATAGTCCAGAAGTTCTTTCTGGAGACTGTACAAAACCCATAGTGAAACATAGATTAGCTCAGTTGGTTGGAGCACAGTGCTCATAATGCCAAGGTGGGAGGTTTGAGCCCTGTAGAGGCCACTCACATGTTGGACTCAACTCTCCTTGTGTTTCTCTTCCAATTCAGGATATTCAGGGATTCTTAATCTTCTAGCAATGGGCAGCAAAAGTCAGAGGAAAGGGAAAAAGAGCTGGAAATCCCATCTCTCAGGCTCTTGTGGTATTATGTAAATTAGGGATAATCATGGACATCAGCAGGTGAAAGCAGTCAATAAAGAGGCCCAAAACTCTTCCATTTGCCCTGGATGACCAGTGACAGGAGTTTAATCCTCAAGGTTAAAAAATGAGGAAAAAGTTCTTGGGATTTTTTGGGAGGTTAGAATAGAAATTACTCGATGAGGCAAAAAATTTCCAGGTTTTTCTTGTTTCCCGTATAACTAACACATCCAGCAAAGCCATTTGGACAATCTGATCATTGCAGATTAAAAACCAGAAACTCTCCAGAGAAAGTTTGGGATGCAAACATGCTTTTGGGAGTGTATGGCTCACATACGTAATTAGTTACACATACAATGGGCTTAGCAGTTCCTCGGCTCCGTTGCTTAACCATGGGCTGCTCCTGCCCCAGGTCTAGAGACCAGAGCAAGACCCACCCTCTGTTGTGTTGCTTAAGGTGCCTTGCCTAATTTTGGTGTGGTTTTGGCCATTTAGCTCGAAAAAGATAAAACTTCCCCTCCCTCCAAATCTGCTGGACCCTTTCCAAGGCCAAACCTCCCAGGGAATAACTGTTGGGAAGTCAAGGTACCTCCAAGTGTAAGAGTCTTCTTGTTTCTGTGCTGTTGCTTTGGGAGAAGGTTCCACTTTCAAAATTCCTTTTCCTGATTTATAAGCAGAACAAACGACAAGAAAAAAATTACTAAAAATTCCTGTATTTTACAATTTATTCTGTGACAGAACAATCCCATTCGAGAACCCCAAAGTACAAAGATGCCATCCATAACCACCCTGATGGGCAGAGTTTACAGGCAGATTGTTGTACCTTTTTGCGCTTTTCTGTTAATTCAAATCCTGGAGAATTCCAACCGTTTCCAAAATCTCATGACCTCAGACTCGCAAGTTGGTCTAAACTGCTTGGGCTGGACATTAGTGGGAAGGTTTCTGAAGAAGATGGAATATCCCTGTTCTATTGTGTCTCAGCAGAGAAACAAACCATCAATGCCTTTCCAAGGGGGAATTAGCACGGAAGCCATTTAAGATGACGGGCTCTGGCAGAGGAGAGGTGAGTTGTGACTTGTTTATTTTCTCTTCTCATTGAAAAGGGGGAAAAATAACTTTTTGTGCCATTTTTCCCTCAAAAACTTCAAAGAAGTGAACTCTGAAGCACAAGACACAGACAGGGAAGGGGGATATGACAGCACAGCAACTTTCACACCTTCCCTTAAAATTAAAAGCCCTGGAGGATCAATTTGTGGCAGCTCTGGAGAAAAGAATCCTATTGTGCTGATCCAATGCCAGCTTGTCTTGGTTTGGTGTCACACTCACGATTGTCCATTTCCACTGTCCTGTCCTGGTTGTTGTTTTTCCTGGACCTTCGCTTTTTTCCCTGGCCATAACATCGCATCCCCTCCGTTGGGTGCAGGGTCACTCCGAGATATCTTGAGGCGACGTGGGTGAAATCTCCTTTTTGTTTTAAAATCCTTCTTCTCCTTTTGTTTTGTTTTATCCTTTGGTCAAGCAGGTTCCCAGACCGAGCCATAAAAAGAAAGCCCGCATGGCGCGGACGCGCTCCGATTTCTTGACTAGAGGGACTTGTGCTGATGGGGAGGGGGATACGGAGGAAGATGAGTACGATGGCACTTTTGAGTTCCTTCTCTCCTCTGAGCAACCTCCTGACCCCGAGGCGGTGCCAGCAGCCCGGCTGGGGCAGGCCTGGTACAGTGACTCCGAAATGGTAATTTTTCCAACGTGGTGGGGGCAGTGAGACCCAGGGAGCGAGCAGAGCTGCAGGAGCCTTTCTTTGCTAACCTTAGCTGTACTGATCCCTCCACCGCTTCTTTTCCCACTCCCAAGGATGCTGTAGATGGGTAAACACGGCAGAAACAGAGGCAAAATTGTGGAATCAGAGAATCACGGAATGGTTTGAAAAGGACTTTTAAGCTCATCTCATTCCAACCTCCTTCCAACACCTTCCACTAGACCAAGGTGCTCAGAGCTCCATCCCACCTTGGCCCCGGGGCTGTTTTCTGGCTTGATTCAATATCCCCCATAGTTTTCATAGCTTTTCTGGAGCATCACAACTTGCACTGCACAGCTGCCTGTTTTGGGGGGCTTTACCTCCATAGTGAAGTTCTCCTTGGAACCCTTTGATCTAAAACTGGTCTACACACATCTATAGAACAGTTGAGAGCAAATACTGTCCAAAAAGCAACAGGCAACAAAGAAAACTACTTAAATCCTGCACCCCCTTTTACTTTTTACAGGATTTTTTATCCTGATTATTCAGTTCTCAGTTATTGGAACAATGTGGGCACACAGTGTCTTAGAGGAAGCAAAACTATGGAAATTGAGCAATAAAAACAGAGTGAGAATGAAACTGTGGCTTTAAAACAAAACCAAACAACCTGCCTAAGTGGTTGTTTTCAAGCACAGTAACTGTTCTCCCTTGGCAGCTCCTAAATGAGCCTGTGCTGGGGAGCATTTGCATCTCAGGCTTAATCTCCCTCCCACATAAGCTGCTTCTGGAAAATCACAAACCCAGGGGTTTCAGGAGGAGAAGAGGCATACAGCCTCCAACCCACTCAGGGGTTTTTTTCTGAGGTGATGGAGATTTCCCATAAGAGTAGATAAACACCAGGAATTATGTCCTGCTGTGAGAGCTCAGGTGAAGCGTTGGGTAGAGCTGCCTTGTTCCTCTGCTCCAGCTGCTCCAGCAAACATCCCATGCGATTCTGAAATCTGCTTTCCCAAGAAAGGCAGGTGGCCAAGGAGGGCTTGTCATGACCTTCTTTTAAAGGATAAGTTTATAATAATTTCCTCACTGGAAAAGGGCAGAGATTTGCAAATTCCATTAATTTTTTGATAAATTTCCAGAGGTTTTGAGACAAGAATACTCGAAACATGATTGAAAGACGCAGCTCTACAAACTGAGACCACTTGGCTGCCTCTTTGTGCATCTCCCTGCTCGTGGATTGGGAAAGGGAGAATTTTATGTAGTAAAATGTATTTCTTTAGATGGAATCATAGAATAATTTAGGCTGGAAAAGACCTCTGAGATCACTGAGTCCAACAATTAACCCATGTCCCAAGTGCCGTAGCCCACTGAGGGACTGAGCCATCCCGAGTGCCACACTGTGCTCCTGGAGCTACCCACATGCAAAGGGCAATTTTAGCTGTAGTAACCATTCCCACTAGGATGTGGAAAGTACTGGGCTGGCACTTGGCAGGCTCCATCCTTGGGAGCATCCTGGCTCGTTGCACTCTCTGGAAGTGCTCCTTGGGACTCTGCTCACCTGTTTTAACAGCTCTCACTGCATGCAAGTAGTAGTAGGTGCCAACTCTCTCTTTTCTCTACTGTGTCCCTCTTCTTCTGCTCTCCATCACTGGCTCTAACTGGTGGGCAGCACCTCCCTTCCCCTTCATGTGATTGAGTTCTGCTTTCTAGCCAGCGCTGCCCGTGAATTGTGTGCCCTGCACTCCCCTCTGTCTGTGTGTCCTGACAATGTGTCCAATGTTTCCATCTGTCTTCTCTATTGCAGGTTTGGGACCAACCCTTTGCCTTATGGCTTTTCTGGGTCAGAATCACCACAAGTAGCAAAATTTAGGGACTGTTTATTTGTATTTGTCAGCAGAGCCCAGCTGGGTGTTACAGGTGGTGGAGCAGCCTGTTAGAGAGCAATACTGGGGTGTGTTGGGTTGGGTACAAGCTCAAGGGGGTTGATGTCTGTGTAGAGACTTTCATTGTGTCTTGTGATGCTCACATGAAGACAAGTCAGGCGTCCATGAGCAGGTCAATAGCTCCTTCAGACAGCTCCTGCCCCCAGCTACAACATTCCAAAAGAGCCTCTTTAACGTCCTGCTCAACAGCCAAAGGCTGCTGAAGGATGAAAGAGAGACGGCGTGTGACCCCATGAAGCTGAGCATGTGATGCCTCTCCAGCTGCACTGGTCTGAACCCGCCTGTTCTGCCCATTTTTTGCTTGGCCATCAAGTTACTGATTGTGTGTCCCAGCTGGTGAATAGAGGCCCACCAGAAACCAATGCTCCTGACCCACGTCTGGAGTGTCCCAGGGCAGCAAACACCAAAAGCATCTGCAGCCAGAGCTGAAAGCCAAGGTGCACCACCACATGAGGTGGCTGCTGCAGTTACAGTTGACTCCATGGTGGCTTTAAGGGCTTCCTGACAAGACTGACATTCAAAGGTTCCTTCAGTTTTTTTGGCTGGGAAATAGCTGAGGATTGTCCTGCCTTGTGATGAGACATGTCCAAGAGGGAGGAGCAGCTCATGACTGTGGTCAGCAGATATTAACACCCCTTGTGTTTTGCACTAAGCCTGGAGAGCTTTGCTACAGCAGATAGATGGAAAGCTTTGGCCAGAGGAACCACACCAAAATACCCTCTGAAAACATCTTCCTTTGGCTCTCAGAGAGAGGAACCAGTTGTTTTGCTCCATCCTCCATACTGAAGCCATGGATTGACAAAGCTGATCCCAAGCACAGCTGAAGAGCAAGCAAGATAAAAAGATCTCTTGTTCTATGCCATTCAGATGGATCACTGAGCTTCAGAAATCTCTTCTGTGCCTGCTGGGATGTGTCACTTGACCACAGTTACCTCATGAGTGGGCAAAACACAGGTTGCCCTTTCAGAGGGAAGTAATTAGTTCCCTCTTCATCCAGGAGACAATTCTAGACCCCCAGTTATTGCCATGTGCCCTCCTGATGCTTTGTGGTGTTCCCCAGACATGGGTTTCCTGGTGCAAAGGCTCATCTTGACATCTGAAGAGGTTTCCCATCCTGGCGAGGACCTTCTCCTTGAGAGAGTCCCTCAACAAGAAGGATCTCACACTAATAATGCCTTTTAGTCCTAATTTTCTAAAGCTGGAGATTCAAAGGTTGAAATTACTCAAGAGCAAAACTGTCGGGGGGGACAAACATTTTAACAGACCATTTTTAGAACAAGTAGTGAGTTTAGGCTGGATGGAGATTATTTTTATGGAGTTTAAGTTGAGGTTTTTTCCCAGTATCCATCTGCAATTTTTGTGTGATCATCACCTAATTGTAGGAATGACAGGAACAAAATCCCTTTGGTGGTTTAGGCAGTTCCTGACTTTCCCAGTGATGATTTTGCCTTATGTGCTGCCATCTCCTGGTTAGTCTAGGGGGAAAAATAAAACATTGAAGAGAAGTAAATATGGGAAATGTGACTCCTCTGAAGCCCATGGTTTAAGGAATTTTATCTAAAATATTTTTAATAGAGGAAAAACAAGTGTTTTAAACCACAGTGCATTCAGCCGAGACATTGGTAAGTGGGAAAAGCTACAAGGGATATTTGGCCATCATTCCCAAATCCCTTCATACGATCTGATTCCCTCCTTTCCTCTTACTGGAAGTCTTTCTTCCAGGAGTCCAGTTCTGAAATCACAGCTGCAATTGGAAAAAAGAACAAAAATCGATGTATTTTTTAAAATGTAGCAAGACTATTTCTGGGCTACTTCATGGGATCCTGCTGGGTTGAATTATTGCAAATTCGTTCCAGCCTTAAAAATTATCCAAGGGCATTTCAAATGATGGCAGAAGTGGAGACATTTTCTATTAAATACAAAAAAATTTATTCATTTCAAGGTTTCATTTTGACATGTCCTTGGCACAGAAACTTTGGTCTTCTTTTCTGTAAAGACCTCTAAAGAATTGGAGGCTGTGCTGGGACAGATCAAGGTAGCTGAAGGTCCCTTTAAGACTGGGAACACCACAAATCACTTCATTGTGACCAGCATGGCCCTTCTGGGATGGAGAACTAGGATGATCAGATCAGATCAAAATGACAGAGCAGTTGTGCAGGCTGAGCAGTAGGGTCTCGTGGCTTGGTGCAAACTGATTTTCATCATTGGGTCCTCAAGGAGAAAGAAGGTTGGACCTCAACACAGAGTTGGAGTAAGGGAAACACCTTTTTTTTCTAAGAAATCATCGAACTACTCCTGTAATGGTAGCTGGCTCACCAGAATTACACCTGTAGGCAAAGAGAAATAAAGATGTAACAGATTAAATATCTAGTTTTTGTTAGGAAATAAAATCGTCCCAAGAACTCTTGTTTTTAAGAGCTTTGTGCTTGGAATCGTTTCAGACAGTGCAAAGATTCGCCTCTGGGGAAGGCCAGACCAAACTGCATAAAACCATGTCCCAGGGGGAGATTGGGAAGCTGGCAGCCACCCAGAAGAGCCTGACTCCAGATGGGAGGTAGGAAACGTGGCTGGAGATGGGACACAAGTCCCTCCTGTGTCCTTCCTGCTCTCCATCACCTTATTGAACCCCCTGGGTTCCTTTGGAGCTTCACCTGCCAAATCCAGCTCAAGTTGCTCATCCCACCTTTCCCACATAACCATGGACATGCCCAGTTAAGGGAGGTGTCCTCCTCACATCCCTGTTAAGGTTTGGTGACATGGGCCAGACGTCCCATCAGAAACCGCTCAATTGCATGTGTGACACTGAAATCTCTTGCCTTTGCTGAGGACGAGTGGCTGGGTTTCCCTGGTATAAGCTGTATGGCTTTAACTCCTCCTCGGAAACCAGGAAGGTGTGGGAGGTTGGGGTTGTTGTGGGTAGAAGGACATTTTTCTAGCTAACGCAGTTCCTCTTTCCACAATTTATTTGCAGGCCCCAGCGAGCCAAGATGAGGTTCTGGGTGAAGGGGAAGCAGGGAGAGAAGAAGACTCCACGGGAGAAGCTCGCTACCCAGTCAGAGCTGCTGGAGCTGTACGCAGAGCAGGAAGCTCCCAGCAGGGAGGTGATTCCTGGTTTGCAGCTTGGAGAAGGTAAGGATGGTTTAGGACACAGTGCCAGTGTTGTAAGGAGCAGGGAAATGGATTGGGACATGGCCATGCTGGTTCACGTCTCTTAATTCATGGATGGCAAGTAGGTGAGAGGGTAGGATCCATAGTGGATCTCAAGAAATTCCATTTGGGGGATTCGCTAATCCCTCTGCCCACCATCTGGCCATGGACAGATGTTTCCTCTCTGGAGGGAGGAAATAACCGAAGGAGAAATGACATTTAATCTTCCTGCGAGTGCCACTCAGGGCTTTTCTCCTCGGCAGGTTTACTCTGATGCCTCCGTGGTTCAGTGACACAATTATTGTTCATCTGCTCTTCAGTCTCTTTCCCTGTTTTTACTTATCACCTCTAGAGTTGGGTCCTCACCACCTGACCCCCCCGCGGAGTCCAGAGCTGTCCGGGATCTACCGGCGGGAGTTTAAGGAGAACAAGGAACCTTCTCCCAAAGTGAAACGCAAGCGCAGCGTCAAGATCAGCAACGTGGCCCTGGAGCCCATGCAGTGGCAGAACGACTCCCTGCAGATCATCACCAGCGCCAGCGACCTGAAGAGCATGGATGAGTTCCTCCTGAAAAAGGTACCTCCTGTCCCAAGCCAGCACAGAGCTCCAAGAGCACATGGAGGCAACAGTCAGTATTATCCTGGGGGAAGCTGTAGCAGTGCTAATAATTCATCTAAGGGTGCTTGGGAGAAGCTTCTAGTTTGCAGGAGAAACCACCTTGTGATTGTGATCATGTGATGGGGCAGCTGCTTGTTGGTGCCGTCTCATCTCACATGGAGCTCTGCTCCAGCAAAAGGGACACCAGTGCACCAACTCCTTTGTTTTCCCAGATGAACGAACTGGACAGTGAGGACAGCAAGAAGGACACACTGGTAGATGTCGTGTTCAAGAAAGCACTGAAGGAATTCCGACAAAACATCTTCAGCTTTTACTCCTCGGCATTGGCGGTGAGTGACCGTATAGGGGTGAGAGCTTCCACCTCCAGGAGAAACAGGATGCTCTGGGTCCTCCTGGTGGTAGAAGCCTTCCATTACTGGTTTGCTCATCCCAAAGGATGGCTGTGCTTCCTATGTATTGAGTCCCATGAGCTAAATTTGGACTAACTCACCCTCACTATCCAGCTGTCAGGATCCATTGAGTGTAGATTCCTGATCCTTATTACAGCTTTGCTCCCCAGCAAAGGGGAGATGACAGAAAGTCATCACCCTGGTTTGCCACCCAAAGAGCCTGGAAACCTTGATGTTACCTTTGCAAGTGGCAGAGACATCTGATCTCTTTTTCCTTCTCCTAATCATACCTGGACTGTCCCCCAGCAGCTGGAAGTCAGTAAGATTGAAAAGCAGCAAAGGCTCTGTAAAAATCTAGGTTGTATAAAAATCTTTTTTTTTTTTTGCTTCTATTTCCTTAAAAGATGGATGATGGGAAAAGCATCCGCTACAAGGACCTCTACGCCTTATTCGAGCAGATTCTGGAGAAGACGATGAGGCTTGAGCAGAGGGACTGGAGTGAGTCTCCAGTTAAAGTCTGGGTCAACACCTTCAAAGTCTTCCTGGATGAATATATGAGAGAGTACAAACCCCTAGACTACACCGCAGGGAAGGTACTTGGCACTTCTCTTAAGACCCTTGAAGATTTGGGAATGGTCTTGCCCTAAGGTTGTGCTCTCTGTTGTCTGCTCTGCTCTAAGCTGAGCTGGACAACATAAACTGGCATTAAGTGACTCGTTGGTTATGTGTCATTTGGCTCAGCAAAGCCTATTTCACATCTGGGTTGAAATGAGCTTTGGCCAATACCAACATGTGGATGTTGTCTCCAGGGCAAAGCTGCAACTAGCAGTCCATGGTGCTTTGCCTTTAGTTTTGGGGGATTTGTTCAACCCCTGAGGGACCACTTCCAGCGGACCACACATGTCACCATGGGTTGGGTTGCAGGGGAAGAGGACATGGCCAGTGGCTGAACTCAGGTCTCGGTCCAGTTTTTGGAGCAGTTAAGAGTTTGCATTGTGTCACAAACCTGAGCTCCTCACTTCCTGGTCTGTATCATCTGCAAGGACAACCACAGGATCTCAGGCTGGGTTTGCGAGGTGAGGGTTATTGTACAAATATCCCATGTTCTAGCTCTTCTGATCCAAGTCCTCTCCAGGCAGGTTTTCTTTGGAGCAGGCTGAGCTCCCAGGATTTTCCTTGGGTCTCTTACATGAGAGCTTTAGGTCAGCGCTGCTGGGTTTGGAGCTGGAGCAGCAGCTGAGCTCAGCTCTGACATGAAGAGGGGAGCATTTTCCCAGGGAAATTCCAAAATCAGGGTGATCCATAGGAGGATTTTCTAGAGTGACTCTCCTGAGGCTGCATGTGCACTGGAGGTGTACTGCTGGAAGGCACTGGGCACCACTGGATATGAGCTCTCTGTCCTCTTTGCCTGGGGAAATTGCCACTAAATACCCTTTAATTTCTTTCTTGTACCAGGTGCCAAAAACAGAACGAAAAAAGAGAAGGAAAAAGGAAGCAGATGTGGTGAGTTGATCCCTCTGTGCTTCTCATTAAAAAATTAGTGTCCTTGGGGCTGGAATGACGAGACCTGCTCATGACATGTCCTTTGGGGCGGGAGGTCTGCGTACCAACTATGAAAGGACGTGCTGGAAAGATGGATTTGGTGGATTTGGTTTGCTGATCCAGGATAGCTGTGGGTTGTTCTCTGAAGACAGATCCCACATTGGCCAAGACATAAATATAATGTCAGGAGTTGTTATGGAAGAGCTGCTCTGGGTTTCTGCATAAATTTATAGCATGTTTTACATCTCTAATATCAGAGGTGGAGGACACTGCAGCTCCTGTTCTCCTAAAGGATATGAAAGTGCTGGGAAGGATGTAGGAGCAGAGCCAAAACAAAGGGCCATGGATGCATAGAAAGACCTTCTTAACATGCAGAGGTTGACCAGCTAACCTCACTCAAAGAGTTTGCAACCTGCTTCTGTGATGATTCAGTTCCCACACAGGCCGAATGTTGATTTGGGTTGTCTGTGGGGTATTGGGAACAATAATGATAAATAAAAGCAAATAACAGCTCAGAGATGGAGAGCTGATCATGATCATGTCCCCGTTTTGCAGCAAACTGAGCATCCAACTCCTATTCTCATCCTCACAGGTGGAAGAGCACAATGGTCACATTTTCAAGGCGACCCAGTACAGCATCCCCACGTACTGTGAATATTGTTCCTCCTTGATCTGGATAATGGACAGGGCTTCTGTTTGTAAATGTAAGCACCCTCTCTTTGCTTGTGATGAGTTTGGGGCCCTGTAACCCCACTCTCAATTTCTTTGGGTTTTTTTCCCCATCTGAAGAGCTTTTGAGACAGTTCTTATGGGTTTCTAAAGTCAACTAATGAGTCCATCCCATCAGTCCTTCATGGCAGAGTTAATTTTGTACCCCATCAGGTCATGTGGTGACCCTATAAGGTAAAACCATGTTTAAGTGTCACGGTATGAAGGACAAGGGAGTCAGGGATGGAAATGTGTGCTCAGGATGCCTGTGGAGATCCTGATCGTGGCAAAATGATTTGACTTAGCCTGCTTGACCTCCAGGCACATGAATTTCTGGGGAGGCCAGGAAAGTGGAAGAGGGACAATGGCAGGAGTTGATCTGTTGGTTTTTCCAATGTGTCCGTATTTCAGCTGGCAGCATCATCTCTGGGATAGTTCAGGCCCAGTACAGGAAGAACACAGATTAGGTGCTGTTTACAACCTCTTTGAGGGTATCCATATCTGATAGCTCAGGGTGACTCATGGATGGTGTTCTAAGTTGATCTATCTGGGGGAGTTTCAGGGACTTAAATACGGAACCTTCCATTTTAAAGCTTCTTTATTTTAGTTTGAGTGAGTCTAATATTGACTTGGCCCTGTAAACTGCAAATTCAATGTGCTCTTGACCTGCTAAGGATAGGAGCTACTTAATGCATGTGAATTCTTATTTCTCCAGTGATGTGACTTTTGGGATGATTAAATGCTCCTTCTCTCCCTTGCAGTGTGTAAATATGCTTGTCACAAGAAGTGCTGTCTTAAAACCACAACCAAGTGCTCCAAAAAGGTAAATGTATCTTTTCTTTCCCAGAGAGTGAGCCCAGATTTGGATAAAAATTACTTGAGATGCAGAATTCAATCTAATTCTGGCAATAACCCTCCTGTGAGCAGGAGCTTGGGCCAGAGACCCCCAGAGGTCTCTCCAAGCCGTGCTTGGATGTATTTTGGGAACTACGCAGTGATGAGTCACTGTAGATCTGCCCAGTCATGCAGCAGATGTTGCAGTGTCGTTCCCTGCCTGGGAACCACACTGAATAGGAATTTGCCTCGTTTGATATCTTGTAAGGATTTGGAAATGTGGGGTTATTCTGGAAACACAGGTTGTTCTCCACCCCACTGGGCTCCACTCAGGTCACGGCACTGTCCCCAGACTGGCTGATCCAGGAAGGGCAGGTGGAAGGTGCTCAATCATTCCCTGTCCTCCTCAGAGGAGAATTAAACATTGTTTCCTGGATTTGAGGGTAAGGAGAGCAGGGAATGAACACAGCAGGTCATCCTAGCTGACAGTGAATCATCAAGATTTGGTGGGTTTTCCTTTCAATCGCTTATTTTGTGCTCAAAAGAAGCATAATGGAGGCATGAGGATAATGTGTGCAAAGCTTTGTCAGCTCCCAGGGAGGGGGAACCACCTCCATAATACACAGTCCCCAGAAAGCTGCAGAAGCACATTTTTCCCACAAAATAATCTAAATATATACATTGAAAGCATAGATTTATATTAATATATATGTATTTTGAATATATAGAGTATTTTTGCTGCACTCTTTCCCTTTCTGGCAGTATTTCTGCAAGAGCTGGGAACACCTCCGATGAGTTTCTAAAGTCTGGGAAGTTCATTATGCTGTCAGATCATTTTCTTTCAGAGAAGCCCAGAGATTCTTGGGGCCTTCTCATTTCTTGGTGTTTCTCTGCACAGGGAAGTTTCTGTGCTGCAACCAAGAAAGAGAGTTCACCATGTCTCGAACTTGGGCAGTTGGAAGTTCTTCTCTAGGAAGGCTTCATCTTCTCTGTGCTTGGTGGATTCATGTTTTTAGGGTTTTTTTCAATAACAGGGAGCCCCAAACAATCAGTTATGAGAAAGAAACAACATGGGAACCTTCCACACATCTTCTCATAAGGTTGACAGGATGGATGAAAGGATGGAATTGAGTGGGAAAAATAAAAATATAGGAGTGATTGTCAGGGGAGCTGGGATCTGGGCCATGGTCACCACCATCTTGGTGATATCTGGGTTGCATCTCACCTTCCCTTTGCTGGGGCTGAGAATTTGGGTCAGTATTTCATTGGGTCTTTTGACTTCTCCCACCCATAATCTCCTGTGCAGGAGGACTTTGTTCACATTTGACTTTGCCAGGTACCGACACTCTGGTGAGCATTTGCAGCCACCAAAAGGGGGTTGTTAAAGAAAGAAAATCCAAACGTTTTTGGTTTCAGGGGCATTTCCAGAGACTGATATAGCATTGCAAGATCTGTGCCCTGTACTGTCCTACATTAGATGACACACAGGTTGCCTGGATCAGCTGGAGGAGTCTGGACAGCAGTTGGATCCAGGCACTGCACCAACCCTAGAAGGATTTTAACCCTTTTTCCCTTCTCTGTGCAGTACGACCCCGAGCTATCTCCCAGGCAGTTTGGGGTGGAGCTGTCCCGCCTGACCAGCGAGGAGCGGACGGTGCCTCTGCTGGTGGAGAAGCTCATCAACTACATTGAAATGCATGGGCTCTACACAGAGGGCATCTACAGGAAATCAGGCTCCACCAACAAGATCAAGGAGCTGCGGCAGGGCCTCGATACAGGTAAAAGGAGGGGAAAACACACATGGGATGGAAAGGCTCTGTGGCAGGAAGGTTGGATGGGAAGGAAGGTAGGATGCTTCAGCATCGCTGCCTGCAGGCTGTGCAGGTGAGGCTTTCACGCCACCAGCCAAAACTCAAATCACCAACTGGAGTTTTTTTGGGTGCAATCCATAAAAAAAATCATTCTAGTTGTGAGAAACTCTGCCTTACGCTGTAGCTGTTAATGCCAGCAAGGAAAGAAATCCTGGTCCCTCCAGATGTTATTCACCCTGGACAGTGCATTTCTCTCCAATTTTACCACATGCAGCTGAAATGAGGTGCTGGATTTCTTGCTGTTAAACACAGGGTGGTTGTGGGGTGGCACATGAACATTGTCTATCATGGAATGATTTGAGTAGGAAGGCACCTCTGAAGTTCACCCAGTCCAACCTCCCAACTTCACCCATGGTTCATATTAATTGTTGCCTCTTGATTTTTTCCCTTTTCCCTCAATCTGCTGCCAAACCCAGACATTGATAATGTGAATTTGGACGACTATAACATCCACGTCATTGCCAGCGTGTTCAAGCAGTGGCTCCGAGATCTGCCCAACCCTCTCATGACCTTTGAGCTCTACGAGGAGTTCCTGCGGGCGATGGGTGAGGACCCTCCTTCACCATCCTGTTCCCCTGCAGAGGAGGCCACTTTTGGTGCCCAACTTTTAATTCACTCTTTGGGTCCAAACCAGCTGGTTTTTGCCAGATTTTATTTACCTGGTTTCAAAGTCTGATTTTTTGGCTATAAGGGGTTTTTTGGTCTCTGTTTTGATCTCAGCTTTGGTGGCTTTTACAGTTCAGCAGGTTTCAGCCCCGAAAGTTCTACCTTTTAAGTAGTAAAATTAAATAAGGGTTAAGAAGTATCATTCTAAATAAGAGGAAGAAGTAGAAGCTGTCCCTAAATGCTGGTGCTTTTTCCACAGGTCTCCAGGAGAGGAAGGAGACAGTTAGGGGGGTGTACTCGGTCATTGACCAGCTCTCGCGCACCCACCTCAGCACCTTGGAGCGTCTCATCTTCCACCTGGTGAGGTACGTTGGGCCTGGGCAGCTCTAGGCAAAGAGAGGAAATAGCTGAGGCTGAAAGTAGGTGGGCAGGAGGCAGGGAGGATGTTTCAGATCCATCATATCTCCCAGGAGGTGGCCCCAGAGCTATTTCTCCAAATGATGGTTGCATTGCTGAGGGACCTCCACAGTGCTCTGGTCACTCATAGTTCCTACGGGCCCGTGGTGCCTCTCACCACTTCAGGGACAAGTTTTTGGGTGGAAAATATTGGTTACTTGCCTGCCTCAGGAACTCTTGTGTTGTCTCCAGATCTGGCTTTGAGCAGAGCAAAGGAAGAAATGTCACTTCTGTTCACCCATGACCGTGTGGAAGAGGCGCAGTGGAGGTGCCTCCACCTCTCACTTCTCTCTTAATCCCTGATTTTTTAGGATTGCCCTCCAAGAAGAGGCCAATCGCATGTCAGCCAACGCCCTGGCCATTGTCTTTGCTCCCTGTATCCTCCGCTGTCCCGACACGACGGACCCGCTGCAGAGCGTCCAGGACATCAGCAAAACAACCACGTAAGAGCCACCCTGTCACCACTCACATCCTGGTAACCCTTCGGGTGGTCAAAAGGTGCAAAAATGGAGGATTTTAGCCTGGAAATTATAAACACGTAGAAAATGTATTTTCATGAAGATGTTTCATATCCTCCCAGTCTCCAAGAGGTTGTTAAACAGGGATTTGTAAGTGAGGAAGGATCCTCAAGAGCAGATCAACTTCTGCTCCTGACCAGTTCATCTCAGAGGAAAAGGTGGGGCTTCTGCTGACAAGGTTTTAGAGCTAATTTTTTGGCAAGCAGATCTTGATTCTTACTTAGTTTTGGCTTTTTTGTTGAAGGTGAATTGTGTGGTTTGCAGCAATATTAATATTGATATACTTGTATTTATTTATGGTGTTTGCCATAACTGCAAATGTTTTAGAGAGAAAAAGCAAAGCACTTGCCCAAATTCAGGTTGGGTCATATTAAATAGATGTAAAAATAGATCATGGAGTCAATTAGAATAATGGAAACACTCCAGTGAAGGGCTGGGCTTCCTAAAGAGGTGGATTTACCTCCAGGAATTATTAAAATTGTTGAAGAGCAGAATGTGCTTGGAGACCCAGCTGGCAGAAGCACTTGGCCTTCAACAGGATTTTGTTGTAGCTTCTCCCTCGGGCTTTAGCTCCAGCACATCCTCTCATTTTATTACTAGGCAAGGGTTATTTTTTTCCCTGAACACCTTCCTGACAGCACTAAAGCCAGCTCAGCTACACAAACTGCTCCAAGTTGTCTTCTCCAGGTTTGTATTTCCTTGATCTCCCTTCCAGGGTGGGAAATTTCTCTGGTGGGATCCCTGATGATCTTTAATTTCTGTAGTCTGTGTTTGTCAATCCATCTATAGCCCAATATCACTTTTTATAGGGGAAATTCCACTCCCCAGCTTCCAGCTGGAACTTTCTCCTTCAGTGCTTTTCTATCAGGGCAGATCATAGAAATAATTCTGTCCTTGTAATAAACTGTGAAGATGAGCTGGACCCAAAGTCTAAGGGAGAAGCTACAAAGAAATCTTGTTGAAGGACAAGACAAGACAGAGACAGCTCAGATGAAATCGTCTTCTTTTGGGTTTTTCCCCCTCAGCTGTGTAGAATTGATCGTCGTCGAGCAGATGAACAAGTACAAGGCTCGTCTCAAGGACATCAACAGCCTGGAGTTTGCAGAGAACAAAGCCAAGAGCCGCCTCTCCTTGATCCGCAGATCCATGGTGAGGTGCCAAAGCCTCCTCTGTCCCCTCCTGTCCTCTCCTTGCCCCTGAAGCCACTCTACCTTTTCTTCTCCTGCTTATCCCAACCTCCCAAACCCCTCACAACCTCCCACACCATCCCCCCAGCACAGGGACCCTCAGTCCCGTGGTGACTCCTCACCTTTGCAGGGAGTGATACCAAAGCACAAGGAGGTGGGGAGGTCTATGGAAATGTGGCTGCTCCAGCTCAGATGATTCCTGATCAACGTTTCCACCTTCATTTGAGCTTGTTTGGTCCCGAGCTAAGTCAAGCCTTTCATTCGCTGGCTCGAAGTCACCCCATGGGAGACCTGGACCATCATTTTTCGTGCTCAGTCGCATTATCTGAACCCAAAAGCAGCTTCCCAAAGGTCCTCCCTGCTCCCACATTGCCTTTTTGGGAGCCTCAAACCCATCTCATTGAGCTTCCATGCTTCCTGGGGGGCCTGCGGATGCACGCTGTGCTTGGCTTGTTGGGCTGCGGGAGAGGGACGGACTCTGCACAGCGTCCCAGGCTTGTGCTGAGCCCCGAGCAGCCCCTTTGCTTGGACCTGCCCTCTGTGATCCTCAGGGACACCTTGCTTCTGCTTTTTGGGAGTGAAATCTGGCCAAGCAGAGCCGCTCCGCTCACCCCAGTTGATACTAAAAATCCCTAAAAGGAGCAAAGCGGGTTTTTGGAGGGGCGCCGGCCTGTGCTCTCTAACCTTCTGCTTTCCTTTCCATGTCCTCTCTAATCCAGAAGCCCGTACTAATTGCAGTTAGATTTATGAGCATAACCCGCAGCTCAATCCCGGTATGTATCACCTGCTGCCGCCGCCGCGTCCCTCCGTGTGTGTCACCGCCGCTCATTCCAGCCCTGTCCCACTGGCCATTGTCCGTGTCCAGCCCCAAGTGGGTGCTGCTCCTCAGGGCCTCCGTCTCTCCAGCAGCTGCCCCAGGTGCAGGAGTTGGGGACAGCCAGGCTCAGCCATCCCTGCACACAGCTCCTTGGAAAAATGCTCTCCACCCCTCTTCTCTTCCTCACTTTATTTTCTGGTTTATTTTCTTTTTCCATCCTGTGCTTCCCTCTTTTTTGCTTTGCTTTACTCATCCCTTCACTTCCTACACCAATTTCTTCTTGCTCAGGATGCATTTGAGCATCACGTTGCTTTCACAGTGTTGCTGTTTCTGGAGAAGGTGAATAAATCCCCTGGCTCAGATGCCTTGGAGAGCACAAGGCATCCAAAAGTCTCCACCTTCTTGGGACTGAGAGCAGTCCAGCAACCTCTGTATTTCCCAACTTCATCCCAGCTCAACTTTGAGTTCCCAGTGAGACCACAACAGGCAAGAGAAGTACCTGCAGGATTTTGGGAATGCTCATGGAGCTGTTTCCCTCCCAACCAAGTTCAGCCCATGATGCCTCTTACCTCCATCCTTCATCATCCTTGAGGGTCAGGAGACAGAGAAGAGCAAAACTTGAGCTCTGCTCCCATGATGCTGAGCATGGCATTTCACATGGGCTTAAGTCCACGAGCCAGTGGGATCTTTGGGATCTCAAGGGGTTTGGCTAATAGGATTCAGGGAGCTGTGCTTCAGCTCAGGAGCCCACGTGAAAGGTGTCGTCAGAGGAACACTGGGTGTGGGAGAGGCTTTGCTGACGAAGAAAGATCTCTGAGATGTGGTGTTAAAAGATGAAGTGGGTAATATGGAAAAGAGCAAAGGGAAGCTCCTTTATCCTGAAAACCTGCTCTGGGCACGTGGGTTACCAGGAAGACCCCGGGATGCTGCAGCTGCAGGGGAGGATGTGTCACAATGAGCTCTTCAACACGAAGGAGATGCCAGGTTCATCCTGGGGGATAGTTGTCAGGGGAGGACAGCAAGTGATAGACACCTCTGAGCTCCTGGTCACTTCAGGATCTGGAATTTAGAAGGTAGGATGTCGGGTTATGATAGCAGTTAAGATAAAAGCTGTTTAATGACTGTCATGACCCACATCTCTAAAAATCCACCTTTTTCTTCTACTCTGTGGAGCAGATCTGTAGAGCTGGTTCTCAGGTTAAAACAGCTGCATATGTAATATCTCTCCATATGCACGACCCCAGTTTGAGTCCTTATTTTAATATTAAAAACATTAAATGGTTCTTCAGATCTTCATTAAATGGTTCTTCAGATCTTCATTAAACCTCCCCATTTGATTGTGGGCACAAAAATCTACATTTGTTGTCTTGTAACAGACCACTAGAAGTACTCCTGGTTTCTGGATCTTCCATCCCTGAGACCAGAGCATAGGCAACATGATTCTGAGTTTCTGTTTGCTGAAGGGGTCAGTGGAGGCACTTGTGATGCTCAGGAATTATCAAGGGGTGGATAATGGAAGGACATGAGACTTGATCTAAGGATAAAGTGGGAGATGAGTGCCCTGAAATCAAAGCCTTGGTGATGCTCCCACGCAAAGCCAACACAGCCACTGTCAAGCTTCCCATCGCATGGGCTGTGGGCTTTGTGGGAACCCATCCTGCCACCAGCTGGCCTTGCTCAGAAGTCCAAGTTGCACGTGGTCTGTCAGCGCTATGCTCACCTCCATCCTCACCACCTCCATCCTCAGCCCCTCCAACATGTTGAGTCTTCTGGTACCTCTCCAGGGCAAAGCGATGTTTTGGAGGGTCCAGGGTGTGTCTGCTGATGGCAGACTGGGGACTGATGGCCAGGGCCGTCTTCTTCACTCCTTGGGAGAGCAGTGGTTGGCACCTGAGTGTTTGCCCAGATCACCTTGGCTGGTGGTGATGACACTGTTTTCTCTCTCCAGGGCAAAGGACGTGTGCGGCGCGGCGCCTACCCCGGCCCGGCGTCCCCTGTCACCGGGCGCTTGCCGTCGGTGACAGACGTTCCTGAGGAGACCATGAGCAGCGAGGAGGCCATGGAAATGGAGGTGACAGAGCAGCAGCAAGTGGCCATGCAGCAGGAGGAGAAGGTGCTGACTGAGCAGATTGAGAGCCTGCAGAAGGAAAAGTGAGTCTGGCCGAGGGTTCAAGGCACATTCCCAACCTATGGATGTTGCTTGGCATCATATGGTTGATGACTGGAGGCCTCCACCCCTCCATGATCTCTTGGCATGCACTCCTTTCTTCTCCTCCCCACGCTTTTGGTGCCATTGGGTCAGTTGGGTTGCTTTTGGCAGGGAGGAGCTGACATTCGAGATGCTGACACTGGAGCCCCGCGCCTCCGACGACGAAACCCTCGAGTCCGAAGCCTCCATCGGCACTGCCGACAGCTCCGAAAACCTGAACTTTGACTCTGAAGGAGCCATCTCCGATCGCTCGGGTAAATCCAGGCGTCCTTGGGTTTATCATAGAATGGGTCAGGTTGGAAGGGACCTTCAAATGTCACCTCATTCCACTCTCCTGCAATGAGCAGGGACAAATTCCTCTGAATCAGGTTTCTCAATTTTTTTCTATGGCTTTGGGAAGGGTTATTTGGGGTTTTTTACTTTATTTAAAGCTGACACTTTAAATGAGTGCAGAGAGGAGGGTTAAGGGTTAAGCCACGTGGCCCTGGGGAGGTGGGTGGTGGCGCCCTGGGGAGGTGGGTGGTGGCACCCAGGGTTTGGTGGGGAGGTGGCCACTCCTCCATCCTCCCGGGGGAGTTGCCTCCAGGGAGATGCTGGGAACGTTGTCCTGCCTTCATGGCACGTATCCCTGAGGAGTGACACCGAGGTGCTGGAGGGTCTCGGGGCGTTAATCCTCCCGCGGTCCTTCTGCCCTGCAGAGAGAAGCGTAGCACTTACCTCCCTGCGCCCCGCCAAGGCCGAGGGGCCGAGCCGGCTGCGAAGGCACCCCAGGATGCGGCCGGACCCGGCGGACCCGGCCGACGCCTCCATCTCCTCCTCCTCTTCCTCCCAATCCTCCACCTCTTGCTTGCCCCACTTGCCTCGGAAGCGCTTCCAGATGTACTCCAAGTCGCCTTTCTACCGAGCGGGGGGACACGGCGAGCCCCCTGAAACCCGGGCCAGCCCCGAGGGCTCGGCGGGACCTCTGCGGCACCCCGAGGACCGGCCTCAGTTCACCACTCGCGGGACGTTCAACCCGGAGAAGGGCAAACAGAAACTGAAGAGCGTGAAAACGTCCCCCCCAAAAACCAAAGAGCCCCCGGACAGGGGGACCGAGGGGGGACGCAAGAGGAACACCGAGGCCGATTGCGCCACCCAGTCCCTCGTCCTCCTGGGGAGCAACGAGTTCATGGTCTGAGATGCTCCGCGCCCTCCCCATCGGCAGCACTGCCGTGGCTTCCTCGTTAACATCGGGAGGATGAATTATTCTTAATTAAAAAGGCCGGGGGGGGGACGGTTTTAACGGTGGCCTTAAATGGTTGGGGGAGGGCTGAGAGCCCGGGGCCCGCGGGTGGCCCGGGGCACCGGCCGGATCCTGCGCCCTTCCCCTCGGAGCACCCACGGCTCGGAGCATCGCACCGCCAAACCCTGTCGGGAGGAGAAAACCAAGCCTGAAAATCCCACAGGGAGGAGAAAACCAAGCCTGAAAATCCCACGGGATCGCCCCGAGCCGGCGCCGGGTCGGCCGCAGCCAAACGCTCCGCTCTTCCACCACCTCATCCACGCCAACGCCGAGCGCATGGAAAAGCGTTAAAATCTGCCAAAAAGCACCGATTTCCTTTGGGTTTTGATTTTTTAACGTGCCCTAACCACCTTTCCCTTCTTTTTTTTT
>VXBA01000260.1:977630-992445 GCA_013399895.1 Serilophus lunatus
CCCACACCCCTTTTCCTCTTTTTTTTTTTTTTTTTTTTTTTTTTTGGCGACCATCAGTATTAAAAATTAAAATTAATAATAGTAATAATAATAATAATAATACTCGAGGACTACTTGAAGCGATATTTGTTTATATGCCGGTTCCTGGAGTTGAGTGTAAATATATATATTTTTATTATTTTTTTTATATTTTTCCCCAGACAGAACTTTTTTTTTCTTAATTTTATTTTAATTAATATTATTATTTTGGGGCCGGGGAGGAGAGAAGCGACGGGCTGAGCCGTCCTCGGTGTCACCGCTCGTGTCACCAACCATTCCTCAATAAAACACTGAGTTTTATTGTCTGCCAGAAATCCCTGGAGGTATAATTAGCACATCATAGGACTAATTAACGACGCTAACTAACGACTCGGCTCTTAATCCCTCCTCCCTTGTCTTATCGTCACCCTCGGTGGCGCCCGGAGAAGTTCCGGGTACTGGAAAACCTCTGGAAAGGCAAAACGAGGAGCCCTGGGGCGCTAATTAGGTTCATTAAGGCTGGATCCGTCCTTCCAGATGGGCTGGATGACACGGGTATAGGCACATCCTTTCCCAAAACGCCGTAAAAACCGGGAAAAGAGCAAACCACGGAGTTTTCTGGAGCCCTTGACCTTTTCCCGCAGTCCCTGGGTTCAGCCGAGCCTTCGGTCCCTCTCCCCCGGCCCACGGGCGCTTTCTTTCCAGGGGCGGTTTATTTATTTACGTTATTTTTTTTATTTTAATTTTTAAAATTTCACTTTTGCTTTAATTTTCTCTTTAGTTTTATTGCAATGGGGAAGCGACAGATTCTGGGGCGGGAGCAGCGTCCGCTCGGCGCCGCATCTCGGGAGCGGAGCAACACCAGCTCAATCATTCCCCATGCACAGGGGAAAAAGGGATTTTCCCAGCCCCAGAGCGGGGAGAAAGGGATTGGGCAGCGACCAGGATGCGCCGGGAAGGCGGATGTGCCACTATGGTGAAGGCTCCTGGGGAGCTGCCCCAAACTCTGGGAGCTGGAATGAGCCGGAGAATCCAAGTGCCCGGGGCCAAGCCAACCTTTTGGGAGCCTCTGGAACTAAAGAACCTGGAATTGCCCTCAAAGCAGATCCCTGGGAGGCTCCAGCTCCTCTGGTTTCTCATTCCGGTGGGATGAGAGCAGGGAAGGCGGATTTGGCTCAGGCAAAAATATATATATGTATATATTTCTTTTAGGTTATTTATATATTTCCCTTATGTATGTTTTACCTCTATATAAGGAAAATATATTAGAAATAATATATATATAAAGAACATCTATGCCAATATATTCTATATATAAAGAAAACATATACATAAAAGGATAAATATTCTCTGTGCAATTAAGAAGTGCATAAAGGAAGATATAGAAAGATTAAATACATCTGTGTATTTTCTGTTTCTTTTATATATAATATTTATATAGAAAGATATGAGATATATACTATATATAAAGGATACATATTTCTTTATGTATATATGTTTATATATATAAAGAAGTATAGGAAGGAAATGCATTATGGATTTCCTGATGTATATATTTTATATATTTCTATATATAAAGAAGTATATATAAAAGGAAGATGTACTGTATATAAAGAATATTTATTACTTTATATATATTAACATATTCTATATGTAGAAACATACATTTAATATATGTTATATAATTTAAACATACATTTCATATATGTTTAACATATATGTTTCTTCATATATATTTATATATTTCTTTATCTAAAGAGTGTGTTTCTCTATAAAGAAATATATAAAGGAAATATATAGGACATATAAAGAATATATTTTTTCTCTAATTATATGGAATATAGAGAGAAAATTATTTCTTTATATAGAGAAATGTCTAAGATATATATAGAATATATAGAAAATATGTTTCTTTATATATATAATGTGTGTACATATATATAGAGAGATAAAAACTCTTGGCAGGAGCTGAGCAGGATGGGGGGATAACGGGATGTTCCAGGGTCTCTGTCCCCTGGGATCTCCCACCGTTCCTTTGGATGGATTTGGGTCCCGAAAGGTTTTTCCAGAGGGGAATGTGCTGACACTGGAAAGGAGAGGGGCTGCGAGAGGGAATTCTTGTTCTTTTTCCGGGGAATTTTCTAAGTAATTTATAATTGTGCTGCGTGTAAATGAGCCAAAGTCTGTATTGTCGGAGATTTCTGAGCCCGTGCTCGGAATCGTGTAAAAAAGGACAAAACCCACAAATAAACGTGTCGTTCTCTAAAGGCAAAGAATTCCCACTGGGACACTCCCAATGTCACCCCCCGCCCGAATTCCAGGGGGTTTGGGGGGGTTTCCTCCTTCCATCGGTCCAGGGCTTGTAGAAAGTGCAGTTTATGGATTTTCCTGATGCCCCAACCCCGCTGGGATGGAAGAGCTGGAATGAGGAGCCTGGGCTCGAGATAATCTCATTAATTTGGGATTCTTTAATGCTGATTATTCCTATTCCGATTATTTATGGTCAGAGTATTTCTATTTCTCTTATTTGATATTCACATTATGTATTTCTATACAGATTATCTCAATTATTTTAATCAGATTATTTATATTTAATTTATATTCATATAATTTATTACCACTTGATCTGTATTCAGATTATTTCAGATAATTTCTACTCAGATTATTTATATTCAGACAATTTATTTTACACTCATTTCTATTCAGATTATTTTAATTCTATTGCCATTATTTAATTCAGATTATTTCTGTTTCTTATTTATATTCCAATAATTTATTTTCAATTTATTTCTGTTTAATTTTATTTCTATTCAGTTTATTAATTCTGATTATTATTGATTATTAATTATTTCTACTTAATTCTGATTTTATCTAGTCAGATTATTTATCTCCCTTATAGTTTATTTTCAATTTATTTCTAATCAGATTATTTAGTTTCATTTTAGTTCTCTTCATGTTACTTCTAAATTAATTTATACTCAGATTATTTAATTCCCATTATTTAATTCAGATTATTTATATCCTTTTTATATATATTTATTTTATTCCTAATCAGATAATTTCCGTGTATTTTTATTCATATTATTGATTTTTATTGATTTCTATTCAGGTTATTTCCGTTCAGTTGGTGCCCCCTCCCCACCAGGGGGACCCAAATCAGTGTCACAGGGAATGTGGCTGCAAAGCCCCTCTTTATTCTGAGTAGAAAAGGGGGGACAGGATGAGGGGCTGTCACTGCATGTCCCCCAGGGTCACAGGGCCCAAGTGGTGACAGGAGTCACCCCAGGATGGTCACCCAGTGTCACCCCCTGACCAGTGTCATCCCTGAGCTGGGGTCACACTGGGCTGGGGTCACCCTTGGTCTTGTGTCACCCTGAGGTTGGCACCACTCTTGATCTTGTGTCACCCCTGGGCTGGTGTCACCCCCAGCCTGGCATCACCCCTGGCTGAGTGTCCCTGCAGGCTGGTGACCCCCCAGTGGCAGTGGGTCCCCGTGGTGCCTTGCCTGGGTTCCTCCAGCATTCGGGACAGCGGCAGCATCGAGCCCCCACCCCAGTGAGGTGCTCCCAGTGCGTTGGGCGCGTGGGGACATCTCCCTGCCACCAGCCTTCCCCAGGGAAGCTGGTCCCACCTCCCAGCTGTCGGGGGCATCCCACAGTCCTGGAGGTGGTGAGGAGACCGAGGCTGGGGGTGACAGGGTGCCAGCACAAGGTGACAAATAAGATAGGTGACAGCAGGAGGGGGTCAGTTCTTGAACATGTCACACAGCAGCTTCTCCATGGGGGTGTTGCCGATGGTTCGGCGGAAGAAGAGCAGCTCCACGCGCTCTGAGGAGATGAAGCGCAGAGCTGGGAGGAGCAGCAGCAGCTTCCCAAACCTGGGGACAGAGCCGTGGCCATGGGTGAGTGTCTCACCCCTTGTGTCACCCGTGGGGACGTGGGGACGGCAGTACCTGACGGGTTGCCCGGGATAGTGGGAACGGTTGTGCTGGCCCAGCATCACCTGCGACTGGTCCTGCAGGTTCTCCACCTGCTCAGGGTCCTTCAGGCCACGAGTCTCTGTGGGGACAAGGAGGTGACAGGTGGGGTGGGAACAGGGGGACGGCCAGCAGTGGATACTGGTGGATGCCCTCACCTGGTTTGAAGAGCACCACAGCCTTCATGCAGGCAAACTCGGTGGGGTCGACAGCCAAGGCCTTGAAGCGGCCAAGGGTCTCCTGCAGCGCCCGGATATCCAGGGCAGCCGGCAGCAGCTTCCCTGGGGCTGGCTCGGGGACCGCCAGCAGCGGGCAGCTCTCCAGGGGCATGGACCACTGGATGGCACAGAGCAGGAACAGCTCGCTCCACGCTTCCTCCAGCAGGATCACCTGGGAGAGCAAGGGAAGCCCCCAAACCATCGTCAACCCCAAACCCTTCAGCATCTGCAGCCACCACAGTTGGTTGGGCTGAGGAGCATCTCTGGGTGGGGGGGGGCTGTGAATGTTGTGGAGATGCTCCAGCCATCCCCAGCCCACTGGCTTCCTACTTATTGTGAGATCCCTGTTACTCCAAGGATTTATCCCAAATTCCCCTGGGAGGTCCCCAACCCCACCTGGTCACGGAAGGGCAGGTTGGAGAAGACAGGCAGGTTCTTGGCCCACTTGACAGCCATGAAGAGGAGACGTGCAGAGGTCTCATAGATGTTTTCGGGGCTGGCCGCCGGGTACGGTGCCACCTGGTACTCACCAGTCGCCCTCTCCGGCTCACTGCCCGTCACATCCACTGTTTCATCAGCTGTGAGGAGGGAAGAGGACCCTGGTGGTCACCACAACATGGGGACAACCCACACCCATCCCCTCCCCACTGGCAGCCACCAACCATCCTCGGGCTCCAGCTTGGCGCAGGTCTCGGCTGTCATCAGGCTGGCCATGAAGCGATGGTTGGTGGGGGGTGTGGGCACACGGGGACCCGGGGTGACAGTGATGGTGGCACCAGGACCACGAGGAGCGGGACAGGGCGATGGGGGGACCTCACGTGTGGTGGCCACGTGCTCAGGAGGCAGCTCAGCATCCAGCTCTATGCTGTCCAGCCGGACCTGGGCTGTGCTGCGGGGCTGGCGCTCATTCTGCACAGCTGAGGGGACAAGGTGGCATCAGCACCGGCCACACACTTTCACCCCCTGCCATCAGACACTGTGTGTCCCCCCCATCTCACCGTCCTTGTTCATGCCAGCCTGCAGGCACTTCTTGAGCCGGCAGGCCTGGCACTGGTTGCGGTGTGCCTTGTCCACTGGGCACAGCCCCGTCCCCGCCTGGCACCTATGGAGAGAGGTGGCACCTGGCTGCAACATCTGGGATGGTCCCTGTCCCTGAGGACGGTCCTGCCCCCATGCATGCTGTGTTCTGGGGGTGATTTGTCACTGTTGGGTGCCTTGTCTCCCTGCTATGGGTTTCCTCCACACAATGAGTGCCCCACCATGGTGGGCACCCAGTGGGTGCCCTGTCCCCCATGGGTGCCCTGTCCCCCCACGAATGGTGCCAGTAAATA
Organism: Serilophus lunatus; assembly: GCA_013399895.1. Classification (NCBI taxonomy): domain Eukaryota; kingdom Metazoa; phylum Chordata; class Aves; order Passeriformes; family Eurylaimidae; genus Serilophus; species Serilophus lunatus. The sequence goes on from VXBA01000260.1 coordinate 983,174, forward strand.
CCCTGCCTTGATGAGTGTCCTGGCCCCATAAGGGTGCCCCAGATGCTCCCCCACTGAGTGCCTCTACCCTGCCCTGCTTGGGTTCAAGTCCCCCTGGGTCCCTGCCCCACCCATTGCCCATGCCCTGAGGTCCCTACCCTGCTGTGTGTCCATCCTGTGGGACCCTACCCCACTGGGTGCCTGTCTCCAAGGTCCCTGTCCTGTTGGGTATCCATCCCAAGGTTGCTGACCCCCTGTGTCTCCATCTCCCTGTGACCCTTCCCTGCTGTTTTCCCCATCCCCTGGCTCCTTATCCCTCTGGGTTCATGGCCACCTGCTCCCCATCCCACCGGCCGCACAACTCCCTAGGGTCTGTACCCTGCTGGGTGTCTGTCCCCCCCATTTCTGCCCCACTGAGTGTCCATTCTCCAGATCCATGTCCCTCTGAGTGCCCATCCCTGAGGTCCCTGCCCTGCTGGGCATCCTTTCCCCCCACAGCAAGGTCGCTGCCCCACTGGGTTCATGTCCCCCTGTTTCCTACTCCCCTGGCTGCCCACTCTATGTGTCCCTGCCCCGCTGGCTCTCCATCCTCCCATTCCTTGCCCCCTGGCGCTGTTCTTACCTGTAGATGAGTTTCCTGCGGACGCTGCGCTTGAAGAAGCCGCTGCAGCCGTTGCAAGCGTAGATCCCATAGTGCTTCCCACTGCTGGTGTCCCCGCACACCTTGCACAGCAGCACCGGGCTCAGCGCCTTGCCCGGGGCCGGGCTCAGCCCTGCGGGAGTGGAGCCGGCACGTTCGGGGTGTCTCCGGACATCCCGAGGTCCCTCCCACCGGTCCCTGCTGCCTCGCAGCATCCTGGCAATGAGGTGGCTCCCATCTCCACTGGTCCAGCCCAGGGAAAAGGATGGGGACGCCTGAGGTACTCTGCACGGGGCTTAGCATCTTCCCACACCCCAGCACCCAAGGTTATGAAGGATGTGCTCTCACACGACTTTTTAAAAAATGAAAAGGGATGAAAGGGTGTCTCTAGGGATGGGGACACCAGGCGTCCCAGTAAGGGGACTCTGAGCATCCTAAAGAAGGGCTGCAATTAGGAATGGGAGGTGTCCTGGAGAAGGGACACGTGGAGACATGCGGCATCCCAGAGAAGTGTCACAGCAGGAGGCAATGGGAATTCTGAAGAAGGGTTGGGGACCAAGGGGATCCAGGACTGGGATCATGCCTGAGGACTGCAGGCATCTGGGAGGAGGGGCATAACTAGGGACCCCAGAGATCCTGGAGAAGGAACACGATGAGGACTGTGGACATCTTGGAGAGGCTTGGGAACTGTAGCTATCCTGGCCTAGAGAAGGACCACTGTGGGGACTCTCAGCATCTTCAAGAAGTGTGATAGCTGGGGACCCCAGGCATCCCAAAGGCCCATCATGGAGAGCCTGAGCACCCAGGAGAAGGATCGTAGTGGGAACTCCAGCCATTCTTTAGAAGGATGAAGATGGAGAGCCCAAACATCACAGAGAAGAACCGTAATGGGGGCACTGGGTATTTTGGAAAAGGACCATGATAGGGACCCTCAGGTGTCTTGGAAAAGGACCACGATGGGGACCGAAGGCATCCAGGACAAGGCCATGCTGGGGACCCCAGGCATCTCGGAGATGGACCATGATGAGGAGCCCAAGTATCCCGGAGGAGAATCATGAACTCCCAGAATGATCACAGCAGGGGCCCAGCCGTCCCAGACAGAGCCCCACCAGTGCCCGCGGTGCCGCCGTGTCACACCCGCTCCAGCAGAACGTTCTACCTCTTACCCGCGGGGCTCTCCTCCAGCCCGGCGCTCACCACCGACCCCGCCGGGGACGCAGCCATCCCGGATCCGGCGTGCCCGACCTGTCCTTGTCCCTGTCCTGTATCTCTGGCTACACCGCGGTGCGTCTGGCGAGGCGGTGGGTGCTCCGGCAGCTCTGCGGGCAGCGGGGCTCTCGCCTTGCTCTCTTCAAGGCGGCTTAGGCGGGCGCTGTGTAAGCAGCCGCCTCTTTGTCACCCTCTTAATCTTTAGTGTCTGCGCGGGGCGGGGGGGATCAATCAGCCACGCGATGAAGAATTAAAAAGGTGCTGAGCCCCAGCCCTGTAACCCTAAACCCCGCGACACCCAAGCCACCCCCCCCGCGCGCCGCCGCGGGCCACCGTGGGGGTGTCACCCTGTCGCCGTGTGTCCCCCCCACACACCCCAGCACTGCGAGGCTGAGATTGCAGCAGAGGTGGGAGATGAGCTTGGGGTGGGGACCCCCATATGTGTGTCCCCCCCTTGGGACCCACGGGGTCCTGTAAGCGCATAAGCCCTTCACTAAGGCGGTTAGAGGGGAATAACGAAAAGTGGTAATTAAGGGTGGTAATTTCCCTGCCCCCAAGTAATTAATTACCGGCCCTGATGGCGAGGGGACGGGGGATGCTCGGTGGAGGTCTCCCTGTGTCTCAACTTGTCCCACCGAGGGACAGGGGGCCCCCGGAGGTGTTGGGGCTGCTGACACGGCAGCGGGTGGGGGCCAGGTGGCCCTCGGGGTTACGCAACCACCGCTAAACCCTCTCGGTGACAGGGCAGCACAATTTGGGATTTGAGGGCTTTAGCCGCTAAACCCCCCCCTGCCCAGCTCAGGGGGGTGGCGGGTGGCCACCGTCACCCGGCCCGGGCTGTTGCCAGAGACGGTCCAGGCTGAGGACGGGGGTTTCCGGCTCTCTTGTGTCTCTCCCCTGGGGCGCTCAGGGATGTTGCTGCCGTGGAGGTGTCCCAGGGGACAAACACTGGTAGCATGTCCATGCTGAGGACTGTCGGCACTGACCCCAGCGGATCTCCCCGCTGCCTGCAGCATTCCTGCATCCCTCCTGCCTGGACCATGGCTCCATCATCCTGCCTCCAACCTCCTTCCTTGCTCCCTGCCTGCAGCATTCCTCCTCCTTTCTCACTGCACCATGACTCTGCCAGCCTTGCCTGCGGTGTTGCTTCATGCTCCCGTGCACAGCGTCATTCCAACACCCTTCCTGCCTTCACCACGACTCCATCCCTACCTTCACCATGGCTCCATCCCTGCCTTCATCACAACTCCATCCCTGCCTTCACCACGAGTCCACTTCTGCCTTCACCACGAGTCCATCCCTGCCTGCGCCATGGCTCCATGCCCCTACCCTCCAGCACCCCTGCACACCCAGGAGCCCCGTCCCCCTGGGGTGCCGTGTCCCACCCTGCAGCCCCCGCCCTGACCCAGATCTCTGACCGCCGCCATCTGCGGCCCTGCCGCCCTCCTCCCGCGGCAGAATTATGACGCTGTGCTAATGCGGTGGCACCAAGCTGTCACCTCGCCCTGCCCGGTCCCTTAGGGCTCCACACCCCTTGCCCATGGGTGAAACACCTCCCGGTGCCCGATCCAGAGGTGCCAGGAACACCTGCACCTCAGAGGGACCCATGGGTGACACGGGGATTCTGGTGGCCGGTGCTGGGGAGTGACCAGCGTCGTGGTACATGCTGAGTCGGCTAATTTGTCCGTCCCCTCCTCGCCGTCGGGTAAAAGCCAGCTCCGGAGCAGGGATTTGGGAGGGGGATTAGCTGGGCCAACCATCTGCTACCAGCCAATCATCAGCACCCCCAGGAAAGCCAATAATTACAAAAATATGGTTTCCCACCCCGTTTCTCCACTTCACCCACCTGGGCACTGTCCCTAGGGTGGGGTCCCCATGGAACAGCACCCTGTCCCCCTCCTGGGGATGAGCACCTAACTGGGCACCCATGGGGGCTCACCCCAGCCTGTTCTGGGGAGTGGCTGAGCAAGTCTGACCCCACGGCCGAGGGGCCGTGGGCGGTGGGTGGGGGTGAAGGAGCAAATGTTAAAGCCCGTGGCAGGGTCGTGACTCGGCTCGGTGACAGACGCTGGGGCAGATGCCACAGGATTACCCGGCCTAAAACCTTGGGATCTGCCCCCCTTCCCTCCAGCAGGCAGAGAGCATTTAATTACTAATTTACTAATTACCCAAAGATGCTGGCGATGGTCTTGAGACCTGTGGACAGGAGCAGCCCCAAGGCTCCAGCCGCCCTAATCCCACCGGCCATGGGGAGCTGGCGGATGTGCCCTGGCCAGGGGACAGCTCAGTTGGGGACATTGGGTGACCCAGGGAGGCACTGGTGTCCTGGCAGCCCCGCTCCTGCTGGAGGTGGTGGAGAATGGGAGGGGATAGAGGGGTCAAGGAGGGGGTGGTGGGGACCAGAAAAAGACAGCAGGGATCAAGAGGAGATGGTGGGGACAAGGAAGGGACAATGAGGATCAGAGGCAATGGTGAGCACCAGGAGGAGACAATGGAGAACAAACGTTGATGCTTAGGACCAAGAGGAGATTATGGGGACCAGAAGAGGATGGTAGGGATGAAGGGAGATAGTGGCAACCAGGAAAGGATGATGGAGAATAGGAGGAACAAATAGGGGTGAGAGGCAAATGATGGGGACAAGGATACAAAGATCAGAAGGGGATGGTGGAGATGAGAAGGAGATGATGGAGACCGGAGCAGAATTATTTGGAACTGGGAGTGAAAATGGAGAAACCAGGAGAGGATGAAGGAGACCAAGAGGAAATGGAGACCAGGAGGAGGACAACAAGGATCAGGAGGCCATGATAGGAACTGGGAGGAGGTGATGGAGACTGAGAAGGGATTATGATGATCAGGACAGAACAGTGGGGACCTTGATGATTTGATAACCTGGAGGCAGTGACAAGTGGTGGAGAGCAGAAGGTGATGGCAGTGACAAGGAGGGGGTGATGGAGACCAGGATAGGACAATAAGGACCATGTGAGAATGACGAGGTCCAGGAGGGTGCAACGGGGATCAGGAGAGGGCAGTGGGATGCTACTGAGGTGGAGAGGGATCATGAGGAAATAGTGAGGAATGGGATGGAATGATGGGGACCATGAGGGAAAGACAGGGGTCAGGAGGGGAGGATAGGGACTGAGAGTGGATGATGCAGACCAGAGCAGGGCTGTAGTGACCAAAATGGGCCAAGGGAACCTAGAGGGATGATAAGGGCCAGGAGATGATGATGAAGACTGGGAAAGGAACACTGGGGACAAGAAAGGTGTGATGAGAACTGGAGGGTGTATCAGGATGGCACAACAGAGGCCAGGAGAGGATGGTGGCGTTCAGGAGGGGACAAGAGCAACCAGATAATGACAAGAAGGTCCAGGAGGGTGGCTGTGGGACTGGGAAGGGTTAACGTGGCTGCCTGCCCTGAGCTGGGTCCAGGCTCAGGTTTCAGCTGTAATTAGCTCTGGTTTATTGGAGGCTTCTTGATAAATGATTCTTTGGAGGTTGCCCGATGACAGAGGGTGACAGTCACACACTCAAGCCCTGCCAAAGCCTTCATTGACCCCCCGGCACAAGGATTAAAGTTTAATGTGACTCTGGAGCTGACCCCGGTCATGCACCACCCCAGGGACATGGGGCTGGGGACAGGCTGGTGACCATCCCTAGGACACGAGGGTGGGGACAGACTGGTGGCCACCCAGGGCCAGAGGGTTTTGGCAACAAGAGGTGATTTGTCACCAGCCCGATGGTCACTAGCCACGGGGGCCACAGGGCCGTTTTGTGACTCCTTTGGGGTCACCCAAGAGGTCTGTGGATGAAATGTCACACCAGGTTCGGTTTGTCCCCCTGGGACTGGCCCCGTATGATGGGCAGGGTGCCACGGTGCAGCCGGTTGGAGTGGTCTGGGCACATTCCCGGGCATCGGTGGAGCCGTGTGCCAGTGCCAAGAGCCACCGCGGTGCTCACTGGGGTGGGTTGAGGTCCTATCCCACAGTCGCCTTTGGAGCAGCAGCAGCAGCTTGGAGACCCCAGTGTAGTGAAGAGATCTCGGAGGTGCCCCCACGGTGAGAAAGCAGGGCACAGCCAGGCTGGCACAGAGCCCGAGGTCGTGGGTTTCAGCAGGGCAACGTGTCACCAGAAGGGTTTGGGGACCAAAGGTCCCCAAGATGGGGCCAGGCATGATCCTTGTCTCCAGCTCTCAGGACATGTTTTCTCCTTGCAGATGAATCTCCTCGCCCAGGTAAATGGGGAACAAGCAGGGAGGACACCTGCACCCAGATGGTCCCACCCCTCCACCAGATTACCCAGAGCCCTTGGACCCTGAGGCTGGGACCTGCCTGATGCTGAGTCTGGGGGCTGGGAGGGGCCACAGAGGACCTGGGTAGGCTGCTCTGGGCTGGGGATAGGAGCTGGCAGGGACGGGTGCTGGTAGGGCTGGATGGTGGCAGGGGTAGGTGCTGGCTGGGTACAGGTGTCAGCAGGGTCTGGGTTCCTGTCTCGCTCTGCCCCTCTCCTCACAGGTGAGCTCCCTCCTGCAAACCCTGCAAGCCCTGGACCCACTGTTTCTCCATCCCTGGCACTGGCTGGGCTCCTGGGTATGACAGGTTTGAGGGTGCTGGCATGGGGACCCCAACCAAGGGCTCAGACAGGGGGGCGGCAGCAGCCGAGGGAGGGGCTGTGCCATGGCACTGATGCCCTGGTCCCCTCTCCCCAGTGCCACTGGGGCTGACGCCTGGTATTTGTCCCTCCAGGTGAGCAGCTCCAGGCAGGTAAGTGCCCTGCACTGCCTGTCTCACCCCTGGCACAACAGGGCTGACTCCTGCATGCCCTGCCTTTCCCTTGGCACCCACGGGTGGTCAGCACCTAGAGGAAGTGGCCCCTCCCCAGAGGGTTTCCCATACATGGAGACCCAGGGATGGGGAATGTGCCAGCGTGTTGGTGATGCTGCCGGTGTCCCTGAAACGTGGTCGGGTCCCCAGGCGGTGGCCGGGGCGGTGACCACGGCGGGGTTCTTCCTCTGCGAGGGGCTGCTGGGTCAGCACTTCGACATGGTCCCCGACGGGATGGCCGAGCCCCAGCCCGGGGATCTCTTCCTGTTCCCGCTGGCCTCGGGAGGCCCTGGCTGGTGGGGAGCCCACGCCGGGGTCTACTGCGGTGACGGGGAGATCATCCACCTGGAAGGTGAGCCCCAGGAGGTGTCATGGTGCGGGGACACCCCCGCGGCAGGGACACGGGGTATGGAGTCCCTTTTGCCCCGCAGGCAGCTCGGGGATGGCACCATCGGGGATTGTGGCCAAGCACAGCAAGAGGCACCTCCTGAGGACGCGGGGTCCGGCCAAGGTGCTGCGGAGGAAGGGCGGGCTGGACGCGGCCGCCCTGCAGCAGCGGGTCCGGGCGGCCATGGGGCAGGAGGTGGAGTACGACGCCGTCACCTGCAACTGCATCCACTTCGCCCTCGCCCTGCTGGGAATGGGCCACCTCGCCGGCGCCATGGTGGGTGCCCCCACCCTGGGAGACCTTGGCACCTGCTCCAGCCGAGTGTCACCGCAGCCCACCTTCTCTCCCAGGTGTCCCCAGCGCTGCAGTGACGGAGCCGGCGGTGCTCCCAGCGGACACATGGGGCTGGAGGATCCTTCCCTGGGGACCAGGTTTTGGCATCCCTCTTGTGTGGCAATAAATGGTTGCATGGACACCCTGTGCCAGCCCTGTTTGATGTGTTGCTTTTTACTTCTCCCAAAAGCTGCTGTCAAGTGATGTCCCACCCTGGCACACCTTGGGAGGAGTGAGTGGCTGCTCTTCATTCCTTGGGGCCCCTCCTGGGGGGTCTCTGGGAGGGCTGTGGGTTGGCTGGGAGGGCTGGAGTGGGTGTTCCCCCTTTCTACAAGCTGAAGATTAATTGCTGTGTATTAATTAGATGCTTTATCAAATTCTGCTCCCTGAACGGTGCCCATTTTCCCTCTCTGCCTCACTCCTGTGGGATGAGATGAGAGCACTGCCTGACCAGCACCAGCTCATTTTTAATATATAATAATATACTCAATATTTTAAAATGTAACTAATAGAATAGTGCCTATCATTCTATTGATAATAATATATAATCAAATCCATCAAATCAAATCTGTAAGCATAATATAAATTAATACAATACCTAATGTATTCTATATAATCATTCAGATACACATATATACAGTATGTATTGTATACTATATAACATATACTATATCATGGAGAATGTAGACTACATAACACAATTATAGACTAGAGACTATTGAATCATATTGTGCATTTAATAATATATTGAATGATATAATATGTAGTATGTTTCGTAACATAATACAAGATGTAATATAATATAATGTATAATATATAATACATACTACATATTATATAGAATTATTATTATAGATATTATATGTAATATAATTAATATAATCTGCAATATAATCCAACATTATACAAAAATATAGTATATAACATATAATATATTGCATATATCACACCATGTATAGGTTGTAAAAGGTAGAATGGATTATGGCCGATGTATAATATAGTATGGCAGAATACAGAATACATATAATATCACTTAATTAATATAACATGCGAGGCATTGTAATTTATAACAGGCAGCATATGGTATATAGTATGTAGCATGCAACAGAACATATAAATTATATATAATATGTAATATAAAAATGTATATTATGTATTATATATAAAATGTAACATGATAATATAAATTATAGCATCCTAACATACACTAAAACTTGCTATAATGTAATCTAATTTAAATATGTCTAATTATAATTGCACATAATAATGTATATTATCGTAATATTACAATTTTCATTTTTGTACATTATTATAATTATAGACTTCAATGATTCTCATGTGGGCTGATGTGCGAGCTCTATGTTAGTCCCTCTGCAGCCATCCCCCAACATTCCCGCTCCTGAAATCCCACCTGCGTTCCCGCCGCCCGGCGGGGGTGGGAGTGCGGGGCCGGGGCCGCTCTGGGGGGAGGGCAAAGCCCCCGCTCCATCCCACTTCGGGGGTCGGTGCCGCCGGGCGCGGCCCCGGGGCGGAGGTCGGGCCTGGCCCGTCCCCCCCGCGCTGACATCAGTGCCGGCGTCCCCCCCGCATCCCGCATCCCGCATCGCTCCCGCCGCCATGGCCGCCAGCCCGGCCTACGGCGAGGAGAAGGGCGGCTCCTCCAGCCTGGGAGAGCCCGAGTACGGCCACGACCCCGCCAGCGGCGGCATCTTCTCCTCCGACTACAAGAGGTGGGGACAAAGCGGGCGCGGGGCACAAGGCACGAGCCTGGCGCGGTGGCCGCCGCCGCAGGCCTTGGCCGCCGGTCCGCGGAGGGACGTGGTACCCGAGCCAGGGATGGAGCGGTCCCCGGGATGGGGGCGGGGATGGGGGTGGGGATGGGGATGGGGATGAGGGTGGGGAA
>VXBA01000260.1:993412-1005561 GCA_013399895.1 Serilophus lunatus
GCAATGTACCACTGTCTGGCAGTGTCATTCTCCCTACCCCTGGCTATGTCCCCCCGTATAAGAGTGTCCTCCCTTCTGGCATTGTTCCCTCTGCATGACCCTCTGGCAGTGTCCCCCATTCTAGCAGTGCCCCCCATCCAGGACCTGCTGACAGTGTCCCCATCTCAGAGTGTGTGTCCCTTCCATGAGCCCCTGGCAGTATCCTTCAGTTTGGCCCCACTGTGAACCCCTGGCAATGTCCCCTGACCTGGCCATATGTCTCAGCCCAACAGCATTCTGCCCCCAAGTCTGGAAGTGTCCCCTGACCCCCACTGGCAGTGTCCCCCACTCAGACCTCAGCCCTGATCCCATTAGCTATGTCCTCCAGTCTGTCCATGTCCCCTCTGTGATCTGCCATCAGTGTCTCTCATCTGGCCAGGTTCCCCCATCTTTGATCCCTCTGGCAGTGTCCCCTGATCCCTGACATCCTGGCAGTGTCCCCCACTCTGGGAGTGTCCCCATAATCTGCATGCTGTCCTTTGCTAGAGCCACAACAGGACTGTCACCATCCCTGTACATGGTACATGGGGCAAGACAAATGTGCCCAGGTGGATGTCCCACTGTGATGTGGGGTCCCTGCCCAAGACTGAGCCACTCAGCACTCAGGGAAGGAGCTCCTTGCAATGTCCCCAAGCTCCAGCTGCAGGTCAAATGTCACCTGGGACGTGACATCCCGCGGTGGCCTCATCCACCGGGAAGGGCATCGAGACCAAGGCTGCAATCCAACCCCAAGACCAGCATCAGGTTTCAGACGGCTGTGCCGGGTGGTGGAGTGGGGCCACAGTCCTGCCACCGTCCCCAGAGCCACCGCCACCAGCCGAAGCCATGCTGTCCCTGCCGCCAGTGCAGAAGCTGCTGCGGCAGCTGCCGGTGGGGCCGGCTGGGCGGCCAAAAACACCCGAGGGTGGTGACGTGGCTGAGGAGGTGACGAGCCCAGTGCTGGCCACTGAGGCTGGACAGCCTGCCTGCTACAGCGCCCTGCGAGCTGACGAACTGCGGCCACTCGCCGGCACCGAGCCCGCGGTGGCCACCAGCACCGGGCCACCGCCGCGGTAAGACTCCCCTAAGGAGCCCCTCGGGACCCTCTGGTGACAGCGACTGTGGCTGAGCATCATGCCATGGGTGCCACCCCCAGCTGCTGTGGGTGGATGCAACCTTGCAGGTGCCCCCAGTGTAATGGGGACAGATGTCCCACAGAGAAGAGGACAGTGGTGACAACCAGCCTTACAAAAGGCTGGTGGCATTTTCCCAGTTCAGGGAGGGGACTGGGGAAGGGCTTTGCACCAGGGTGCGCTGGCATATCCATCCCACCATGTCTGTGAGGGGACAAGCCAGGCTGGAGCTGGTGATGGGCACCTGCAATTTGGGGACATCATAAGGTGACAACCACAGCCAGGATGGGACAGAGTCCTTGTCCTAGTGCCTGGTTTAGGGACAGCACCAGCACCAGGGACATGCTGGTCCCTCCGGCTCCTCTTTCACTTGGCTGTAACCCAACTCCTGTCCTCATAAATATTTCAAGGCGAAGGGTTGGATTGCCAGCCTGATGGCAGGCTGGGAGCAGAAAAGACAGACTAAAAATGGGGAAAAATGGAAAAATGGGAATCTTTTCCTCTCTGGTGTGGTGCAGGCATGATGACCTCAAGGAGATGCTTGACAGCAACAAGGATTCCCTCAAGCTGGAAGCCATGAAGAGGATTGTAGCGGTGGGTGTTGTCACCAGCAGGGAGCACCGCTGGTTCTGAGCCATGCTCTGCCATGCTGTGCTGTGCCGTGCCATGTGGAACCATGCTGTGCTATGCCAGCTGCCTGGTGTCACACCACTCCTTTGCCCCCTAGATGATTGCCCGGGGTAAAAATGCCTCTGACCTCTTCCCAGCTGTGGTGAAAAATGTTGCCTGCAAGAACATTGAGGTAAGGAAGGTCTTGGATGGCCCTGGTGGCATCCATGGGTGTTCCCAGGGTCTGGCGCCTTCCCTGCAAGAGAGTTTTGGAGATGGAATGAGTTTTGAGGGCCTCTAAGGTGGCACTTTCACCTCACAGGTGAAGAAGCTGGTGTACGTCTACCTGGTGCGCTACGCAGAGGAGCAGCAGGATCTGGCCCTGCTCTCCATCTCCACTTTCCAGCGAGGACTCAAGGTGGGCTGGTTTGGGGACCTGAAGGGAGTTTAGGGAAAAAGAGAGTCCCCACTGCAGCCCCCCACCTGTTCCCACAGGACCCCAATCAGCTGATCCGTGCCAGCGCCCTGCGGGTCCTGTCCAGCATCCGTGTGCCCATCATTGTGCCCATCATGATGTTGGCCATCAAGGAGGCAGCCTCGGACATGTCCCCGTACGTGCGCAAAACGGCCGCCCATGCCATCCCCAAGCTGTACAGGTAATGGAAGGGTCAGCTGCTGAATTTTGGGGGTGCGAAGAAGGGATGGGGAAGAGCTTGGTCCAGCCATACCTGCCCTGCTCCTCCCTTGCAGCCTTGACTCGGACCAGAAGGACCAGCTCATCGAAGTGATTGAGAAGCTGCTGGCGGACAAGACCACGGTGAGCAGAGCACTGTGTCTCCCCTGGCCCTAAAACTGGAGACATCACTGGCCCAGTGTCCTTGTGGGTATGTCACTGTCCCCACTGATCCAGCATCATGGGGATACAGATGTCCCCACTGTGTTTTTGCGGGGAGGCAGCCACCCCTGCAGAACTGGCATCCTGGTGGGAATGCTGCTGTACCCAACAGTCCAACATCCTCATGGAGGATCCACATCTCTACTGATCTGGCATCCCTAACAAGGAAGCCACCATTCCCATCAAACCACCATCCTCATGGAGATGCCACCATCCCCACCAAACCAGCATCATGATGAAGATGCCACCACCCCAGTGAGTCACCCTGTGCCTTCCCTCTGCAGCTGGTGGCTGGCAGTGTGGTGATGGCATTTGAGGAGGTGTGCCCAGAACGCATCGACCTCATCCACAAGAACTACCGCAAGCTCTGCAACCTGCTCATTGACGTGGAGGAGTGGGGGCAGGTGGTCATCATCAACATGCTGACCCGCTACGCGCGCACCCAGTTCCTCAGCCCCAACCAGAACGTGAGTTCAGCTGCCTCAGGAGCCTCGAGGTGCCCTGAGAGCCCCCAGGGAGGTGGGGCGAAAGGGAGGTGCTCTTGCGGGGTGAAAGGTGTCCCACCTCCCAGCAGGAGTCCTTGCTGGAGGAGAATGCTGAGAAGGCTTTCTATGGCTCCGAGGAGGAGGACGCGAAGGATGCCAAGACAGAGGCGGCCTCGTTGGCCAAACGCAAGCCCTATGTCATGGACCCTGACCACCGCCTGCTCCTGCGTAATACCAAGCCCCTGCTGCAGAGCCGCAACGCCGCGGTGAGACCCCCACTCCAGCCCTGTCCGTCCTCTGAGGACACCCGTGGTGTCCATCAGTCTGGGCTCATGATGAACCCATCGGCCAAGGAGCCACTGAGGTGCTTGAAGGACACCCAGGGATGGGTGATCCCAGGATCAGGCTTCCTTCATGTGGTACTGGGTGGGACTCTGGGGGACACAGCCATCTCTCAGGGTGACCCAATACCCACTGGATGTCCCTGCAGGTGGTGATGGCTGTGGCACAGCTCTACTTCCACCTGGCACCCAAGGCAGAGGTTGGAGTCATCGCCAAGGCACTGGTGCGGCTCCTGCGGAGTCACAGGTCTGTGGCATCTGGGTCACAGTGGTCTCCTACTCCTTCACCCCAGTTGGTGGGATCCATGGGGAGCTCCAAGACCCTGGAGAGATCCCCAAAACATCCATCCCCAGAAGAACATCAGGTTGGAGGGCTTTTTGGGGCAGGCCCAGTCTAGACATGGGGTGGCAGCATCATGGGGGTGCCAGCTTGTGACGGGTCCTGCCTCGTATTCACACCAGCTTAGGGGGTCTTGCCCTGCCCCCTGATGGTGGTCCCCTCTCTGTCCCCACAGTGAGGTGCAGTATGTTGTGCTGCAGAATGTGGCCACCATGTCCATCAAGCGGCGGGTGAGTCCTGGACTTGGTGGGAGGAGTAGGCCCTGTTGACCCTGGAGCGAACAAGGGCTACCCAGCTGGGTTACCAGAGCCTGCAGGTGGCCTCAGCAAGGTGGGGACAGAGATGGCATTAATATCACTGGCTCTGAATGCAGGGGATGTTTGAGCCCTACCTGAAGAGTTTCTACATCCGCTCCACAGACCCCACACAGATCAAGATCCTCAAGGTGAGCTGGAAACACCCAGAAAGAACCCGTCAGGGTGGCTTTCGTGCTTCATGGAGCCCTTTCTTTGGGTCAGCTGTCCTCATGCCCTGGGGACAGAAGGACAGTAAGGCCCCTCTGCCCCGGCCTCATGTCCCTGTGCTACCCATCTCTTCCTCTTTCCCATAGCTGGAGGTCCTCACCAACCTGGCCAATGAGACCAACATTTCCACCATCCTGCGAGAGTTCCAGGTATTCCACAGCCACACTGAGGCCACTGGGGTGCCACCCTGGCATGACTCTGGGTGCCAAAACACCACCATGGAGGGGACAGAGGAGAGCCCCATCAGGAGGAGTGGGCTGAGGGCATGCCAACCCCATGGGTGGTTCCAAAGGGCCTCAACGTTTGACCACTGCAAGGAGGGATGCATGGCACCGGCACATGGGTGACATGTCATGTGTGTCCTCCATGCCTCCATGCAGACCTACATCCGCAGCATGGACAAGGACTTCGTGGCAGCCACCATCCAAGCCATCGGGCGCTGTGCCACCAACATCGGGAAGGTGCGGGACACCTGTCTCAATGGCCTGGTCCAGCTGCTCTCCAACCGGGACGGTGAGTGCACATGGTGAGGGTAAAACGGGGGCTCCATCACTCTTGGGGAGGACCCTGCTGAGGCCAGGTCTCTGCCCACAGAGCTGGTGGTGGCTGAATCTGTGGTGGTCATCAAAAAGCTGCTGCAGATGCAGCCAGCTCAGCACAGCGAGATCATCAAGCACATGGCCAAGCTCACTGACAACATCCAGGTGGGTCGGGGGGTTGCGTGACACGCAGGAGCTGAGGGGTGGCAGCAATGCTACATGTCCAGGGCCATGTTGCAGGTACCGATGGCACGCGCCAGCATCTTGTGGCTCATCGGCGAGTACTGCGAGCATGTGCCCAAGATTGCGCCTGATGTGCTGCGCAAGATGGCCAAGTCCTTCACCAACGAGGAGGACATCGTCAAGCTGCAGGTCATCAACTTGGCAGCCAAGCTCTACCTGACCAACTCCAAGCAGGTAGCGGGGTGTGGTCCTACGGGATGCCTCAGTTTCCCTGGCAGGGAGGGAGAGGCTGGCCCTGAGCATGTCCTCTGGCACAGAGCAAGCTGCTGACCCAGTACGTCCTCAACCTGGCCAAGTATGATCAAAATTACGACATCCGCGACCGGGCTCGCTTCATCCGCCAGCTCATTGTGCCTACTGAGAAGAGTGGAGCTCTCAACAAGTATGCCAAGAAGCTCTTCCTGGCCCAAAAACCTGCTCCTGTCTTGGAGTCCTCCTTTAAAGGTATCCATCTCTTGTCACAGGGCATGGGGACGTGGGGATGGCTGTCACCACGATGTGGCATGGCTGTCCCTGAGCTGCTGCCACTCTCCTCTCTTTGTAGATCGAGACCATTTCCAGCTGGGCTCCCTGTCCCACCTGCTGAATGCCAAAGCTGTGGGCTACCAGGAGCTGCCCGACTGGCCAGATGAGGCCCCTGACCCTTCTGTGAGGAATGTGGAGGTGTGTGGAGCACCCCAACTGCATGGGGAAGAGAACAGGGGGTTGCACTGTCTTGGGAGAGCCCCAGAAGATGCCCAGGTGCTGTTCACCTGCCCCATGTCCCCTCTCCAGGGCTCACACACCCGCTTGGGATGGGGGGGGACAAGGGCTGCTGTTTGAGTCTCCCACTCATGGGTGATGGCCCCACTCCATCAACCCTGTGCCGGCAGGTTCCTGAGTGGACCAAGTGCACCAGCCGGGAGAAGAGGAAGGAGAAGGTGGAGAAACCTTTCTACTCTGACTCAGAGGGCGAGTCAGGGCCCACGGAGTCAGCAGACAGTGGTGAGGACTCAGTGCTGTGAGGTCACTGTGGCAGGGCTATCAAGCAGGTGCCAGCACTGTCAGGCCATGTGACAAGTGTTACCATTGTGGGGGATCAGGCAGGTGCCACAATGGTGGGACATTGGACAGGGGACACTGCAGGAGGACATCCCATCATGATGGGGACAAGGCAGGGGACATAGAGGGATGCAGGGGTGGGTTGTGGGAACTCAGTGGGATGCAGAGGAAGGATGCAGGGATGCAGTGGGAGGATGCAGGGATGCAGAGGAAGGATGCAGTGGAAAGGAAGCAGTGGGTGTGTGGATGCAGTGGAAGGATGGACTCAGTGGGATGCAGTAGGAGGATGGGGGGATGTGGTGGGATGATGGGATGCAGTAGGAGGATGAGGGGGATGCAGTGGAATGATGGGATGCAGTAGGAGGATGAGGGGATGCAGTGGGATGCATCAGCAGGGCTGAGCTGTGCCCCCTGCAGAGCCCGAGTCTGGCAGTGAGGAGAGCAGCAGCAGCAGCAGCTCTGGCAGCTCCAGTTCCGGCAGCGAGGAGGAGGAGGACGACGAGGAGGAGGAAGCCAGCGGGGAGCAGTCAGAGGACAAGGAGGAAGAGGAAGAGAAGAGGCCAAAGAGGAAGGAGAAGGAAGGCTCCCAGAAGGCAGCCCTAGGGCATGTGGGCAGGTACCCTCTGGGAAATGGGGGTGCTCCCAGGGAAACCTCCACCCCAGCCCCTCTGAGCTAGGCTCTCTCCACAGCCCCAGTGAGCAAGAGGAGGAGGAGGAGGGGGAAAAGAAGACTAAGAAGAAGAAGGCCCCACAGGGGAGGAAGGGCCATGCTGAGACCTCATCTGAAGAGGCCAGCAGCACTGAGAGCAGCTCCTCTGGCTCTGAATCGGGCTCTGAGGCAGAGGCCAAGCGGAGGAAGGCGGTGAGGGATGGGATGGGATGGGATGGGATGGGGAACAGCATGGGACACCCAGACCTCCCATTCACCCCCTATCTCTGCCTCCCTGCAGCCCCCCAGCAGCAAGGCTGGCCCCAAGGAGATCTCCCTGCTTGACCTGGATGACTGTGAGTGACTGCTTGGAATATGTGAGATGGCCGTGATGGTGGTCCTGGGAAAACTGAGGCATGGGCACCCACCCCAGTGAGATCAGGGCTTCGTGGGCCCTTTGGGAGCTGCAGAGCTCAGTCAGGGATGGGTGGGGTGAGGGATCTTTGTCCAAAGAGAAAGGCTGTGGGACAGGCAGCTGTGCTCAAGAGATTGTCCCCATGTGGTTGTGCCTGGGGGGTTGTGTCTGGGGGTTTTTGTCTACAGGGTTGTGTCTACACCCATGGAGCTGTGCCACCAGGGCTGTCCCCATAGAGCTATTGCCATTGGGACTGTCTCTGTGTGGCTGTCCCATGGGGCTATGCCACCAGGGCTGTCCCCACATGGCTATCCCCATGGGGCTGTCCCCTTTGAGCTGTGCCACCGAGGCTGTCCCCATGAGGCTATATGCCACCAGGACTGTCCTCACACAGCTGTCTCCATGGAGCTGTGTCACCAGGGCTGTCCCCCTGCTGTTGTCCCCATGAAGCCGAGCCACTAGGACTGTGTCCCTGTGATTGTACCCATGGGGCTGTGAGCTCTGTTAACATTTTCCTTCCCCCTCCCCACCCCACAGTCAGCCCCCCTCCTCCCCAGCCCATTTCCTCCAGCAGCGTCGTCTCCACCAGCCTGGTGACAGACCTGGAGGGCCTCACACTCACCGACACCTCCCTGACACCCACTGTAAGTGCCCCCCGCTCCCTCCACAGGGGGCTTCCAGGGCCCCTGTCACCCATGGGGGATTCCTGGAGCCCATGTCACCTGTGGGGGCTGCAGGGAGTCCTCAGCAGCCCATGCTGGTCCCTCGGTGCAGCTGCTGAGCCCGGCATTTGGCGCGGTGAAGACCTACGAGCTGCTGCACCGCATGGCGGGCGAGGGGCTCGCCGTCGAGTACTGCTTCAGCCGCCGGCCCTTCCCGGGGGACCCCCACATGGTGGCTGTCCAGATCCAGATCTCCAACAACACCGATGCCGAGGTGAAGAACCTGCGGGTCAGCGAGCCCAAGCCACTCTCTGGCATGCGGATCCAGGAGTTCCCTGAGATCGGTACGGCACGGCACGGCACAGCGTGGCACGGCCGTGGTGCTGTGGGAGGACAGGGACAGGGGTTGGCTGGTGGAGGGGATGTGGGATGTGGTGGCAGCCTTGTTGTTCCAGAGCGCCTGGCACCGGGGGACACGGCCAGTGTGGTGATGGGCATCGACTTCTGTGACTCCACCCAGGCAGCAAACTTCCAGCTGTGGTGAGCATCTGGCACGGGGCAGGCCAGGATAGGTGTCCCCTGGGATGGGGGACAGCGGGGCAGGGCATCGGGTGCTCCAGGAGTGGGGAAGGTGGGATGGGCACCAACATCCCTCCAAGGGACATGAAGCAGCCAGCGACAGGGGACAGCAGAACAGAGCACAGGGTATTGCAGGGAAAGGGAGACAGCAAGACAGGACGCAGGGCTGATGGGATGAGGGACAGCAGGACAGGGCATGGGGTACCCCAGGAGATGGGGGGAAACTGGGATGGGCATAGGGTGATTGGGGGATGGCAGGAGATGCACTGGGCTCCCTGCTGGGGGACAAGGAGGCAACAGCAGCTCCAGATCCAGCCTGATGGGTTCCCCCTATTCCCAAGCCCTTTTGTACCTCAATTTCCCCACGGTTTCACCCCTGTCCAGGGCAGGGACAGGAAGCGGGACATGGGGAGGGGGGCACATTTTGAACACATGCCCCTCTCGCCCACCTGTCTCCCCAGCACCCACACACGCCACTTCTACGTCTCCATCCAGCCGCCCGTGGGAGAGCTCATGGCCCCCGTTTTCATGAGCGAGAACGAGTTCAAGAAGGAGCAGGGTGAGTCAGGGACAGGGACGGGGACAAGGTGGTGCGTGGGCACCCACTACTGACACTCACCCCCAGTTTTGTCCCCTGTGCCGCCCTTGCTGTGGCCGTAGAGCACCTGGCACAGCCAGGTGAGGGTAAGTGGCCGCTCGCAGGCCCCTAGACTAGCTCTGCTCCCCTCACCCCCTCCTGCACCCCCAGCCTTCAGGCTGGGGTCACCACCCTGGCTTCAGGGTGGCCCTGCTGGGTCCCCAGAAAGCATGGCAGGCTCGTGCCACCCTGGTGCTCCCAGCACCGTGTCCGGTGAGTGATGAGGATGCCTTGGCTCCGTGTTCCCATGCTCCTGGAGCAGCACATCCCTGTCCCGGCCCCATGGACTGAGGGCTGTGCTGAGTGGGGTGTGCTCAGTTCCCTGCAGCACCTGGCCCCATCGCTGCCAGTGACCACAGAAGCTCATTCCCAGGGATGCGGCTGCTGCCACCAGGCAGGGACATGGAGATGAGCCTGGGAAGGGTTGCAAAAGAATTTTCTCATATTCTCTGAATCCTGAATCGAGAGCAAGCAGGGCAGCCAGCGCAGAATGTTGGGGGGATCGGGATGCAGTGAGCTGGCAGCTGGAGGGGCTTGGTTTGGGGATAGCAAAGCAGCAGGAAGCATGGCCAGAGACGGGCAGGTGCCTCTGCTGGCTGCTCCAGGGAAGCTGACAGGCATGAGCGAGATCACGGAGAAGCTGACGCTGCCCGAGAAATGCCGGAGCGACCACGCCATCGTCCAGCAAGTGACCTCGGCTGCCAACGTGGGCCGCGTGCCCTGCGGTGCCAGCAACGAGTACAGGTACCCACACTGGGATCAGGCAGGTGCTGCCACCTCTCTGGTCTCACCCAAATCACAGCAGGGGCACTCAGGGCTTCCTTTAGGACAAGGAGCCTTCATGAACCCACACATGACAGTGGCTGTGGGTGGCATGTGCCTGCCTGGTCCCTGCTGGAGCATCCCAGGGGATGGGAGGGCGACAGGGTGACAGCTGGCCCCGAAGCCCCATGTTCACCATCCGGCAGGTTTGCAGCCAAGACGGTGACGAGCGGGAGCCTGGTGCTCATCACCCTGGAGCGGCGGGAGGGCGGCGCTGCCCAGCTGACCATCAACAGCGAGAAGATGGTTATCGGCACCATGCTGGTGAAGGACATCAGCCAGGCCCTGGCGCAGTGACCCAGGGCTGCACCCACGGCCCTGCCCTCCCACCCCCTCTCCCCCACACTGCTCCCCAAAATGCTCCCTGCCCCTGTTTCTGTTGGGTTATTCCCTGCCCTGATCCCAAAGGAGGTGGCAGGCAGCGCCCCCCGGGCCAGCTTTGCTGCTGGAAGGAAGGAGCAGGATGGGGCACATGGGATGTAGGGAGATGTCCTACTCAGAAGGTCGGCAGCAGTTCCAGCTCTTCACTACTGTTTCCCAGTGTAACCCTTATTTATTATGTCCAGAATATCCCAATAAAGCTCTTCTCAAAACTGCTCCCTTCCCCTCCTTCTGCTGTGTGTGCACAGGGGCTGTATCAGCCCCAAACTCCCCCCATGCTGGGCTTTGCCAGCTTGCTTGGGCAGCCACAGGGACATCATCCCTGAGGCAACTGGGAACACCTGGAGTCACCCAGGGGTGGGTCACTGCTGGAGAACCTGGAGTCAGGGTGAACCCCCTGGGGCAGGAGGTGTTTGGTCCAACCAGGGATCTGAGGAGTCCTGGGAGGTTTCCAGCTATTTATTCAAGGCAGAATTGTTGATGCTTTGACCGCAGAAATACCTGCTACGTCAGGGCTGGGTCTGTTCTGCAGTGTCACTGAAAGGATTCCTGGGGCCAGCTCTGGGAGGCTTTTCATCTCCAAACTGGCATTAAAACAAAAAGAAAGAAGGAAATTTGACTCTGTATTAAGCAAGATCTCTTCTCCCTGCACGGGCTGAATGCGATTTCAGAGAGTGCTAGCTCTCTCCATCCAAAGCTGCAGCCCAGCACAGAGCCAGGCTGGCACTGGAGGCAGAGGATGAGCAAAGGACATGTGGGAAGGTCTGAGCTCCGAACAGCCTCCATTGCTGCAAAAAGGGTGAGGGGCTTTCTGCTTTTTCTGGGTAAAAGACGGGATAAAACCACCTTTATGTTTTCTGCTGGGTGAGGAATTGCTGGCCTGAGCAGCAGCACCAACCGCTGGGTGTCAAGTGCTTGTTCCACAGGGAAAAACCCACTCCTACAAGGACACAGGAGCCGCAGCCTCAGCGTTGCCTTGCACCTCGGGGGGAAGATGCAGCTGTGAGCCGCAGTGATGCCACCACTCCATTCCCCTTAGGGGGCTGATTGAAGCTCTCAGGGGGCCTGTTCCCCTCATGGAGGGCTCATTTAACCCCTTGGGGGTCCCATTCCCTCATGGACTTACCGAGATCGCGGCCCATGTGCAGAGAGATGCCAGTGCCGAGGCTGCCCTTGGGGGACCCCATTTTAACCCTTGGGGTGCCATTCCCCTCATGGCAGGACACGGTGAGCACCACATCCCGTGAGAACTGCCAGCACTGAGCTGTGCCCGGCAGAGGGGCTGCAAGCTGGACACCACAGTACCATCTTCCCTTTATGGGGGCTTGTTTAATCCCTCGGGGGTCCCATTCCTTCACGGGCTCAGCAAGTGCCACAGCTCACGTGCAGAGAGCTGCTGGCACTGAGGCTGCCCTGGGGGGAGCTAAACCGGGCACTGCATTGTCACCGCCACCCCACTCCCCTTCGGGGGGCTGACTGAGCCCCCCGGGGGGCCCATTCCCCTCCCAGGGGCATGGCAAGCACCGCAGCCCCTGCGCGGAGGGCGGAGGGCACTGCGGTGTCCCCGAGGGGCAGCTGGACAGCAGCGTGCCACCATCACCGCCCTGCCCCATTTCCCTTAGCGGGGGCTGATTTAAGCCCTTGAAGACCCCGTTTGAACCCCTCGGCGGTCACATCCCCTCAGCCAAATATCCCCACATCCCGAAGTGCTGGGCGCTGAGGGGACAACCCGGGGAGGGGTCTCCGAGCGTCGCGTGGAAACCGTCCCGTCCCTTCCCCCTCCCCTCCCCCTCCCCGGCCCGCGGCGCGCGCGGGGCGGGAACGGACCCTGTGGCG
>VXBA01000260.1:1005729-1043946 GCA_013399895.1 Serilophus lunatus
CCCCCCCCCGCCACGTGCGGCCGTAGCGGGAGGGGGACGGAGCGGAGGGGGCTTCCCGTCCGCTTTACCTGTGTGTGGAGGGGCTGGGGAATCCCCCCCTTCCTTCGAGGGAGGGACGCGTCCCTCGGCAGAGCAGGGGATGGGAGTTCTCGTGTTCCCCGTGAAAGCGCTGGGTGGGATCCCCGTTTCCTTTGTCCAGCCTCGAGGGGGTTCTGCTGTTGGGCTGCCCCTGAGGGGGCTCTGAGGGAGCTCAGCCTTGGGGAACACACGCGCACATCCCCCCAGCTGCCCCGTGCTGCAGAAACCAGCTCCGGCGCAGCGAGCGGTGCCTTCATCCCAGTGTTTTAGCGGGTGTTGAGCTCTGGTTTGGGTAATGGGATGCGCTTTGGCTGGAGGGGGACGGTTTTGCCGTTTTGTGTGCTTCTGAGCCGCCTTTCCTTAGCGTATGAAGCGGACAGAGCTGCTGCCTTAGAGCAGGTGTTGCGTTCGGCTGTGGGTGGCACGGGTGGCTCGGTCCTCACACGTCTCGTGTGTGGGCAGAGGCGACTTCTCGGAGCAGGAGACGAGTCCGAAAAAACAAGTTGGTTGTTGCGCAGCTCAAACTAATTAGCGCTGGCTGTGGCCGCCGCGGTGGTGGGGAAGCGCGGTGCACCTGGGGGCCGGTGAGCGGCTCCGGGTCCAGCCGTGCGGGGGGGCGGCTGCGCTCCGGGAGCGCCTTCGGGAATCCCCGGCTCTGCCGCTGTTTCTCTCGACTGAAACAGTTTCCCAAAAGCAATTAAAACCTCGCTCAGCGTTGGTAATAACGCTGCAGCAGGCAGCTGTGCTTGCGTACAAAGCTGCTCGAGTGATGGCTTCAAAATGTTTTGTTCTAGAAAAAAAATAATCCCAAAAGTAGGTGTCTTGACAGGGAAATGACTTTAAAAACAGGATTTTTTGGCAAAATTGGCGTTGTTGTGAAGTTAGCGCTCCCCTGTGAATGAAGACTATTAAAAGCCCTTCCAGTCTTGCTTCCAGCCGGCTGTGTCAAGGTGTCTCTACCTGGTAAAGTGTCAAACAGCTGCTGAAAGTCAGCCTTGCTGATGGTGGGAGAGCTGCTGCAGCCTTGCTGAACTCTGTTGGGGATGAGCTGGGACTTGGCTTGTGCTGTGTGGTGGAAACAGTTACACCAGTGTTGTTTTGGTTGGCTGTTGATATAAGCTTGGGAAGCAACACATAATGATAAAAAAGGACTTTTAGAGGTGCTTTGCATCGAAGTATGGAACTATCTTGTCTTGGTTGTGTTGAGACTGGCACCATTTTACAGCATCTCGAGTTTTGCCTCAGGATTCAAGGCTATCTTGGCTGTAGCTACAGCTCCGAGAACCCCTCTGGGCATCGGGATGGCGCTGCCCAAGTGGGATTTCTAGGGAAGATATAAAAAGCCAAGACTGCATTGGTAGCTGAGGTGGATGAGCCTTGCCTGCTCCACAGCATCCCCAGGAGCTAAAGCACATCTTGGCCATACCGGCAGCCAAGCTGTGTTTAATGACTTCCCTAAGGATTAGGGTTACCTAATCCTGGCCGGTGCTGTTGCGATGCTGCAGGTTCTGCCCAGCCCAGGGATTTCATTAGCTCCGGGCTTCCTGCAGGTGTGTGCCTTGGGGCTGGCGGGTGCCTTCATTTCCACCTGCCTTGCACGGCTTTGGGTTTTGCCGCACAGGTGTGCCTTGTCTCACGGACCACGTGCTGCAGGTTGTGCCTGCCGGGGATCTCCTGCAGGTGAACGGTGGGCTGTGGGATTGGTTTGGGGCTGGTGGGATGGGAACTCCAGGGACCTGCCGGTTTCCCGATGCACAGCCAGCAAACGAGCTCTCCGTGGTGGTTAAGGCTCGTTCGTGGTGTCTGTTACTCCGAGGGAGGGAAAACTCCTCCTCCCTCTTTCTTGGCACTTTTCTCATTTCCCTGTGTTTTCTCTGGAGTGCTAAGAGGTGTCTGGAGCCTGCCGGTCCTCTCCTTGAAACCTCAGTGTCCTGGGGTGGCTGAACTTTTCCTGCTCGGACGTGCGTTCTCGGCTGAGCCAGGATACAAAGGTCTTGCAGTCCTGCCTGAGCTTTGCTTTGCCATGTCTGTGTGCGGGGCTGCTTGTGTATCCCAGCTCGACCGCAGTGGTTTAACCTGCAGCCTCAGGATCCTTTGCTCGGTGGTACCGTGGACCTGCTGCAAGGAGGTGAATTCACCCTCTCCTTGGGTTGTGATCCAGAAACTTCCCTAGAAACTCGCAGCTCTTAAACAGACGCTAGGTGTCCTAGCAGGTGTCAAGAAGGGGCGTTTGATTCCTGGCGGCTTTAAAGCCGCCTGTCAGCTGGATCAGCTTCGCCGCTGACTTGTTCATCCCGTGCTAAAACTGCTCCCTCTGGGTTGGGATTGTGAGCTGTAGTTGGGTGGAATGGCCGCGAATGGCGGTGGGGTCATTGGGTCACGGGTGTCTCGCATGGTGCCGGATCCCTGCTGGGTCACGGAGCAGGAGACGCCAGTGCTGCTGGCCTGGCGCCTCTGGAAGCAGCGGGAAGCGATGGGGCGTGAACTGGAGCTCTTGTTTGGAGATTTCTGTGTGGAGGACGTCCAGGGAAGCCAGGAGGGCAGCGTCGTTAAATCCTTCAAAGTTGAGCAGGGAAAGCGAGTCCCACCTGGGCTCCGGAGCCCTTGTCTTGGTGAGATGTAAAAGCGGCTCTGAGGACGGAGCCTCAGGCGTCGTGTTTCCCTGGGCTTTGGTGTTGACTCCCGAGACGAAAGGATTTGGGCGGATCCTCCAGCTACGCGTTTGTGGACTTTTTCCACCGTCCTGTCCAGGCTGCCGGGGGTGGTTTGAGCCCCGTGTGCCCTGGAAACCTTCAGGGCTCTTCTCAAAGGGGCGTCTTTATTTTAGGTGTTGAGGGAGGGAGAGGGTGTTGGATGCCAGCTCCCTGTGTCTGGGATGTTTGCAATATCTCCAAGGAAATCCCTGGCACTCTTAAGGGTTAAAAGCTCTGTAGGGGAAGGGATTTTTGTGGAAAGGCTTGGCTGTGCTTTTGCTGTTTTCTGTTCCTATCTGGAGCAGGACTGGTGTTGCCAGTTGTGGGAAGCATCAGAGAGCGAAATGAGCAGGAACGGATGCTGTGCTCGACGCGCTGCTCCGGGGTTATTTTGTCTCGCTAGCATAGACTCTGAGGGAAAAGCTTTGCCTCCCGCTGGAAGTGGTTCTTTAGCAGGAACGAGAGTAGAATGTGGAGTTTCACACTCTTGCCAAGGCATCCTGATGCGCCACTTCTTTTTATTAAAGATGACTGGCATTACTTTTGTAAGTTGAGCTTCTGTGCTCCAGCTGCTCTTTATAAAGATGACTTAAAGCTCGCTGTGCCTGTTCCTCAGCCTGCAGCTCGCTTTCAGCCTTACCTGTTCCATTCTTGGAATTGCTCCTACAGAGTCCCGGGACCTTGTCTGGAGGTGGGCTGAGCTTTTCAATAACCAAAGATCTCAGCCCTCAGAGCTGAAGAGATGCTAGTAGTCCTAACTGGGCTGGAGTTCTCCAGCAGTTGTTCAGGTCCTGCCGGGAGGCATCGTGCGGGTTGACAATGCCGTAGTTTATTCTTGCTGCTTTTAGGACGGTCTTTGCTTTTTAGCTAAATAGTGGGGGGTGGGAAAAACTATCGGATCGAGCATTATGGCAGTAAAACTGCTCACAAGGACGAGGCGGGGGATGGAACGCAAGTCGCAGACATGGGCTGGGCTAAAATTCCCGTCTCTGCTTGAAAGTCAATTCAGACCTGCCTCCTGAAGGATCAGCAGCGGGTCATTTGGAGGTAAAACCAGCTCGGCGCTTCAGACCTGACTCGCGAGTGAAGCAGAAGTGGGGGGTGAGTGAGGCCCGAAACTTCCAGGAACGCATCCAAAAGGTGCCTGTATTAAATGTCTCCTTGACAAGTACAAATGGCCCAATTTAGAGCTTCGGTGTGTGTTGGAGGAGCTGGGGCTCGTTTGCCGGGCTCGTTTGCCAGACTCGCTGCAGTTGAGTTCTTTGGATTTGGCTTTAACTTGATTTGCTTAATGGCCAGGATTCTGCTCCGGAGGCTGGGACTGGCGGGGTTGTGCCTCCTGCTCCTCTCTTTAATGCGGCTTTTAATTGCCGGCAATAGCGATTGCTCAGCACTTCTCCAGCGGCTTTTGGGTGGCGGGCAGACCTGCCCTCGGCCCAGAAACGCTGGGAAAGATGAAGCTGAGCGGCTTCTAGATTGGCACGGACTTGAATGTGGTGTAGCTGCTCCCAAACCAGTCTGGGTGTCAGCGACTTGTGAGCGGAGCCGGGGAAGCGGCTGCTGCTCCCGGTTCCCTGGGCTGGCCCCAGGGAGCAGAAGGGGTTTGCTCTTTGCCTTGAAGAAGCTTTACGAGAGGTGATCCTTGTTTAGGATGGTCCAGAACCTTGATGCCGGTTGATCCGTGCCCGTGGAGGGTTGTGCTAAAGCAGGGGGTGGTTTGGGGTAACCTGCTTTGTGGTCAGGGGCTGCTATCTGAAGGGAAGATCAGGATTTGATCTTTTGCCTTTCCTCGGCCGTTTGTTTAGCTGGGAAGCAGTCGGGGTTTCTTCTTATAGACCTGTTTCCTGAAGTCATAGCTGCTGCCTTGGATCGTTCCGGGTGTTCAGAACTCTGGGTGAGGTGAGCCTTGCTCCCCTGTGCATAGGGGCAACTGCTGTGGTTCATTGTGGTGTCTGCCTTGACCATGAGCATTCTGCCCCTTTTGTCCCCCGGTGTCAGAAGGCTGATTCTGGGGAGAAGGCGTGTGCCTCTGTTCATCAGATCCGCTTCAGCGTTGTGATGTGCTGCAGAACAGCAGCAGGGAGGTGTGTTCACAACTCAACTCGCTCGCTGCTGTGGCTGTCAAATCCCATCCCTGGTGTCTGTGTGTCGTGGGCAGTCTGCTGCTCCATGTGCTGTGCTGACAAATTGCTGACCCATTTGCTTAACTGCTTCTTTAATGCCAAGAATTGGGCTTGAGTGTTGCTAAGACCTGGAGCTAAAGCTAATGTGAGTATTGGAGGCACTCCAGGCCCTCCACAACGTGTGGAAAGCCGAGTGCTGAGTGCTTGCCTATTTGACACAAATACTTGTTCTTTTCTACCAGAAGGAAGATCCTGGGAAGAGCCTCAGAGACTGCTGGGATAGCCCGAGTGCCCCTGCACTCTCCACCTGCAGCAATGCAGATATATTCCGCCGAATAAATGCCATGTTGGACAACTCCTTGGATTTCAGCGGAGTCTGCACCACACCTGTCACAAAAAGCAGATGTGACACCCTGCCAGGTGACTTATTTGGCTGGGTTGGAGGGGGGACTGGTGAAGAGGGGAGGTGGGAACTTGGCAGAACATGTGGTGGTGGTGGTCGTGGTTATTCTCAGTGCTGTGGGTGTTGGCAGTTCTTGGGATCAGGGAGGTGCTTAGAATCAGGATTGATGCTGTTTTGGAGGCTTTGCTTTTGTGCCTGAAATGGATAATCCATGTATTCCCTGGCAGCATGGAGGTGCCTGGGAAGGTTTGCTTGCCTTCCTGTGGTCGGTACAGGTTGCTGTATGGGTGGGGTGTGAGCACTCCCTGCCTGACCTGCCAAGTCCTGGTGTGGATGGTTCCAGCAGACTCCTTCAGTCTGGCTCTCCTGGAGGCAGGATTCATTTTCTGGTGGGGTTGGTGAGGCAGATCTGCTGCATACATTGGAGTTGCAAAAGAATTTTGAATACCCCTGTTTGCCACAGGTCAGTTAACCTGTGTTTAAGAGCACACGGAAGCAGCCACAGGTGGGTGAAGACTTTCCTGCAAAGCAAGCTGGATGTGATGAAATCAGTGCTCCAAAGATCTTGTTTCCTCCAGGCTGAGGGAAGTGGGCATGTTCTGATGCCTTGAATCAAAAGTTTTGTGCTGAAGCAGAGTGTTGGGTCTGGGTTTTTTGTCCAAGTGAAGGATATGCATCTGTCCCTTTGCAGCAGCCCAAGGTCTGCCAGTAAATGTACCTGTGCCTGACAGTCCTCTTGCCAGAGCACCTCTGAGCAACGGTGTTTTTGCCAAGCATTTAGGCACTTGAAAGAGGTTGCTGTTGCCTCTCCAGCCTGTGAATTACAGAGTCAATAAACACTTCAGCCATTATTGGAAACAAACTGGCCCTCTGGATGTGCCCCAAATCGAAGTGGGAAGGGCTAAACCCTCCCCAGCCGGTGACCTTGCAGGCTGCTGTGGGCAGAGCAGCTTTCCTGCACTCCCTTGGAGGCAGGCAGGGGTGTCTTGGGCTCGTGCATACCCTGAGTTTTAATCAAATGGGTGTGGAAAAAAGCTCCAACGGGGGTGTCTGGGCACCCCGTGCGGTCTATTCGATTCCTGTGCAGTGCAACTTGTTCTGGGCTAGCGAAATGGCTGCTACCAATGACTTCCAGTGCAGCTTAATCTCCCGGGTATTTGAAGGGCTTAGCACTGTGGACCGGGGGTTGATCTGGCCATGTGATCCCGTGCTGGCGCTGCAGAAATACCAGAGGAACTGAGTCGTTGGCTTCGAGGGCTGGATCTGTGACCAGCAGTGTTCGAAACGTGCCTGGTAAAGCAGCATTGGAGGATGTGCTGGCTGCTCCTGAGCAGTTTAATAGTGAATGGTAACTAAGGTCAGTGGTGTGGTTAGTGGGTGCAGTTCCAGAGATCTGCTGTTGGACTGAGCTGCTCTGACTCCTTTGTCCCCCTGGCACAGTGGGAGTTGGGGCTGTATCTGATCTGGATGCGCTGAAAGTGTAAGGGAGAAATAAACCAAAGTATTTTCTTTATCTTCTTAAAATGAGTTCATGAAAGTTGTTTTTGTCTGTCTTGCTGAAATCTTAGCTGTAGCCCTTCCTATCCCATTTGGGATGGGAATATTTCACAGAAGACTTTTCAGGATATTTACTAATTAAGTTTCAGCTTACTTGCCAAAGTTAACCTGGTTGATAAGGGAATTGTCTCTCCCTGCTGTGGCATCATGTGAAGCTGTGAGTTAGTTCTGGTTTTAGATCTGGGCTTAGAGCTAGCACATCAATTTTAACTTGTGGTGTTGTTTCCTAGACTTTGAAAAGCCTTCTCAGAGGGATTGGGGATGTTTGCCTGGCCCTGAAATAAACCTGTGTACTCACCTGGTGCTTGTAACTCTTGACTTGTTCTGTTCCTCTGGTGTTTTTAGGAATGTCTGGAGCAGAGGGTCTTTCCTGATGTGGAGCTGCTGAGAGGTGGTGCCTTATTTGGAGACCCCAAATTTCCTTTCAGTTGTATTAAGCTGCTTGTGTTTCAGGTGATCAGTGAGTAACTCCTGTTGAAGAGGCCTTGTAGGGCAAGTGCAGTGGGACTTCCATGTGAAAAAACAGGTTTTCCTCTTGCAAACGTTATTTTTGCTGCAGGGAACCCAAAGTTGTGCTTTGGGGACGCCCCGAGCAGCTTTTCTCGTTCTTCCTGTGGCAGCTGAGGCCAGTCCTCCCCAGTGAGTGCTGGCACGGGCACTGGTGCAGCCTGGGGACCAGGGAGGGAGCTCTGCTCAGCAGAAATTACCCTGACAGGAGGCTTTTAAGCTTGTGTTGGAATACCTTGTGCAGTGGTACAGATGCTGGTGATCATGTGAGGAAAGAATTCCTCAGTTCCAAGGATCCTGGGTACTGCTGATCCAGGGCTGGGAAGGGGCTGCCTTGGGTGCCCTCACCACTTCAGGTGGTGGGAATGTGAAGGTGCCTTCTGACTGTACAGGAGACTAATAAAAAACCAACCTGGGCCAGCAGTTACCAGCTGTAAAAGGTGGATGAGTCAGCACCTGCCAGAGCATGGGCAGCTCAGGGCTGTGGGTCTCCTTGTTGTTCCATAGTGTTGGAGCTGGGACCTCTGGATGGGGAAAAAAGGGCCTGAATGCAGCAGCTCTTTAGGCTTTGTCCTGTCTCTAGAGCTGAAAACTACATGGGCTGCTCTTACTGTTCAGTGGATTGCTAATGAAAGTCTTTGTGCAAAAAGCTGGGAGCGTCAGCAAGGGTGTGAGTCCTGGGACATCTGTGTTCCATAAATGGGGAGATGCTTCGGCACCTGGACCCTGGCTTAGGTTGTGCAGAAATTCACACCTGATGGCTGTAAAACTGAGTGGTTGAGCACTAGAATTCAGGTTGTAGTACAGTATAGTACAGCTACCTGCCCCCTGCCCTGGGCAGGTGGTTAAGCCTGGCTTCTGGGTAGGTGACCAACAGAACAGAAATCCTTTGTGGTATCTTGTCGCTGCTCCAATTCAAGTAATTCCTAAAGAACTCCTGAGCCTGTGGTACTTTTACTTTGTTCAGGAAAAAATGGTGTAGTGTAGTTAGGCTAGATTGTCGTTAGCTAGGGCAGGCTTAGTGAGCCAGGAGATCCACCATAAATGTGGTATCCATAGCAGATGAAAGAACTGTCTTTGTCCAACTTAAATTCTCCCATTGAAAGAGTTTGGGGGAGAGATTTTACTCAGCTGTGTAAACCCTTGGACTTTAACCTATTCATGTGGTCCCTCAAGCTTTTCAGTTGTCATCTTCAGGTCAAACTAAAATTATCCTGGCTTGGACTTGTGTTGAAGAAGGCCCTTTGAACATTAAGAGGATTACACGTGGTGGAGAAGGGATGGCAGAAGTTCGTGACCTTTCACTAATGCTATTGGGGAAACACGTGTGGGGACACCTTCCTGGCTGCTGGGATCAGTGCAGCAGCAGCCTGAGCAATGTGAGAGGACAGGCTGAGTCAGCACCCCTGGTTCCATGCAGCTGCAGCGTTATCCCCACCCAGGCAGAGCTGGGGCTGCCACTAGAGGCTCAGTTTTTCATACCTAACGTTCAGTCCCTGTAAAGATCGATTTGCAGCTCATAGTAATCCTTGATGAACGGGGTTGCCTTGTGCTTTGTGTTGCCATGCCCAGCCTGACCACTGCCCCTGAGGTTTGGGGGGGCTGTTCCAGGAGCAATCCAAGCACCAGGCTCAGGCTGCTCTGCCGACCTTTGAGGTGCAGTGCAGAGATGTGGGGAGAGCTGTCATGGCAAACCTGTCTGGTGGCTTCTGGGACAGGGTCATGGTGCTCCAGAACACCTGGTTGTCAGACTGCCTTAGTCCTGTGGAGAAAGGCAGAACCTCCTCAGTGCAGACATCAACCTTCAGTGGCTCTTAGTGTGGCTTTGGAGGTGGGACAGAGAACATGGCCTTGACAGAGGTGGGAGTCAACATCTCCTGCCGGTGCTGCTGGAATGCTGCCTGTCCTTGAGCAGCTGCTTTGCAGGGAATGTGCTTTTAAAGCTGCTCTGTGTGTTTGTCACTGGTCTGAATAAGAACCTGAGCAAGGCCGTTTTCACAACATAGCAGTTGGTTGATCTGTCAGGCTTTAAAGGTGGGCCTTGCTGGGTGGAAGATGCTGCTACCAGATTTAGTTAAAAAACCTTTTAACTAAAATAACTGGTTCTGTTTGCACACCTTCAGGTTAAATACAACTGTGAGTAAAGCACCTGGCTGAGCTTTTATATGCCCACTGCTGGCTTCAACTAAAGGCAGGGCTGGGTTAAACTTTAAAGAATTTTAAGTACCCCTAATGTCCCAGCAGCATTGATCTGCCTTTCGTTAAGCTCTGCTCGTTTGACAGAGACAAAGCAGCCGTTATTTTGCTTTGACAATCCAAGGTGTGAAGAAACAGAAGATGTTTAAATGATTTCTGTGGATGGGAGTGGCTTCAGGTGCCAAGTTCAGTGTAAAGGCTTTGAGTTGTGGCCCATCAGATCCTAATGATTCTCAGTGGCTGCTTTATTTAAGAAAGACTGAAGGACAAATGCAGGGCCAGAGCAGCTGATAACTAAATCGTCTTCCTGTTTGGTCTTAGTGATAGATCATTAATTGTCTGCAGTTTACTTAGCCATCCAAAAGGTGTCTCTGATACTGTAATGTAAATTCTTCTGCTCTTCCCTGCCCTGCAGCCTTGAGGGAAGGTGCCAGATAGCCTGGATGCAGCTGACCTGATGTGTGTGGTCTTGGTTGGATCAGGGAACAAAATTTTGTAGGATGCAGAGACCTGAAAGGTGTGTCTGCTTATTTGGGGTTCCCAGGGTCTTGAGTGTCAGCTGGAGCTCAGCTGGAGCCGGCAGCTCAGAACCATTACCATTCTGCCTGTCCCAAAGGAGCAGTGGATGCCAGGTACACCTCTGGAATAGTGAAATTCCACACCTGTGTCCCAGGAGAAGAGCACACCTCCTGCCTGTGCTCTTGGCCTTTGGATTTCAAGTGTCATATTGACAGGTCTTTGTCTTGTGTGGGTGTGATGCTTTTCTGTACTGGACAAGTGACTCTAGTAAATGGTTTTTAGAACAGATCAGTGTTTTGCAGAGAGCAGGGGCTTGGCCTGGACCTGTTGCACTGTGCAGCAGTCTTGAATCGGGTGGTGTTCCTGAAGAACCAGCAGTTTCCTGATGTGTGCTGAGCTCTGTCATTCAGGCTTTCGTGCTGTAATTCTATGACAAGAGTCTCTGTTACTCTTGGAAGAGGGAGGTAGAGCAGCAAGACTGTTGCAGTGCCTCTTCCTTGGTTTCTGAAGTAGCTGTTGGCCAGCTGTTCAAGTGTTTGTGGTTATGGAATAAGGCAGACTGCTTCATCCAGCTGAGAAATGGGTCATGCAGCAGCAAGTGCCTCCACTTGAAGAAATCTTCAGATTTCAGGGGAGATGTTTAGTTGTGTTTTAGAAAATCCTCTTGTAACTTGTAGGTTTATGACTAACAAGTGCTTTTCTAAGTCCCTGATGATCTCCTCTGTACTTTGGGAATACAATTGGCTCATCCTCTAAAAGCTTGCACTTGATATTTTTTTGTCTTGTGTGCAAAATGCACTTGAGAGGTTTAATTTTCAGGGATGCAATTCCCAGCCTTTACAACTGGAGGTGTAAAGAGGTGTGAGAGGTAAAGCAATGCTGCTGCCAGCTGCTTCCCATTTGTGATCTGAAGGCTGCAGAACTCCCTTTGCCTCTTTGCCTCTCTGGATTTGGTTTGGAAGTTCAGCCTTGGTCAGAACTGCAGTCTACAAGGTGAGTCTGTTTTTGTCAGTAAACAGAGTTCACAACTGAACTGGGCTTAATCTTTGTCCTACCCTCAATGCTTGGGGACCCGGATCATCGAGGGGCTTCCTCTGCTGGAAACCAGCCCATAGGAGCAAAAGGAAAGCTTTGCTTGGCTGTAGAGGTGGTAGGAATGGGATCTAGCTCGTTCAGTTCATATTTGCTCAACCATTCCAAGAAAATCCAGAGGAAGAAGGCAGCAGCTTTTAAGATAAAACTGGTTGCTGAATTGTTAGGCCACTTTGTTTGTGAGCGGCCTGGGTCTGGAAGGCTCAAACATCTGAATGAATATCTTGGTGCTTGGTTGAAGCATCACCTTTGAAGAGTGTCTGATGTCACAAGGATGCTCCTGCTCTGGGATGGGGAGTGAATCACTCTTTGCTCCTCCTGCTCCCTTAACACACCTGCCACAACCTGCCTGTGGATCAGAGCTGCTGCTGCCAGGCCCTGCCTGTCCTTCCCACACAGGTTTGGACTGTAATTTCCTAAATATTTTCCTGTTTGAATTGCCTGGTTGGTGCAGCCACACTGCATACCAAGATCAAGGGAATGAGCCAGGCTTAAAACGATCTCCTTGTGGCTTGGCTTTAACCAGATGAGCTCCCCAGCCCAGCTTCCTGTGTGGAGACTCACCTGCCTACAGTGATGTGAGTGGGGACGGGTGCTGGGAGCTGTCCCTGCCTGCAGGTGAGAGCTGAGCTCTGGAGGTCCTCTCCTTTAAGAAGCCTTTGGAATGTCTTGAATCCAGGGCTGACAGCTGAAGTCTGGAAAACGCAGCTTTCTGGGGGGGGCGTGGAAAGCTGTCCTGCCTGTGCTGCGGTGTGTCCTGGCTCCAGGGATCTCCTGGCCAGGCAGGAGCACGTCACCCAGGAGAGCCACTTGCTCCAAGACTGGTGAGGGAGTGATTTAGTGGGGACTTTGATCTCATGATGCTGCTGAAATCAAACGGAACCAGCTCTGGAGGAGGGAGCTCGGGCTCTCCCGGACGCTCGGGCACGAGCCCAGCGCAGCATGGCTCCCTCTGCCAGCATGGTTGGCTTCCAGGGGCAGCTTCAGGGAGAGATCCAGGTTGGAAGGACTAGTGCTGGTGGTTGGGGCTTGAAAAAAATCTGTAGCGATGCATTTGGGTTGGGCTGTGGCAGGTTGCAAAGTGAAATTATTTGGTATTTGATAGACATTTAGCTACGAATAACTTGAGGTTATGACTCTTTAGCCTGAATTTTTGTTGGCAATTTAACTTTTCCTGCCCTAGTATCCGATTAGTTTTGTCTGCCTACAACAATTGGTTGCTTTGTAACAAGTTTCTGGATTCTTGACTTTTAAAAATAACTCTTCCAGAAATCTGCTTAAATTCTCTTAAGTTAGTGTTTTTCCTGGATGATCTGTAGGCATTTTTTAGCCTGGCTAGGCGTGTTGTAGGGGAAGCAGACTTGTGCTGGCTGTTTGCTTCCAGTGGGAAAAAGTCTAATTAAAAACTGCTGGTTATCTGAGTAGATTCTACTCTGTGCCTGAGCAGTTAAAGCAGTAACTGGATTGCAGGGAGCTTGTCTTTATTGTGTATTGAAGTCATCAGAGGGAATCATGGATCTTTGAACTCGAATCTAATTGAGTTTGATTAAACAAAACAGCTTATTTCCTGAAAAATGCAGATAGTAAGGGAAAACATGGCTGGATGCTGTGGAGTGAGTGCTTCCTGTTGCTGATAAATCTGTTCCTCCTTTTCCTTATTTCTTTGGTGCTGTGAGTTTCACCCAGACTCTAGGGATTCAAGTTACGTTGCCTGTGAGTACTGTGTCCATGCTTCCCAGAAGGTGGAGCTTGATGGGAGTTAACCTTTTGAGACCTAGCAAGATCCTGGTCCTTGAAGGGCAGGGAGTCTCCTACTGCCAGGGATCTGGGCAGGAGCCAAAGCATTTGTACTTTTCAAAGACGAAGGGAAGTTGCATATTCATACGGACAAGTCATGGTTGCTGTGGGAACTGAGTTGTGTGAGCACTGTGCCTTGTCCTCTCCTCCCTCTCTCCAAAACAAGCAATCCAAAAACTGTCCGAGAAGAATTGATGCAGTAAAATACCCCACTGGAGATGCTGTGGGACTCTTGGAGGAATAGCTGATGCTGAGCACTTCAGGTGCCTGGTAGTAATGACTGAATTGGCACTACAGCTTATACTAGTACTACTAGGAGTAGGAAGCACCCCGGTGGGTGCTGTCCTGGTGGAGTGCTGTGGAGGAGGCTGCAGGTGGGAGGGGGGAAGGTGGAACGCTGTCAGCAGGTATGGTTTTAGCTGCTCTGATCCTGCCTGTGGTGCTGCAGCCTCCTCAGTGGGATCTAGGAATGCAGGTGCTCCCTAAATTGCTGCGAGATGAAGGTGAGGTCCCACCTCTGGTGGCATCAGCGGTCTGTCACACGTCGGGTACCCACCAGCCTTTGCCTGGGCTTTGCTCCCAGGCATCCGAGTGGCACGGGATGTGGCTGTGGAAAAGGAGGCCAGGAACACTGTCAGGCTGTCTGGGATGGCCGGGGCTGCACGTGAGGGATAACGTGACAGGCTGGAGTGACTGCAGCGCCCGCGGAAGAGCCGGGAGCGGTGTGTGTGAGCGAGGTGTACATCTGATGGCACCGTGGGAGGCTGTGGGGGCAGGGGGAGGAGGAGGAGACAGCTGCTGCTGCTTGGAGCTGGCTTATAAATGCCCTCTGACTCAGATTTCGGGTAGCACAGCTGAGCATCTTGTGGTTTCATCAGCCCCCAGATCCCTGCGTTAAACTGGAATTCTCAGACTATGAACCTGCTGTGTTTCCTTAGGCTGTTGGCACGGGCTTAAACCGAGGCAAGAATCCGGCGTCTCCAGTACCGTAGGCTTGTGAACACCCTGCGGGGAGGGGAGGGCTGGGAAAGAGGGGACCAGGCGGGCGGAGGGCAAACAGGCCACGAGAAATTCCTGGTGAGAAATGAGTCTGGCCGACCCTCTTCCTCCTGTACCAGCGGGATGTGCCCGCTCGGGCTGGACCTGAGATAGTGGGTAGCGGGGGTTGAAGGTTATCCTTGTTACTCAGGGGTAAACAATGCCGAGTCAGTGAGGCACAGTGGCCAGGCCAGCAGAATTGCGAAGCTTTGCATCGGGATCTGAATCGGAGCCAGCAGCTGGAGGCTGGCCAGGGCTAAAGTGTTTTTGGGTTTTGTGGGTGGAGGGAGGCGGGGACAGGAGAGCTGGGTAGCACTAAAACTAACTGTCTGCTCTGTCGCTGCTGCTGCTCTCGTCGTTGCTGGGGGATTGCTGCCTCGAGCCTGGTGTCTGCCTGCTGGGGAGCCCTGCTTTGTGCTGCCTGCCTCCCCTGGTGCACTGGAGCTGCTCCTCTCCCCTCCTGCTGCCGTCTTGTCTGTCGAGGGGGGATCTTATCCTGTCTTCTTACCTTTATTTTGTAAGAGCTGATGCAGTTCTCTTGCATGGCTGAGTGACGTCACTGTCAGCACAGTAAGCATCAGCAGCCTGGTCACATGCTGACCCAGTCAGTAATGCAGACGGGATAGGAAGGTGGAGGGGCTGAGGGGGGTGGGGGGCTGGATTCTGGACATATGGTAGCCCTCCCTTTTGGGGCGCAACTGCTGGTTGCGGAAGCCGTGGCTTCAGAGCGGCACGAGACCTGGCTCGGGGCTTAACGCTTTGGAAAACTCCTTCTTTAAAAAGAGAAAAGCAGCCCTGAACTCTGAAGCTTCTGTTTGTTCTCCATCTGAGCAGACATCCAGGACTCTGAAGAAGCCGTGGCAAGCAGGATGCTTTTCCCTACGTCCACGCAAGAGTCTTCCCGTGGCCTCCCAGACACCAACGACCTGTGCCTTGGCCTGCAGTCCCTCAACCTGACAGGGTGGGACAGACCCTGGAGCACCCAGGACTCTGATGCTGCAGCACAAACCAGCACACAGTCTGGTGAGTCTGCTGACACGAGCAGCAACACTTGTTGGATTCCTTGTAGGTTTTTGGCTGTTTTCAAGCTAACGTGGGGCGATGTGCTTGTGTAACAGGGCGCTGGTGGGGGCTCGCGGGGGCTTCTCGACCCGTGGCGCTTGTGTAATGTGGTGGCTGAGTTGGGGAGGCTGTGGCTGCCTGTGCCACAGCCCCCTCTGCTCTGCTGTCAGTTCACTGCAGACAAGAAGTGCCCGGGGTTGTTTTGCTCAGAGCTGTAAGGCTGGTAGAGGAATAACCTCGCTGGGAGAGGAGAAATCCTCTCTCTGCGTTTGGAGAGAGTGGGTGGGGGGTGTGGTGTCAGGAGGCTGAGCACACCGGGTAGGAGTGAGGCTGAACTTCACTCCGGCGGCCTGAGGAAATCCCTGGTGGCAGGTGGCTCTGCAGGTAGGGAGGGTGTTTGCAGGGGGAGCCCCCCTGCCCAGCTGCAAAGGGCCCAGCAGCCCCAGCATTGCTGCCCAGCTCTGCCATGGGGTGTGGTACAGCCAGAACCCGGCAACTTCAGCCGGCAGCTCGTCGGCTGGGTGGGAGACTTGGAGGGATCCTTGTGCACTCCCACGCTCAACTAGAAATAGCGGGCTGTGCCTGGCAGTGGGCTGCGGGAGATGCAGTGGAATGGCTTCTTGTTTTAACTCTTCTGGTCCAGCGCTAACCTACGTGATGGGCAGGGTGTGGGCTGGTAGCCACGCGCTGCTGGCTGGCGTGCCCTTCCCCCCTCCACCTTTTCCAGTCTGGTTTTGCAGCTGGGGTGAGATGGGGAGTCCTTGGGGTGCTGGGTGGTTCTCCTGGAATGATGTGGAGCTAAGTTAACTCTTACAGAGACACTAGTCTTCTCTTTTAAATTACCAGAAAAAGAGGTGCTGTATATGTGAACTTAACGCATCCCTTTGGCCTGGCTTTGGGGCAGAGAGCTGAAACAGGGAAGAACTCACTTCTCAGCCTTTGAGGGCTGTGAAAACCAGTTTCACAAATGGTGATGTGTTCGTTCAAGTATCAGTCCGTGGAAAGATCTAGTGCTTTGGCAGAGTTTGTGTAAGTTCAGCCTGGTTGCTACAGAAACTCATCCCTTTATAGCAGCATGCTGCTGCTTTGTTAAAAGGGGAGTGCATCGCTGTGCAGACTGGGGTGACACAGAGGCCCCAGGCATGGAGTTGGTGCTGACAGGAATATAGAGAGCTTCTGGGGGGGCTGGGAAGCTGGCTTTGCCCGTATAGATGTTTGAGGGGGTAAGAGGGTGCTGTTAACCACCTCTTTGCAGAGGATGCTGCCCTTGGAGTAGGAAGAGCTTCTAGGGGACAGCCCTGAATGTTGCTGTGTGAGTTGTAAAACAACAAAAAAAAGCACTAGCGGGGTAGCAGAGTTTGAACAGCTCGATCAGTGCAGCTCTCTCGAGTTTCTGCATCTGATTTCCACAAGACCTGGTGTGCAGGCCTGCCTGTGGGCCCTGACATGGGCACTCGGGCTCTGACTGTAGCCAGGCTGCAGTAGCTTTATTAAGCCTCGCTCTGCTTCAGTGAGCAGACCTCCACATGGTCCTGTGGGCTTCCCCTAATGAACTAGGGAATACCACACACTCCTGTCCTCCTTTCATTGCCAACTGAAATGCTGAAGGATGAGGGAGGAACAAGTTGTTAGTGTGCAGTGAGCTGGCCTGGTGCCTCAGAGCTGTGTTCTGAGCCCCTTCTGGCTGTTGGCAGCCTGTGGGGCCCTGCTGTTCCCTGTGTTTCAGGGTCTTGGATGGATGAAGAGGAGCCTTGGAGCAGGTGACACCCC
The DNA here is from genome assembly GCA_013399895.1 of Serilophus lunatus. Taxonomy (NCBI): domain Eukaryota; kingdom Metazoa; phylum Chordata; class Aves; order Passeriformes; family Eurylaimidae; genus Serilophus; species Serilophus lunatus. The sequence goes on from VXBA01000260.1 coordinate 1,022,565, forward strand.
CTGAGCGGCTCTGCTGCTGCTCCGAGCTCGGCGCTGCGGAACAGGGCTGGCACACGCGGTGGCAGCCGCTTGGTGCGGGTGTCCCGGCCCCACCTGCTCCACTGTGCCATCTCCAGTGCTCCCTTGGCCAGCTTCCTGCCTGCCAGCCTTGGCAGAGGCGTGGATGTCTCCGCAGCATTCCGGGCAGGCAGGAGAGCAGCGCTGGTGTGAGCCTGGGCTGGGCAGTGGGATTGGCAGGGTCCTGGTGGGGAGGGGCACTGCCAGGACTGGAGGGGCTGCTGGTTTCAAGGAGGGAGGATGATTCGGAGATGAGGTGAAGGTGCTCTGGTGACCTCCCTGCTCTCAGAGGGTGTATCCAGTGTCAGGTGCCCCCGCTGACTGCAGTGCATCCTGCTGGAGCTCCTGCTGCCGCAGAGGCCTGGGAAGAGCTGTGGAAAGGATCTGGCCCCAGGCACGGCCCTGGCTTCTGATCTGCGTCCACTGGGTGTTTGTGGCAATGTATGGTAACTGCTGCAGGAAGATGGCACCCAGTGCTGTCTGGCCTGTTTCCTCATTCCTGGTAATTCCCATTGGTACGCAAAAAGGGGATGGCTGGGCTGTCAAATCTGCCCAACTGTAGCTGTGCTGCTTACACAGGGGAGGCTCTGCAGTTCAGCAGCTCTGCAGAGGGTCCACTGCCCTATGGCTGGGGGAATGTTGTGGTCAAGAGTCAGTGTTCTCCCTCTGTCCCACCCTCCTTTCCCAGGTGTGCCGCAGATGGGCCAGGGATGCTCTGTGGCCTGAGCTGCTGTTACTCTCCCGCTCTGAGAACTGTGGGAATGGTGTATGGTGGCTTGAGAGGTGAAAGGCTGGTCCCTGTGAGCAGCTGTTGTATTGCTTCAGCTGCCAGCATCTCCTGTGTCTGCAGGGCCTCAGCTCTTCCTCCTTCTGAAGGGCCCTGAGGTGGATCCCCTTAGGAGGGGGGGAGATCTTATAGTTCAGGAGCATCTTTTGAAAGGCTGTGAAACACTCTGGGTGGCAGAGGAGTGTTCTGTGAAAGCTGTGTGGATCTGAGGAGCTGGCAGAGGCTGGTGCTTCCAGGTGGCCTGTCCGTGCTGTGACTGGAACAGAGAGGATGTGGTGAGGATGCTGCTGTGTCTGAGTGCTGCTGAGGCCTGGGAGGCCATAGCTGGCCTGGTCCCAAGGGCTGGGTCCATCGGGGTGTCCTGTGAGCAGGTGAGGCTGCGGCAGTGCTGGGCTGTGTCTGGGCACTGGGAAGGGCTGGCGCTGCCAAGCGGTGCCGTTGTGCCGCTGGCACCCAAGCATTTGGAAGGTTCCAGCAGTGACTCAGCTGTGCAGACCCACAGGGAGGTGGCTGGAAGGGTGGAAATGCAAAAAATCTCCTAACAATCAGGCTATAAATATTGCTGATGTGGTCCCCTGCAGCGCTGTGCTTGAGTACTGATGAGCTGGGACCTCCTCTCCTTGCCAGCGCGGAGCTTCCTCAGCCCAGGAAGGACCTTTGGCTGCAAAGCTGTCTGGTGTCACCTTGTGCTCCCAGGGCGGTGTCACCACACAGCTTGATGCAGTGGGATCAGGTGCCTGCTGAGCCAGAGACTGGGGAAGCAGCAGGGATGGTTTGTGTGCCCTGATCCTGCCCATGTCCCTCATTCCCAAAGGGCTGCTGAGCCCCTTGCACACTGACAGGGCTGTTTGTGAGTTCCTTCTGCACCTGGCACTGTAATGCACTGAGAGCGTGTGCTGAGTCCCTGGGGAGTGTGCCAGAGGCCATGCCAGTCACTGGTGCCTGGAGAGAGGCTCTCTGGAGGCAGTGGCTGCTGCAAGCTGGAGCTGCTGGCAGTTACTGGCTGTAGGACTGAAGTGCTGTCTCATAGCAGGCAAAGCATCGCAAACTCTCTGCTGCCACTAAATCTGTCAGGCTGGAAGTACTTCAGCAAGTCCCAGAAACCTGCTCTGTGGCCTGGGGAGGGACTCTTGCAGGAAACTGGCCTTGAAGACTTCCAGTCCTGCCGTTCCTGGCTGTATTTCTTGAGGCGGTGTTTCCCCATCTTTAAAGTAGCCTCAAAGTAGGCAGGCATGTGTTAGGATCCGAGTTCGTTGTTTCACAAAGGCGAGGAGGGGTTAAGAGGCACTGAGGTGGGACTGCCCTTGGTGGTATCCTCTACCTTCAGTGCCCTATTCCTCAAGGGGCACAAGCAAATGGGGTCTTGATCCAGTTTTTGCCTGGAGAACAGCAGTGCACAGCAGATCCATGTGCAGATTTTGGGTCTCTCTGGCTGGTTTTCAGCTGCTTGGTCTGGCTGGTCTGTCCTGCCCTACATTGGGAGCTGGCCCTATGTGGGACAGCAGACTTGCCCACTGGGAAATCATCCTAAAAACAGTCTCTCAACATGAAGTTTGCAATGCTGTGTGGGTGTTTTCAGCAGGATCAGGTTTTCTGGAGTGGATGTTAAGCTCTCTGGGTCAGTCCAGCAGGTAAGCTCTTCTTGATGGATGAAGCACCTTGCTTGATCTACCTCTGCTTCTTGTTGTGTGACCCTAAAGCTGCCAGTTCAGTGACAGATGGGAGTTTTTCCTTGGATCTGCTCTTGAGACTGCAGCTCCAGCCTCATCTGTGCCCTCTGCGGGGTGGCTGCTGCTGTCTCATTCTCCAGCCTGCAGGGTTGCAGCTCCAGTCACTCTGGTGCTGGGGAAGTGTTCTGTGGTAGGGATCACTGCTGCATCTTCCTTGGTTTTCCTGCTTCCCAGAGCACAGCATGTCATTTTTGCAGTAAGCTTGCTTATCTGCAGTTGCATAAAATCTGCTAGGCAGGAGCTGTGGGCTGTTTGTGTGTTGCCTGACTGATAGTGGAGGCCTCAGAGCATGGATCACTCTGAAGTTTTCAAGGCAAAACCCTCTCTCTGAAGGATCAAAGAAAAGACCTGTTGCACAGGAAGAACTGTTGTCATGGACTCCTACTTTCTTGAGAACAGCAGGAGGGATTCATAAACTGCTCCCCCAGGTTTGGCTGTTTTCAGAGTGTCTTTAAATGCTGTCTGGTTACCTGAACTCCCCCAGGTGAGTGTTGCTGCTCAGCCTGGGGGTGGCTGTTAATAAACACAACGTGGCAGTCACTGACCTTCCTCCAGCTGCTGGTCTGAGGGCTTGGATGCAGAGCTTGGGGCAGGGGATTGGGCTGAGGGAATTCCCCAGTTCTCCCTGTGTTTAATTTGCTGCTGGGCTATCCTGTGCCTGCTCTGTAGAGCTCTCCCTTGCTCTCTCCCTGCTGGTTTTCCTCTAGTCTTTTGGATGAGTGGCTTCAGAAGACCATAGTTGCACCCTCAGCTCCTGTGTATTCCTTCTTGGCTGTGTGACCACACTTTTTGTGCTAGAGGAATGTTTGAAGCTCATCCTGGTGAGAGGGCTCAGTATCTGGATGACACTAGGTTGGCACCAGAGTGTCCAAGGGTGGTCTTTCTTGCTCTCTGGTGAAAGGGGAGCTCTGGGTGTAGTGAGCACCTCATCTGTGTGTGAGAGTAGCTCAGATCTAAGGCCAAGCCTGCCTAGAAAAGGCAGTGAAAGGCTCTCCTGCTGCTGGGGCAAGGAGGCAAGGCCACCTCTTGGTGGCCTCAGACCTGCACCTGGTTCAGGAAAGCAGGTATCCAGAGTTTGTTCCTGAATTCCGTGTTCTTGTTGCCTTCAAGGGAAGACAGACTTCCCCTGTTGAAGTTCAGGGGGTAGCAGCAGAAGTACAAACATGGTAGAGGTGCCTCCTGTGTGGAGTTTATGGATGGTAATGGTGTAAGCTGGGAGCTGGCTCGACTCTCCTGGTCTCCTGCTTGGTGCTTGTACTCCAGGAGTACCTAAAAGCTTGTCCTGTGCTATCCCAGCTCTTGCAGGGTTTTTCCAAGGGTGCATTTGGTGTGGGTGCTTAATGGGCACTTGTTCCTTGAGTATGTTTCCATAAGGGCTGCTTGTGCTCTGTGGGCTGATTCCTTAGTGGCTGGTTCCAGCCAGCCATGCTGGGGAATGGGAAGCAGGGAAGCACTTAATAGCTGCGCACTGCTCATGTGGCAGCAGTATTTGATCCTTAACAGAATAAAATATGTATCAAATAAGTAAAAGAAGTATCAAACCTGAGTTTGCAATTGGTTTCTAATGGAAGTTGCTCTTTATCCACCTCTTAAAGCTTCCATTTGAGCAGCTTCTCTTAAAACAGATTTATTTTTATCTGTGCTGATGCTGTAAAACAGAAGATGCAAAGAGAGGAGTAACTGGAACAGGAACCTAAGCAGCATCTCTGCTTGTATCCAGCCACAACTGAAGTGGGTCAGGGCAGCTCCAGTCCTGTGCCAGAGGCAGGTTGTGAGCAGAGGGGGCTGCCCCAAAACCTCCCCTTGGCATCTCTTAGGGAGAGGTGTTTGCTTGTGGCTTTTGGAGCAGCCCAGTGTGCAGAATGTCCAGTGAAGGTCTGAAGAAAGGTTCAAGAGAAAAGTTGTTGAACTGAAGCTCAACAGATGTGCTTCCTTCCGAGGAAAGTGTGGAAGCTGCTGTTTGGTGGCTCTGAACTGGTAGCTTAGTCTGGTTGATACTGGAAGTTAGCAGCAGGGTAGTTTAGTGTGTGCATATGTGGCCTAGGGTAAGCTTTGCCCAAAACTGTACCAGTCAGATGAGAGATCGGGTGGTGGGAAGGTTTTCCTCCAGCCTTTGCCACTGCTGTGTGTCTAAGCAGTGGGTGGGATGGTTCCTTGCTGAAGGGGTCTGTGCTGCAGCTTCATCAATGGGAACATGGGAGCTCTCTAGAACAGGCCCTGGATTTGCTTGATTCAATGCCTCCACTGCAAACTCCAGTGTGTGCTGGCCTGAAATGCCTCCACATAGAGCTGTGATGGGGAACAGCTTTGGGAGCTGCTTTCCCAGTGGGCTGGGGCTGCCTGGAGCAGAAGGTAGGAGTGATGTTTGCTCTTCTTCCCCAGCTCTGGTAGGACCTGGAGTTCAGTATTTTCTGCTGCCTTAGGACTGAGTTTGTCCCTGGGCACAGTGATAAGCAGCTGTGGCTTTGTTGGGGTGACCTGTCACTATGGTGTCACCAGGGCCAGGCCAGTGGTGTCTGTATGTCTCAAATCCTTCCAGCTCTCTTCTCATGCAGTGACTGCATATGGGACTGCTGTAAGAGGGCTTTTAGGCCTCCTGCAGTGCTCTTGGCAGACTGCTTTTTTTTTCCTTAGGCTAACTTGGATTGAAAGGGACCTTTTGAGCTTAGGTAGTCCAGCCTCCTGTTTGGAGCATGGTAGGAAAGCTGCTGGAGGATGCCAGAAATAACAGTAGGCCAAGGGGGCTGTAGAAACTAATTCCTGGGCTGCCACAGTGTTCCCAGAACAACACCCGCTTTAATGGCTGTGAAATGATCCACTTCCAAACGATGCCCTGATCCTTGAGGTGTCACTGCCCAGTGCTGCTGTTGGGCTGAACACTCAGGGTGTGGGCTGAGGCACTGGGCAGGGCACATGCAGCCAGGGCTGCACCTCAGATCCACATCTCCTTGTGCCTGGTCCCTCAGGCAGTGGCAAAACAGCTGAATCACAGGTGCTGTCTGTGCTGCTGCCAGTGCAGAGGCTGCTCCCGGGCACGGCAGCTGCTGCCACCCGTGGGAGAGGGGTGCAGAGAAATGCCTGGCTCCATGTCCCTCTGGCTGGTTTTCTCCCCAGGACTGCAGAGGGAACGTGAGGCAAACCCCCAGAGGTGTGATGCTGAAGCATGCAGACCTCTGGAAGGTGACTGGGAGCCCGCAGGCATCACTGATGGGGCTGGGAGTGCCAGTCTGGTGGTGGCTTTGTGCCAGCTGAAGGCCTTAGTGAGGCTTGTGTGCCACTTCCCAAAGAAAAATGGCATTTGGGACTAAAGCCTGAGCTTTTTTCAGTTGTTCTTAATTTCTGCCTTAGCCATGGGGGTATGGCCAGCAGCCTGTTCCCCTCACTCCCCTCCAAAGGACCCCTTTTTGAAGGGAGTATCCTGGACTTGCCACCCCCAAAATGATGCAGCTGAGGGTGAGTCACTTACCCTTGTTAGCACAGGTAACACACAGCAGAGTTTGCACCCTGGATGTTGCTGCAGATAATCGAGAAAAGTTTGGTGCTTAAATATAGAAGTGTTTGTTCTTGAGGCTTGTGAAGCTGAAGCTTGTTGTGCAGAATTTGACCTGAATATGTTGGCTTTTAAATCTCTCTGGGACTGATACATGTTAAAACCCGCTGTACTTCGGTGTTCTGATCTTCTTAAAGACAGTGTAGTTGTGGCAGCCTGCTTAGTGAATGCAATTACCTGGGCACTTCTAATCCTGAAGCCCATTTTAGCTGTCTTTCCTGATTTTTATATTTACCTTGGGCATCTGTTCTCCCTTCCTAGAAACACAGGAGTGAATTCCCTGCCTTGGGAAGCAGTGGGCCTCGTTGCCAGCCAGGGCCTGTGCTCTCAGTTATTAATGCAATAAGCTGCTCTGTGTTCCTACTTCTGCTGCTGTTTCCATTTTTCAGGGCAAATGACTTACCATGTTGGTGCCAGAACCAAGAATAGACCTCAGGTGTCCTGACTCTAATTCTGTGGTTCAGCTGTGGGATCATGCTGCCTTTTTTTATTCCCCTGCCCCTTTCTTAGCAAACCAGAAATAGCTGGCCGAATATCCTCATATCCTCAGTTCTTCTTCGCCCCAAATGAAGAATCTGTGAGGGCAGAGGTTCCTCTTTTGGAGTTCAGAAACAAAAGGGCCTGTGCTGCAGTTCTTACTGAGATGGTTTGATCGCATCTGCAGTTGCAGGAGCTGTGTTTCTTGAGCTGGCAGTTGGTTCAAGCTGATGGGAGACTTGTGTGGTGATACAGCCCAGAGAAGATGTGTGCCTTAGGCTTGGGCTGGCTCCTCTTACAACAGCAGTGGCTGCTTTTTCCAGTGGAGTAATAGGAATGAAATTGAATTGAGAGGATTTAAGCTGGGCAGGACCCCTGGAGGTATCCAGTATGCTGCTTAGGTGAGCTCCAAGGGCGTAAGATCAGAGTTTTCTTTCACCTCTGGCCTTGTCCTATTGCAGTTCCACTTAAGAGGAAGAAATTCTTGTGCCACTGCTCTTACTGCAGCTTTTCCAGTTTCTTTGTGGCCCTGTAGGAGTTTGGTCTGTAAATGGATGGGGAATCCAGTGCCTGCCTTCCCTGTGTCAGGCAAAGCCCATTCCTGCCCTGTGTTCTGCAGCCCCATGTCTGTCACTGCAGCTGGCCGTGGCTCAGTTGGGGTCCCTGTGGCCTCAGCAGTACTGGCTCCCCACAGGCAGCTCCAGGTCTCATGAAGTGCTAAAACTTTACTTAGGATCAGGCTGGAATATTGATCATCCCTTCCCTGCTTTGAGCTGCTGAGTGTGGGGGGGGGGAAGGCTCACCCTGGCAGCTTGTCTGGCTGTGTCGCTGCCTGACTTAGAGATTGACTGGAGCTGGAGGAGGAGGTTGAGGTGCCCATTTGCCTTTCAGACATGCAAATGTTTCTCTTACCAAGGAGCTGCTCAGTGTCTGTAGGAGGTGCTGCTTTTTGGCTGACTAAAACATTCAGCTGCTCCCACCCCACCAGGGCAGAGCTTGGCTGGGTGGTAAAAACTGCAGACAAGCTGTTTTTCTGGAATTGCAGCAGGCTATTGTTTAGGGCATCAGCCTTTTTTTTTTTTTTTTTCAACTTTACAAGCTTATTTGATGCTTGACAAAAGAAACTGCACTGTATTCAGTCTCCAGGGCCTGGTCCTGCCCCACATGTGTCCATGGCTCTGCAGCCTCTGGGCCTCAGGTGTCACCCTGTGGAAGCAGCAGCACAGTGACACTGAAATCTGTCCTTCTCTTGGTAGGAGCTTCCCTGTTTATCTCTGCAAGGAGATCCAGGCAGAGGGGTGGATTTCCAGCCTTAGTAGCTGGTGGATGCAGGGGAGGTCTTAAGTTTACCATCCTTCCTGTGCTGAGTGATCTCCTCTCTGGCTGCTGTCTAACCTTGCTGGAGGTGCCAGCCAACACAAGTGACCCTCTGAAGGCCACAGCACCGTGGACCTGCTCAGACAAGTCCTGGGCTCTTCCAAACAGGCTTTTTCCAGCCCGGCAGTAAGCTCTGAGAGGCTGGAAGGCATCTTCAGAGCATGACTTCCAAGAGAGTGTGTGTGTGTGTTCCCCTTGCACTCGGGGCTGTGCCAAGTGTGGAACCGCCTGCGCTCAGAGCCGGCAGGTGCCAGACGTCGCTGGCAGTGAAGGAACCAGGGCCTGGCACCCTGCTCCCTGCAACAGGGTTGCTGTTCTCAGCTATGGGGGAGCTCCTGCTGAGGTTCTTAGTGTGTGTGGGAGAAAGGACCTGGGCAGCTGTCAGGTAAGAGGAATTCTTGCTCTGGGCAAGGTTCAGTTTCTATATAATTTGGCTAAAAGCGATGCCTGAGGAGGGAAGAGCGTCTGCCCTGACTTGATGTGCTGTTGGCATGTTCTGCTGGGGAGGGTTCCTGTGGAGCCAAGCTGAAGCAGAAGCACTTGTTGAGAGGACAGTGTGGTGGTGGCAGAGCTGGTGCTCAGCTCTGGTTTTCAGGAGTAAATTCAGTGGATGCTCAGTGTGGAATGTCTGGATGTGTGCTTAGTGCCACGGTCTAGTTGACAAGGTGGTTAAAGGTTGAACTCTATCTTGGAGGTATTTTCCAACTTAAATTATTCTATTGCTCTTATCTTAAGGTGTTATCCAGGGCATTAATCTGTTGTTTGTCGTCAACATAGTGGTTATTTTCCCAGAGCCCTCCCCTAAGCTGCCAGCACTGGTAACCTGGCTCCTTGGGGCTCATCTGTGCATCCATCTCCCATAGAATGGGTATGGGCAAAGCTACCACCAGGGTCTAAATAACAAGTAGATGTAAATTACAGCACACAGGGAAGAGCTGTGTGCTCCAAGGTCGTGGGCAGGTGCTGGAAGTATTAAATTGGGAGTCTTAACAAGAAGATGGAAGAGTAAAAGCTGTTGTGGGGCTGCTTGCATCGGGCATTTTGCTGTCGGGGCACCTCTTTCTCGAAGTGTGCTGTGAGTTGCAGCTTGTGCTGATGGATCAATCTGCTTGAGACTGGGTAAACTCATGTTAAACTTGATAATTCAGTGGTTGATAACTGGGTTTAAAGGATAATTTGGGGTCTTTAGGCAGTGTTGGCCTCAAGAGTTAAAACCAGTGCAGTGTGAAACCACCCCTGCGGGCTCAGTGTAGCTGAGAAGTGTTCCTGTGAAGTGTCTGTCTTGGCTGTGGTGCCTCCAAGAGGCTTATGCTCTCCTTGGCATCTTTAGGAGCCCCAGGATGACACAGGAATTCAGGTGTAATGTAACAGCATTGGCTTGATGGCATTTACTGGGGAAAGCTCAGCTAAGGATGAGTGGTTCATAAAGTGCTCCTTTCTCCAGTGAGTGCCTGTGACCTGGCAGTGCCACATGGGTGTCACAGCTGCCTCACAGAGCTCTAAAACCTTCCAGCACTGGGCTGATGCACTCAGAGATGGAGCAGAGCGTGCTGGCTCTGGATCAGTCGTTGGAGCTGCAGCGGTGAGTCAAAAGTCAGTGCTGAGTTTCTATTTAAAGCTCCTTTTCTGCTGTCCCCTGCAGAGGAGTGTTGGCATGTGCCTCCCTTGCAGCACCGAGCAGGGGCAGGAGAAGTTCCAGAAGCTCTCCCCACACGGCCGCTGTGTGAGCGGTGATGGGAGTCATGTTGACCCTTCAGATGAAATTTCCCCTCTAGATGTGAAAAATACTTAGCTCCTTGTGCTCACGCTTTTTTTTTTCTTAGTCTGAGTGTTTCCCTAGTATTTGCTGCTTCATTTTGGGACTTTGAGGGATGCTCTGGACACCTGGAGTGGTTATTCCCTTCTGTGAGCTGTCTGCTTGGGATGGGAGACAAGGCCAACTTCCCAGGAAAAATGGTGGCCACAAGGGCTTTTGAGGTGGACAGTGTGTGTTAGGCTCTTGTGTCCCCTCCTCCAGGAGGAGTTGGGTGGGTTGGAGCAGGGAGTATGAGCTGGGTTCCTGGATGGGGAGTCAAGAATGAAATCTGGTGTCTCATGGTGGTGTTTGCTAGGCTGCCTGACAGGCTGGATTCAGGGCACACAGCCTGGCCACTAAGCAAGTGTAAAACAGCAAATGCTGAATATGGCTTGTGGCTTTACTTCCCAATGTCCCTATGAGTGGCTGTGGATGCCAAGGGAAGCTGAGTCAGGCCCGCTGGGGTGATGTGGGGTGTCCCACGAGCTCAGCGGATCCTGCAGAGCATGTAACCAAGTGCTGCCTGTGGGGAGCTGTCAGAGCTGCTGGAGTGGATGGAATTCACAGCAGGATGTCATTGTTTCCAGGACATGAGGTTAGGAGGGGGACAGTTGAAGCCAGCAAGATTTTGTTGGTGGTAGATGCCCAGACACTGGATCCCTTTAGAGGCTAGTAATCCTGCTACTCAGGAGTGCTCATACTGACCTTACTGGTTTTCTAGCTGTTGGTGAGAGCTGAGCAATCCTGAGAGGAACATGAAAGTGGTGGCAGAGATGTGACATAAATAGGGCAGAGCAACTGGACCCTGTAATGCCTCTGGGAGCTCCTGATGAGCCCCCAGACCCTTTCTGCTGCCAACAACCAGGAGATGAGGTGCAGGACAGCATTGCCTGGCAGCAATCTGCCTGGCTCTTGCAGCTCCAGGTCTCTGGAATGCTGTGCAGCCGGGGGTCAGCACAGGGCTGCTCCCTGCCCAGCGTTCCAAACCCACTGTCCTCTGGCTGGGGAGGAGGAGGCGGCGTCAGTGCCGGAGCGTTTGGACCGTGGGATCAGCTGCTTTGCCCCTTCTGCTGTTTAGTGACTAATCAGATTTTGGAGCCTGTCGGACACATTCAGCTGTCTCCCTGGAACAATGCACCGGCTGTATTTTTAAACGCATCACGTGGCTTCAGAGAAGTCGGTGGAGCAGCGTAGTGCAGCTCGCCTGGGCTGGGAGATGCTCTGCCCTGCTTTGAGCCCTCTCTAGGAGGGAGCAGCCTCCTCCCCGGCTCCAGCCCACTGCGTTCCCTTGGCTGCCAGGGCTCTGCCCAGGTAAGGATTGCTGGGCCGGCTGTGGGGCTGGGTGTGAGCACAGGTGATGCTGTTGGGGGAGCCAGGGCAGGAAGTCCCTTTCCAGGAGTGGTCAGAGGTGAGTGCACAGTCCTGTGCTGGAGCCAAAATACGGGGAGCTCACAGGGATAAGGCTCTGTAATGTGGGAAGATGCTGTGACTGTCAGGGCTTGGGTTGAGGGAGGTGCTTCAAGTAAGGACCAGTTGTACCTGTCTGGGGTCTCTGCTGTTGTGAGACTCCTACCTGAGTGTGGGGCTGGAGATGCCAGTTCCACAGCAGGTGTGGCCTGGGGCAGGTGCATCCCTGCATCTCACCTCAGCAGCTCTTTCTGGCACTGGTACCACGCTGTCCTCGTGCCTGACCATAGTGCACTTGAGCACAATGGTGTTTTTGCTTTGAGTTTGAATGGTGTTTTGGATCATTAATTCTTATTTGCACAGGAGCTGCTAAAAATCTGGCTTAAAACCTTGTGGTCCAGCTGGCTTGAGAGCAGGTGGGGCTGGAGGATCTCTAGTGGATCCTGAACTTGCTTTGCTGAAACTGAAAGCTTCAGGACAAGCTGCCTTTTTTCAGCCTCTGAATAGTTGAAACCATTTCTAAATGCTTTGGTTTTTCCATTGGGTTTGGGGACACATTTAGCTTTCTGAGACTTGTTTCTTTTGAATAGAGCTGGCTGATGTTGTGCCCCTGTGGGATTCTATGTGGCCAAGCCTGCCTTGTGTTCCCTCTCCTGGGTGGTAGCTCCCTGGCCATCACTGACCAGGACGTGACTTCATGATCCCTGAGTGGCCTAGTCCTCTTCTCAGGGGGCAGCTCTGTTTGTAGGGAAGAATTTGCCTGGATTCTTCTCAGAGGCAGACCTGCAGTGTGTGTGAGGGAGGCAGTCTGGCACATACAGTCTGTCAGCTCTCAGGCAGGAGGCCTGACCAGACAGGCCTGTTGTGAAGATGCACTGGGGACAGGGCTTGTGTCGCTGTGAAGCCTCTCTGTGAGCAGGCCAGGCTGGCACCTGATTTGAGCAGTGTCCCAGCCTGGAAATTCCTGCTGATGGGCCAAGTGTGCTCCTTTCAGCCTGGCCCTTGGTGTGTGTCCCCATTGCTGGGGGGCTGCTCCCCCTGGGTCCCAGCTTGCTCCAGCACAAGCAGCAAGAAATGGCATGGACTGGGCAGAGGGGTCTGTCTGGAGCACCTCTGAGGTCCATCACTAGAACATGGGGGGGGGTCTCTGATTCTCTCCCAGATGAAGTGACATCTCTGTCTGATCTCAATTCTGGGGGAGTAACCCACCCTCATGTTTGTAGCCATGCCAGACTGCTGCTGCTGGCTCTAACTGTGCAGCACCATGGCACAACTGATGGCCAAGAGCTGTGGGGAGGGTTGGTACCTGGCAGAGGTGCCATTCATAGGCTGGCAGGAGCCTGGTGCCCCTCTGGGCCTTTGCCAAGAGAGCCAAGAGGAAGGTGGTGTGTTGTGCTGCAGCACTGACAGACTGACTCTGTCTCTGTTACAGTTCTCAGCATGCTGAGTAACCCTCTTGGGAACGTCCTGGGGAAGCCCCCACTGGGTTTCCTGCCTCTAGACCCCATTGGTTCAGACCTGTCAGAAAAGTATTCCACGCCGTCACTGAGGAACTCCCGCTCCCTCCTGGACTCCCGCTCCAGCAGCCCCTCGGACTCGGACACCAGTGGGTTCAGCTCTGGCTCCGACCACCTCTCAGACTTGATTGTAAGTTTGGGTCTTGCACCTGCTCTGTGGTTCCTGAGATCTTGCTGTGCTTCTGGGGAGAATGGGAGAGCCATGGGGGGCTGCCAGGGAAGGGGAGGGAATGCTGGAGGGAGCTGTCAAGCCCAAGCTGACACAGCCCAGGGTTTAGGAGAAGGGCTGCTCATGCAGCCTTTCAGCACAAGCCAGTGATATCCTTGTGCTTTTTGTTTTTTTTTCTAAAATAATGTTTTGCCCTTTTTGCTCTGCCTTTGCAGCCCCAAAGGGTTGCAGTAGCTCCCAGGGAGGTCTGAGTGCTTGAGCTGGTGTGTGGCAGGGAAGTGCCCTGATTTCCAGCAAGGAGGCTGCTGATGAGCACAGCTACCTCCAGGCTCTCACTTGGACTTCTCAGGAGCTTCTGTCCCTGCCTTTCATTGCCCTTCCTGTTTGCTGACTGCGCTTCTCCATCTCAAGGCTGTTTCTTCTCAAGCAAACTGGGTCTAGCCTGCTCCCATTCCCTAAAGCACATCTAAATTTGGAAGGCAGGGAGGGAGGCAAGTGTCAGTCTTACTGCCCCAGTCTGTGCTGTGTGTGCCAGCAGGACACAGCCTGGGTCCAGCCAGCTCTAGGGGTGCTGCTGCATGGCCTGGCCTTGGCACAGGAGGATAAAGCCAGGAGCTGCTGCTGGCTCTGCCGTGCTGTGGCTGTGGCCTTGGCCCTTGTCAGGCTGGGTATGAAGGACAGAGCTTGACTGGATGGTGGGGTTGATTCTGCCATGATTCACCCTGGAGAATGAGAATCTGCTCTGGAGTGGCTGCAGCAGCCTGGGCAGGGATGGTGGCAGGCAGTGCAGGGCACAGGGTTCTGTGCTGGCCTTGTTTGGGAAGGTCAGGTCTCCCAGCACAGCCCCAGTGTGGGCGGCTGCCGCAGGGATGGGTCCGCAGTGCGGGGAGGGATGTCAGCACAGCTGGCACTGAGCTGCACGGTGTCTTGCATCCCTGCTGCTCCATCAATCCCTGTTTTCCCTCCTCCTGCCCTGGGAAGGACATGTTCAACTTGTGAGAGGCTGTGGCCAGCAGTGCCCACTCCCTGATCAGGCCAGCCTGGAGCTGGGCTGGGGGAGTGTGACCCAGCTGGTGCCTGTGGGTGCTGCCAGAGAGCCCTACCTGCCTGGCAGCAAAGTGAGGGGTCCTCCTGGTGTGGCTGGTGCTCCCTGGGAGTGACACAGTCCTTGGGGCTCTGGAGGAGGGGGTAACTGTTGGCATTGTGGTCTGTGAGGTGCCTTCTGCTTAACCAGTCCCTGCTGCTGATCATGGGCATGGGGGGAGTGGCTGCAGGGATAGGGCTTTCCTAGGGAAGTTCTGGTCTTGTCAGGGTGCTGGGGCAGATATGGAGGCTGCTTTCCTGCCTCTGCCAGACCTCAGAGGGTCTCAGGAGACCACTGAGAGCTCCCTCTCCTGCCATGTGTGAGGGCAGGGCTCTCCAGTATGATGCCTTACCTCTGGCACTATGTGCTCTTATTCTGGAGCTGGATTTTGATGTGCCTTTTCTCTTACAGTCAAGCCTTCGCATCTCCCCTCCTCTGCCCTTCCTGCCTCTCAGTGGGGTGTCAAGAGACCCCTTAAAGATGGGAGTGGGATCCCAGCTGGATCAAGATCAAGCTGCCCTGGCTGCAGTATCTTCCTCCCCAGCCAGTGCATCAAAGAGGTGGCCTGGAGCATCTGCGTGGCCTTCCTGGGATCTTCTGGACTCCCCTGAAGACCCCTTCAGTATCGAAAGAGAAGCCAGGCTTCACCGGCAAGCAGCGGGTGAGTGGGATGGGGGTCCTGGTGGGGCGCAGTGCCAGGGATGGGCCCACACTTCTTGAGGGGGGAGGGATGGAGGTTTTCATGGGAGCACTATGGCTGGACATGGGAGTTCGCAGCAGAGCTCTCTCCAGGCACAAGCCTGGTTGTGTCTCTGCTGAGAGAACAGGGAAGAGTTTGGGCAGCTGCCTGTGGCTGTGCAGCTCTGCTTATCCTGTAGTTGAGGAATATGGGGACACCTGTGGGAGAGGGTGGGAAGAAAATGATCTTGTACTGAGTGTTGTTACTGGTGCCTGTCCAAGCTGTGAATGAAGCAACTTGCACCTGGAGTGGACAACTGCCTCCCCGAAACTACAAGAACCCTGTCTATTCCTGCAAAGTATTCCTGGGAGGAGTCCCATGGGACATTACAGAAGGTGAGCAGGCTCTGGCCCCACAACCAAGGGTTGTTGACAGCAGGAGGGAGTTTTTATGGGGTGCACTGACCTCTCTCCTTCTGTCTGTAGCTGGGCTGATCAACACTTTCCGTGTTTTTGGCTCCCTGAGTGTGGAGTGGCCCGGTAAGGATGGCAAACACCCACGCTGTCCTCCCAAAGGTAATATGCCTAAAGGTAATAGCGACACGGTAGGGTTACTTTTTTCCCATGCTATGTTACAGCACGGATGCTGGGATGGTACAGCTGCATGCTGGTGACTGGATGGTACAGAGCACCCTGGGTAACATCCTGCCCTCACCTGGGTCTGCCCCTGGGCTGCAGTGTCACCCCCACCCTGCCCAGCATCTCCACCCATCCCTAGCAGTTGTGGAGTGGGGGGTACCCTTTCTGTGTTGTTTCTGGAGTCCCACATGGGCTGTGGCTCTGAGCAGTGACTGGTCCCCACTGCCAGTGTGTGGTGAGTGGATGCACCCACAGCAGCCAGGCTGGCATGTTGTTTAAGGAGGAGTGAGTTACAGGATATGGAAGTGGCTGCTTTGAGGGTCCCTGGTGCCTGCTGGCCCTGTTCAGCCACTGGAGCAGTGCAAGGCACAGCGCTGGTACCCACGGAAGTGACTAAAACAATTCTGGATTTAAGTTCTGAGCCTGGACGTTCTAAATGTGAAGCAGAATCCATTTTTCTGCAGGCCTCACTATGGCCAAGCTGGTGGTGCCCATGTAGCATGTCATGTCTAGATGTGATCTGAGCATAAGGGACAGTGGCTCATGTGGCCCTGGACATCCAACATGGCACAAGGGTCGAGGTTTGGGCTCTGCCCAGCTTGGCCAGACTCTGGATAGTCTGCTGGAGGGGGGCAGCGAGAGTTGCCACACAAATGCTTCAGGTGACATCTGGATGGTTTTTGAAGGTGTCTGCAAACTGGGATGATCCCTTCTTTTCCCCACCACAGTTCTAACAGCTGCTTCTCTCCCTTCCCCTCCCAAGGATACGTGTACCTGGTGTTTGAGTCAGAGAAGTCAGTGCGTGCACTGCTCCAGGCGTGTTCACAGGACCTGCTGAGCCCTGATGGGCTCAGTGAGTACTATTTCAAGATGTCCAGCCGCAGGATGCGCTGCAAAGAGGTGAGCAGAGCCACAGGGGCAGCAGGGGATGGGGATGAGATCATTGGAAAAAAGGATAGCAGAGGTAGAACAGCAGCAGATCCAGCCTTATCTGGTGTGTTCTTGTGGCAGGGATATATCAGGGTGGTGTCTGTGTGTCACAACAGCTTGTGTCAAACTGACCTAGAGGTGTCCTGGGTTAGTGGCAGACCCTGCCTGCAGCTTCATTTAGTAGGAAGGGAGCATGGGAACAGGGGTTTTGCTGCTCCAGGCTGCTTCCAGCACTGTTACTTCTGGAGTCATACTGAGATCCTTTAGTACTTTGTTGAGGCCTCTTATGCTGTCAGAATGAATGGGTTTCATGCTCCCCAAGCAGGTATTTTGGATCTCAGGCTGCTCCCCAGCATGGCCTTGGGTGGCTGGCTGTGCTTTGGAGATGCTGAGGTTGTTGGAGGTGCTCCTTGGCCTTTCAGGAAAGGGAGAACCTCACGTGGGGGACAGTTGCTCTAGACAGCTCCTCCTGGTGTCTGCTAATGAGCAGTACTTCTGTGCTTGGTGATCCAGCTCTGTCAGATGCTTCTCCTCTCTGGAGCCCTCTATCAGCTGCTGTGCAAATGGGAGTTCCTGTTGGGAGTTGGCAGTGGGTGGGTTGTTCCAGTGATCCCCTTCAACAACAGGCTGCTGTGCTGAGAGGCCTCTGACTGGGCCATAAATGGAGGTGCAGGTGTGTGGATTGCCTCCTGACTGCCAGCCCCAAGGGACTGGTGGTGTGCATTCCAGTGTGGCTGGAAGGAGAGTTGCTTTTGTTCCACTGCGGCCTCTCCAGAGGTGTTTGGAGTTCTGGAGCCACCTGGACCCTGAGCAGCAAAAACAAGCGTCACTTGCAGCACAGGGGATGCGGTCTGAGGGTCTGGGATGGCTCCTGTGAGCTGAGGGTGCAGTGTGTGGCTCCACAGGCCTTGGCTGACCTGCTCCTTGTGTGTGTAGGTGCAGGTGATCCCGTGGGTCCTGGCTGACAGCAACTTCGTGCGCAGCCCCTCGCAGCGGCTGGACCCCAGCAAGACTGTGTTTGTGGGGGCCCTGCACGGGATGCTCAACGCAGAGGCCCTGGCAGCCGTCATGTACGACCTGTTCGGGGGGGTGGTCTACGCCGGCATCGACACGGACAAGCACAAGTATCCCATCGGTAGGTGGTGATCCCGCCAGGGTCGTCCTCCTGAGGAGGCTGCAGTGGTGCCCTGGGCTTGTCCTTCAGCTAGAAGGCTGCCCAGGTGCCAGGCTCTGGGAGCAGGTGTCTGTGCAGGCTCTTCCACAGTCTGTGCCCCTCACTATTAGGGTCACTATTTATTGGGGTAATTGACTTGTTCCCACATCTCACCTCCTGGCCATGAGGAGACAAGACTAATCCTGAGGAGGGCTTAGATTATTCCAGAGTGCTTGAGGGTTTGAATACTCCTTGGGGCCTTGCTGCTGAAGGGTTTTCTGCCCTTGTTCTGTGGCTGCTGGATGCTGCTGTAGCTGCTTTTCTCTCCTAGGAGCTGAGACAGCTGTGGGTCTTGCCCACACTTGGACTCTTGTCATGATGGGTGATGTTTCAGCTCCAGTGATGTGTGTCCCCTGTACCTCACTGGTGGTCTCATGGGCCAGGGGACAGTGCTGAGGTGACTGATCTGTGTGGGAAGATCCTCAGCGTGACCACCTTTCTAGGCTTAGGCTATAGCAGTCACAAACCTGAGGAGGGACTGTGAATCTCCTGGTGTTGCCAGACAGGAATGATGTCAGAGCTTGGTAGTGCAGAGCTATGGACAGTAGTCAGGCCTTCTGAACAAGGCTTGGGTTTAGGGCAGGCCCATGGTGTTGGCAAAGCTCCTGAAGTGGCTTTAGGGGTACAGTCCCAAGGGAGTGGGAATGGGAAAGAATGGTATTAAAGGAAATTCTCAATGTGGCCATAGATGAAGTATCAGACAACCTCCTAGGGCCATGACCCCAACCTCCCCCCTCAGCCCTCACTGATTCCTGCCTAACACTCATGATCTGGCTCATTCCAGGGTCAGGACGTGTCACCTTCAACAACCAGCGCAGTTACCTGAAGGCTGTGACCGCTGCCTTTGTGGAGATCAAAACCACCAAGTTTACTAAGAAGGTGAGTGGGGTGGTGGGGGCAACCCAGAGAAAGGGAGATCAGTGTGATGGGTGGCACTGCGGGGACACCACAGAGCCTGCTCTGTGTCCCTGCTCGGGCAGAGGGAAGTGGGGAGGTGTGGGCTCTGCTGACCTGAAGGAGTGCTGGGGGTGGATTTGGGCTGCCCAGGGAATGGGCAGTGCCACTCTGTGCCCATTGTTTGGTTCTTCTGCAGGTTCAGATTGACCCTTACCTGGAGGACTCCATGTGCCAAGTCTGCAGTGCCCAGCCTGGTCCATTCTTCTGCAGAGACCAGGTAAGGCTCGTTCTCTGTGTCTGGGGCTTTCCTTGAGGAGGAGCAGGCTCTGCCATGGGCAGCAGTGCCTGGGAATGCTTCCCTTCCCAAGTGGGCAGGATGGAGTGTCCATCTGGGGGTGAGCCCTTGTTTTGGAGGAGAGGCAGCTCCAGTGCTCACCAGGAGGTACGGGCAGCTTTCCACCCTGCCACAATTTGGGAATGCTGAGGTTCTGATGCTGTGCCAGTACATCAAGGCATATTGGTTGGATGATGAGCTGGTGCCACACGGGAGGGGAGTGATGGGAGGCTGCTACTGTGAGAGCCAGTGACAAGCTGGAGTTGGAGTGTGTCACCCTGAGGTGAACTGTGTCTGACCTTGCCTTCTGTGGGCAGAGGAGCTTGGCTGGGGTCCAGTGACTTCCCATAGAGGTGGGATGGCAGTTGAGCAGAATTATGTTTTGCTGTGGGTCAGGGATGAAGTGGGGAGTGATAGGAGCCTGGACAGGGCTAGACTGCTGCCCCAGTGCCCAGGCCCTGACTTTGAAACCTGTTCAAAAGCTGGAAGCTGGGCACAACATGCCATCAGTGGCATTCCCTCCCATCCACAGGTCACTGTGCTGGGGCAGGGAGGTGAAAAACCGGGAGGGGAGAAACTGCTTTGCCAACAGAACCCCCTCACTGCTGCCCCTCTGCTCTGCCCACAGATCTGCTTCAAGTACTTCTGCCGCTCGTGCTGGCACTGGCAGCACTCCATGGAGGTCCTGCGCCACCACCGCCCGCTGATGCGCAACCAGAAGAACAGGGACTCCTCCAGCTAAAGGGCCCCGGGGCCGCCGCAGGCGCAGGGGAGTCCCTTGGAGAACCTGCCGAGTTGGGAGCAGGGAAGCGCCTGCCGGAGCCAGGCCCGGCTGGGAACGTTCTTCCTGAGGACTGACGGGGAAAAAAAAATCAAAAAAATCTTACATTCATGTTTGCACTTGCTGGTCTTTTTGTTTCTGCACTAATGCACAGTGAGTTTTGTTGGGGTTTGTTTGGGGGTGTTTTGAGGGGGGGGGAGCGCCCCTCAAGCCATTCTGCAGTTCCCAGACTTTGGTTCCTGGTTTGCTGACGAGAAGCAAAAATTGGAAATGAAGAAACCCAACCAACCAAGGGCCACGTGTGGCGGGGGCGTCACCGCAGGCGCCTCCGCCGAGGTTTTTTTATTTTTTAAAGGCGCTTTTTTACATTCCTTGCAATACTGGTGGAGAGAGCGCAGGTCTCATTGGTCATTGTTTTGCCGTTGCCATACAGTGCCTTTCCATTCATTTACCCCCACCTGGACGGTGTGACCTGGGTGTTCAGCTGGCGTTTTTTACTGTAACAACAAGGAGACTTTGCTCTTCATTTAAACCAAATCATATTTCATATTTTACGCTCGAGGGTTTTTACGAGTTCCTTTTTACACTCTTAAAAACAGTTTTTAAGTCGTTTGAAACGAGAGATTTTTTTCTTTCCTGGCAGCTTTTAACATTATTGCAATTTGTGTCTGGGGGCTGCTGGCGGGACGTTGTAAATCCAGGGGTTTGCAACGGGACAGGCCGGGCTTTGTTTTTGGATTTGAAACTGGATGGGATGACGATCTCTGAGCTGCTGTATATAGTTTTAAATAGTTTGTTGCACTTTTTTAAGTTGCACTTATGGGGGGTTGATAGAGGTTTTTAATCACACAAAGTCACATGGGACTTAAACCTTTTCTTTTGTAACAAGCTAAAAAAGGGCTGCGTTCTGGTGGACGATGAAGGTTCCTGGGAGCCCTTTCTCTTAGAGGGGACAAGTAATTTTCCTTTCCTTCCTAAGACATTTGGAGTAATGGTGCAGTCGACTGAAATGCTGCTGCTGGGATTCGAGACCTTTAATTATGCCAATTATTATTTTTGTTACTTTCCCCTCTATCGGAAGCTGTGTGCCAAAGAACCAGTGTCATAATTTCTCCCTCTTTATTATGACGATTTATTTTTTTTCTTTCCTGCTGAGCTGATGTTGCATTGTTGCATATCCCAGCTGCTCTTTGTGGGGTTTTGTGAAGCTGTTTGTGAAGTCTCTACCTCATTGTAGTATATGCAGGCAAGACTGCACTCTCCTACAGATGCGTGGAGTAAGCTGTGGTGTAGTTTTTGGCACATAATAAACACGTTGCAGCAAAAAAAAGCCTTTTCTTGTGCTCTGTGTGCTGTGGGAGGGGATTCTCTGTACCTGTGATGTCTCTTCCCAGAGGTGGGGGAAGGTGTGGGTGAGGGTTATGGATGCTGTAGGAGACCTGATGGGAGGGAGCTTTCTCTGCTGGGAGGTGCTTGTTTAGATCCCGCTTAGCTGAAGTGCCCGTGGGATCCCTGGCTTCTAGCTGGAGCTCCCCTCATGGCAGCAGGAGGTTAATTGAAAGGGCCTTTGCTGCCCTCTTGGCTTCTGTGATGAGAGAGAGGGACCCCAGCCCCTCCTGTGTGCAGAGCTGGGGAGGGCTGAGTTGGGACTAGGGGCGCACGGGGCATGTCCCGTGTCCCTGGAGAATGGAGGCTTTGGGCTCCTCGTGCCGTCACCCCTCCTCCTTTGGGGCTGGGTGCTGGGAGTTTGGGGCTGTTCTTTGTCCTGCATCACAGTCTGTGGGGCCTCTGGGCCGCCTGGTGCCCCAAAGCGCCTCTCGAGCCTCCTATCCCGGTGCTCGGGAGCCGGATGGGACGCGGGAGCGGCGGGAGGCGGAGCCCCGCCCCCCTGCGCCTTGGCCCCGCCCCCTCCCGGCGCGCCTTGCTCCTCCGAGCCGCCAGGGGGCGCTGTGCGCGCCGC
>VXBA01000260.1:1044172-1064543 GCA_013399895.1 Serilophus lunatus
TGCGAGGAGATCGCCATCATCCCCAGCAAGAAGCTGCGCAACAAGATCGCGGGGTGAGAGTAATGGGGGGCACCGGGGGGGTCCCGGAGGGGGGGAGGCGGTTCCTGGCCGGCCCTGCATTCGAAAGTGATCACGGTCCCGCCCGTGGCCGGGTCATCGATAGTGCAGGGAGAGGAGCGCGAGAGCTTTCCCGTGTTTGGGGGGGTGTCCGTCCCCCCCAGACTCTGTTGCTGTCGGACACCTTGCCCCTGGTGTCCCCCGGAGGTGGCGGGACGTGGCCGGGAGGGGCGGTGGCGGCTCCGTCCGTCCCGGTGGGGGTGTGGGGAGGGTGGCCCTGGACACCGCTGTCCCCATAGGTACGTCACCCACCTGATGAAGCGAATCCAGAGGGGCCCCGTTCGCGGCATCTCCATCAAACTGCAGGAGGAGGAGAGGGAGAGGAGGGACAACTACGTCCCCGAGGTGAGGGCCCCCCTCCTGCCTCGGCAGTTTTCCAAAATCAGCTCCACATTTCTTCTAAACAAGCCCTCAGCTGGGAGATGCTGAGGAGGGTTTGGGTCCAAACCTGCTGTCTGGGGGTGGAAAGGGCAGCTGGCTCCTTGTGTTTTGGTTTTCCGGAATTAAAAAAGTGAAGGGAAAAGCCCATTTGTTCGGAGGTAGAGGATATTTCCGAGTACCTGGAAACCTGCCCTGCAGCTGGTGTTGCTGGAGAGGGGCAATTGGTGACACACCCTTGGCCCTGTGCCCCAAAGGGGTCACCTTTGTGAGGTGACAGCCCTCTGAGGGCTTTTCCCGTGTTCCAGGGGTTGATCCCGCTGCTCCCAGACCCTTCAGGCACAGTGCATCTCCCAGATGTGCTGGTTTTTGTGCTGCACAAATCACTCGGCTCCGTTCCCTCGTGGGTGCCCGGGTGTTACCTTTGTACCCAGAGGTTGTAGGGAAGGGGCTCCAAGCAGGGAGGGAGCGTCCCTGTGGGTGCAGCACCAACACCAATGTGTGCTGTTTGTAGGTCGTAGCTCTTAGGGAGGGAAACCTGTGGAGAGGGAGGTTTGGAGTCCAGAGAGGGCTGGAGAGGGCAGCCAGGAGTGTCCCTGGTGACTGCTGGGACTGGAGCAGCTGTGGGGACACCCTGGGGGCTGCGGGGCTTTGCCAGATCACATCCTTCCCTCCCCTCCTTCCGCAGGTCTCTGCCCTTGACCAGGAGATCATTGAAGTGGACCCGGACACCAAGGAAATGCTGAAGCTCCTGGTGAGTGGCCTCAGGTGCCCCTGCCTGGCTGGCAGCACGTCCCTCACACCATGCCCAGCGATCTTGGCCAGAGGCTCTGAGGCTCCAGGAACACAGTGGGGGTCCCTGTGCCCTGGTCCTGCGGGTGGATTAATTCCCATAAAGCCTTTGGGAAGGCAGAGGTGTGATGGCTTTGCCATAGGCAGGATGGCTGTGCTCCTTGCCCTCTGCCCTGATGTTTTCCCTCACCAATGAGCTGATCTCCCCTTTAGGAGAGTTGAATCCACCCATTGTGCTGCCACAGCACCTTCCCACTTCCTGCTCCTCCCCGGAGGAACCTGCCCCCACCCTCAGGGGGCACTGTGTGTGATCCCATTGTTCTCTGCTGTTTTCCAGGACTTTGGCAGCCTGTCCAACCTGCAGGTGACACAGCCCACGGTGGGGATGAACTTCAAGACGCCCCGAGGAGCGCTCTGAGTCCATCCCTGTGTGTCACTTTTCCAATAAAAGTGGAGAAACCACCTCAGCCTGCCTGGTCCTTGGACACCTGCATCCCTGGGGATGAGGGAGGGTGGGCTCTCAGGTGCACCTCCCTGTTTGCCAGCATCTTTTTGGGTTCTTTCCTGACTGTTTGGGGTGTGAGGAGCAAAGGTGTTTATTTTAGAGGCTCTCCTGCTTTTGGGGTGGTGGGAGAGGCTCCTTGGAGCTGGTGGGAGTGTGTCCCAGGTTTGTGCTTCCTTGGAGCAGACAGGCTGGAGTCAGGCTGTGCCAAAACAAAAGTTGCTGTTTGTAACCCTACTGGTCACTTTTAAGTGCTTAAATGGTCTTAAAATTCCTTGATTAAATACAAGTAAAGAGACCTCGGTGTGTCCTTCTAGGGAAAACTTCACAGCCATAGCTTAAAGTCCTCCCTCCCAGTAGAAATAAAAAGACAAAATATTTGTGTTTTGGGGAGAAACATCTATTTATGTTTGTTATGAAATGTGTTTTAAGTAGTTACTTGAAGAAAATATTTGCAGTAAGTTTAAGCAGTGTTTAAATAGACACTGAACAAGCTGCGCTGCAGTCGGATAATTTATAAATCTTCACTGGCAGCTCTTAAATTGGTTTTTGCTGTTCCAGCCACCTATTCCTTACAATTTCCTCTTCATTTTGGTCTTGCTCTCGGAGCAAATGCTAATTTTGGTTTGAACCCAGTAGGCTGCATAGCCCGATGTGCCAGGGATGAAGTCGTGGAGCTCCCCTTCGTATTTCCTCATGTCCCGGGCAGAGGCATAACCTGGGGAGGGAAAAGGGGCTCACCAGGGTCCCTGCTCCTTCCACAGGCCTTTCCAGGTGTACTTACCTGTCACCATGTTGTTTATCGGGTATTCCTGGAGGGCACGGCACGGAAATTCCTCCTGGGAAGGTGCTTCAGAGTCTGTTTCTTCGCTGCTGTATCGGGGCAGGGGGTGGGGAAAAAATGAATCTGTGTGTTGGTTCCTATGCATTGGGGTTGCTGGAAATTTGGGGAGTGTGTCCAAGTCCCACCAGCTGGATAGGGATGTACCTCTTGTCCAGGTCCAGCACTTCTCCATCGGGTTCTTCCTCACAGCCATTTCCTGCTGCCTCCAGTTCCTCCACTGGGTCTTTGTTGGGCTGTGAATTTCAACACAGGGTTGAGTTAAAACCATGCCCTGGGTCACCCCCAGAGCACCCGGGACACACAGAATGGAATTCTATAGGCTTGTGATTTCAACTGTAATTTAGAGATAAATTTTAAGTGCATTTTTTGCCTGTGGCGATCAGAATCCCTGGAATGCTGTGCTGGGAGACTGGGCATGTGCCTGGGCAAGGTTTTCCTTGGTCCTCCTTTTGCTTTTAATGTATTTATAAAAACACTTCTCACCATCCTTTACAGAGGTGGCTAGATTAAGTTCTACCTGAGCTTTCACCTCAAATTTCTGCCTGACCTAACAACATCTTTAACGCTTCCTGACTTGCCTTCCCATTTTTCCAAAGGTGATACACCCTCTTTTTTTCCTGTGAAAGCTCCCTGCTAAGCCAGGCCCATCCTTTTTCCTTGCCAGCACATCTTTTGGCACAGGGGGATGGGCTGCTCCTGCACCTTCAAGTTTTCTCTCTCAAAGAATGTTCAGCTTTCCTGGGCCCCTTTGTTTTAAGGGCAGCTTCCCAAGGGACTTTCCAAACCGGTGTCCTGAGGAGGCCAAGTCACCCCTCTGGAAACCCAGGGTAGAGGTTTTGTTGTTGACTTTACTGAGTATTGGAAAGTCCCATCATTTCATGGTTGCTGTGTCCGACTGTTTGAGGGGGATTTGATCCCGTGTGAGGGTCTGGGATGAAAACCAGCCTCCCTGGAGTTGATAGAACCCGTCTTTTTTGAATCCTGTAATGTGACTTTCTCACCTTGTCTTGGACATCCACCTGCTCCCAAATAAAACGGCCGATCTTCCTTCTGATTTCTGCCAAGAACAACAAATCAAATGACTGTGAGGGCATCAAATAATGGGATTATGCACAGAGGGCCCACAGGTGCCTTCAAGGACAACAAGGCCAAGTGCACCAAGTCCTGCCCCTGCACCAGGGCAATTCCAAGCACAAATCCAGGCTGGGAGAATGGATGGAGCACAGTCCTGAGGAGAAGGCCTTGGAGGCGTTGGTGGATGAAAAGCTGGACATTCTCTGGCATCCAGAAATGCCCCATACCCTGGGCTGATCCCACAGTGTGGTCAGAGGGAGGGGGGAGTCTGTCCCTCTGCCTTCTCAGGTGAGACCCCACATGCAGAGCTNGACCCAATAAAGGGCAGGCCTAGATTAGTTATTAGGGAGAAGTTCTTCCCTGTGAGGGTAGGGAGGCCAGGGCACAGGCTGCCCAGAGAAGTTGCTCCATCCCTTGGGAATGTCCAAGGCAAGGCTGGAGTAACCTGGGATAGTGGAAGGTGTCCCTGCCCAGGGCAGGGGGTGGAACAAAATGAGCTTTAAAGCCCCTTCCAACCCCAAACCGTTTTGTGATTCCGTGACAGTAGATCGAGCACACGCTGCCTCCAGAAGAGCCCCTCCCAGCAGAAGGAAATTCCCCCCCTTCAGCCAAGTAACTGGCAGCTCTGTTTTGCCCCAAGGCCGAGCTCATGGGGAAAACCCCTGGAGAGAAAGCAGGATGGCTTTTTGCCCCGACCTTCTTGCAGGCAGGCAGGGGGCAGGATGAAGTGGCCCAGGACCACCGAGGGCTCGTCTGTGGCCCCAGCGCCGGCACACGCCGAGAGGTAACGGGAGTGAAAGACCGTGGCCCTGCCCTCCAGGTAACTGAGGCTCTCGTGGATGCTGGAAAAGAAGAACACAGTTTCCAAAGATGAACCTGGAAACAAACCAAAACCAAACGGTTTAGAGGGATGCTGTCATTAAAACCAACCTGCTCCGGCATTTTTGCCAAAAGCCCCTATTTTTCTGTGGGTTTCTAACTGAGGGTCTGGCTGCTGGCACCTCCTGAGAGCAGCCCGGGGGAAGGACACCGGGGACTGGGAAAAAAAGTGATTTTGGGGTTTAAGTGGCCGCACGCTGCTCTTGAGGTGAAACTGGTTGTTCAGGAGGACAAGAACCTCATTTTTCTTTGTTTATTCTTCTCCCTGCAGACCCCTGATCACACAACTGAGCGGGGAAGGGCAGGTGAGGGCTGCTAAAATCCCTCACTATCCTCCTTATGGGGGGAATTAAATATTATTGGTCAAGTTTAAGGATGTGGATAATGATTTTCCTCAAGAAAAGATTAAATATATATACTATATATATTTGTGTGAGATAATTCCCCAGGGGGAACAGCTCACTCCAGCAGGATGTTGTGGTGGAAGGAAGGTTGTTATTTGGGGTTTCTTGGGATTCCCCTGGTGCAGTTGGAGCAGGTGGCTGAAGTATTCCAAAAATATAAGCCAGTGTTAAGCACTGCTGTGTTAAGAAGAGGGAACTCAGTCAAGCCTAGCAAAGCCTGCAGGAAACATGGCAGCATCCCCATAAAAATATTTACATGACAGTAAATAAATATTCACTGATATTGAGGAAGTGAGGAAGATCCTGAAGTCATTCTTTATATTGATACAAATGTCCTGGAGCTCTCCAGTGTTTTATTTTAAGCTTTTCAGCCCTTTGCCAGCCTTTTTTACCCTGCAGTTCCTCTCGCTCAAACCAGCTTTTTACCTCCACCTTCCTTCCTTTGGGATGGTGTCACCTCTGTGTTAGACCCTGTTTTTCCAGCAGATAATTCACAGGCAGCGAGAAACCCGCACAATTAGTTTAATTTTGAAGCCCAGAGTTAAGCCCAGCTCAACAGACGGATGTTTTTCTGCTCTATCTCCAGTTTAGCATAGGGGGTGAGTTTCCAGACTCCACTGGGCTGTAACTCCCTGCCAGCCCCATAGCCTGACTTTTACAGGATGTTGGTATCCATGGCACACTTCCCATTAAATAGACTAAAGCCTCAGGCAAAGGTGTCCATCCCCCACCTGCGGGTGTCCGGGTGGGCAGCATCGCTGCTGAAGAGGTACTCGGCATCCAGCCAGTGCGCCAGGGCCCCTCCGCCGGCCGCTGTGGGGGGACAGGGGTGAGGGCAGGGTGGGCACCAGGGGTGTCCCCCCCTCAGGGGCACCAGCAGTGGGGACGGCTGGTTGTGGGGCCGCAGGGATGGGCCCCGAAGCGGGAGCTGCGATGGACCTGCCATGGCTGTGGGACTCCCACTGCCCCGCTGAGGGTTGTTGGGGGCTTTTATCCAGTGTGGGTGCACTGTGGGCTGTGCTGGCAGCGCGGAACAGCCAAACCCGTGCTATGCCCTGCCGGGGGGGGCTCAGAGCCACCAAGGGGTGACGGCACTGCTGTGCCCCACTGAGGGGTGAGGGGGCCGTGTCCCCGCCCTGGTTCTGCCCCACTGAGGGGTGAGGGGGCCGTGTCCCCACCCTGGTTCTGCCCCTCTGAGGGGTGAGGGGGCCGTGTCCCCGCCCTGGTTCTGCCCCACTGAGGGGTGACGGGGCTGTGTTCCCTCCTCCACCCCCCAAGGGCCACCGCTCGCTGTCCCCGGGGCTCCCCCCGGGCTCTGCCGCCGCCGGGTCCCCTCACCCCAGAGCCCCCGCGGGCCGGGGCTGACGCTTTGAGAGAACCAGGCACGGCGGCCGCGGAACATCGGGGCGGGAACAGCCCTGAGGGGAGACGGGAACAGCCCTGAGGGGAGGCGGGAACAGCCCTGAGGGGAATCGGGAACAGCCCTGAGGGGAATCGGGAACAGCCCTGAGGGGAATCGGGAACAGCCCTGAGGGGGCGGTGGCGGGAAAGCTCGGCCAGCGTTTGAGGGCAACTCCTGCAGAAGTGTCACGGGGATTTTAGGCTGATTATCAGCCTAAACTTCCTCCCCCAGAGGCTGTCGGGCACCGAACAGGCTCCCCAGGGTTTGGTCACAGCCCTAAGGCTGACAGAGCTCAAGGAGAGTTTGGAAAACACTCTCAGGCTCATGGTGGGATTGTTGGGGTGTCAGTGCTGGGCCAGGAGTTGGAGTCGATCCTTGTGGATCCCAAGTTGTTCTTGAAGAAGTTTTTCTCCTGAAAGAAGACATATTTGGTTGACTCAGGGGCCAGTTTGCTTGCAATGAAACTGCCTGTATTTTATGCAGCACAAATGAGGCTTGTTTCATGCTTCAAACTTACCGGGACATCCCCTGGGATATCCCATCTGCTGGGAACTGTCACTGAAGAACCAGCAGAGCGACACTCTGGGCATCTTGGAACCCCAAGGATGCCAAGTACAACAGATACTGATGGTATTCAAAATCAGCATCTGGAGTGAAGACACGTTGTTCTCCCACAGGGGAATTTTGAGTAACCATAGAAACATGTCCTAAGAAAAATCAGAGAAGTGCCATAGATGCAATCAGGTCAAAGACTTCCCCAATGTGGGAGGTTGCTGATGTGTCCTCTGGAGATGGAATCGTCATCCCCTGTTGCCTCCACAGCACCTTCAGCTTCTGCAGTTGACTCCACTCATGTCCTCACTAGGAGGAAGCTGTTTAGGAAGAGCCATTACTGTCTAATGCTCCTGAAGACAGGAAAGGTGGAGCTATGGAACAAACCCAGGTCTCTCAAAAA
This sequence comes from Serilophus lunatus, assembly GCA_013399895.1. Taxonomy (NCBI): domain Eukaryota; kingdom Metazoa; phylum Chordata; class Aves; order Passeriformes; family Eurylaimidae; genus Serilophus; species Serilophus lunatus. The sequence continues at coordinate 1,051,520 of VXBA01000260.1, forward strand.
TCTCAAGTGGGTGTTCTGTGACCAGTCACGGCAAATCTTAATGCATCGGAGAGATCAGAGGAGACGAGATGTGCCCCTAACCCCCTCCAAGGATTTGTGCATTTGCACAAGATCCACACTGGACAGCTCCATCCTGCACCAACACTCCTCTTGCCATCACACAGATGTCTTCAGAAAATAGAGGCAGGCTGCTGGGAATAGTGCCATTTTTGGGTAGTGCCATCAACCCCCTGTGGTGTGACAGATGACTGGCCATCAACTCCCCCTTCTCTGTGGGGCAGACATGGAGAGGAGAAAACCAGAACTAAAGTTTGCTGACACGCTTCCCCCCAGGCTCAGCTATAACTTTCATCCCACATCCCAAGATGTATCAGCTGGAGTTCTTGCCCTTGGAGTGGGCACCATCCCAGCCTCATGCTCCATGTCCCAACCTCTGCCCCCAAGGTTTCGTTATCCCTTTATTAAACCTTGTGCCGTCCCTTTGGAGCCATGCAGGAGCCTCCAACCAGGCAGATACCACACCAACCAGAAAAGTCTCTAGTTGCCTTCTTTTTATTGGTGGAAAAGTGATTTTGCACCTTTTTAGTGAGATAAAAAAGCACAATTGAGAATTGGCACCACTGTGCCCCAACCCAGCTACCACTGCAGCCTGTGGAATCAGTCACATTTAAATCATGGTAATTTTATTAAGGTAAAAATCTTGCACAATTTAGAGCAATGAAGAGCTACAATTGTTTATTTAGCAGTCATGTGGCATTCATAACTAAGCATTCAAAAAGCTCCCACAGCTGCCTGGCTGCTTTGACCAAGTGATCTTTTAAAAACAAGCATTATCAAAGAAGTTCATGAAATAAGCTCATCAGTCTGGTGGATACAACCAAGAATACACAGAAGCTTGAGAAGACTGTGCTTGGCATGTAGAACTTTTCAGACCTGCATGTGAGAGAGGAGATGGACATCAGTCACTGTGGTCACACCTTCAACTGTAATTATTTTAGGAAAAAAATGGGGTTTCCAAGAGGACACTCAGAGCACAGCATCCCAGTCCCACCTTCTGGTGAGATAAAAATCCTGCAGGAGCTGCTTTTCCATCCCCTTCTAGGGAGAATTCAGAGCTCAACAAGTCAAGAGGACCCTTGTTCTCCACCCCAGGCAGCTGATCCTGCTTTCCACTCCTCCACCCCAGCTCCATAAATCCTTGTCCCCAGACTCCAGTGAAGTTGCCCTTGTCCCGCCTCCAGCCAAGCTTGGCTTCCATCACCATCAGGGGCCTCTAGCCCAATGTCCCATCAGCCAAAGCCACGGTGCCACGTGGGCACAGCACATCCCAGATTCTGCCCCTGCTGTCCAAAAGTGAGCAACAAACCAGAGCAGTGGCCATATACAGGATTTTACAGGAGTAGAGGCCTTTCAAGTGAGGCCCTGACAAGGCTTGTCCTGGGCACAGTTAATCATTATCCACCCAGACCAGGGCACTTAACTATGTCCTTTGAAAAAGCACCTTACATCAGCTGGGTCACATAACTTCAGTCTTCTTTTCCTGATCAAAGTTTAAACTGAAATTGCTAAACCCAGATCAGTGACACCAAGAGAGTCTGAAGGACATGGAGCCCTCAAACTCTGAGACACTGGTGAATCAACCCAAAACTGATCCTGCTTTGGGGCTCATGAATCCCACACCGTGCTGCCTGCCTGCCCCAGGGTTAACCAGCCTGCCTTCCCCCAAGGCACAGGGATCTCCAGGTACGGCAACTTCCTCCTCCTCCTCCTCACACAGCAAACAGCACTGTGGGGCCTGAAGAAGCATTAGGGAACCTGTGACGACTCTCAGTGGTACCTGGCAGACAAAGCAAAGCCATGCAGGGAAGGTTTTCTCAAGGCTCTCCTTTCCTTCCACTCTTGTAGGCAAGGAATGGCCAAAAGAGTGGGGAGAAAGAATGTGGGGAAAGTCCCGTGCCCAGAATCAGCAGCAACTACTTTTTGGGGCTGGTTACTTCTGTTCCTCAACTCTGCAAGTTGCACATTCCCCCCACTACAGAAATGGGTCTGTGTTCCCCTTACCAGCACCAAAAGCAGCATCGGCATAATTCACCAGGGATTATCCCAGACACAGCTCAGAAGTCTGGATCTGCAGGAAAGAAGGGCAGAGCATTAGGCTTGGAGGCAAGTGGCTCCTCCTGACCCCTGTCCCCACAAGCCCCGCTGTGAGAAGGTAACCTGAGAGCTGTGCCTGGGTCACCACCACACTGCCCTTCTTCATATTCACTGAATGCAAAGCCAAAATCACTGCAGGACCCACCTCCTTCTAGGAGAGCTCACCAAGATTGGGTAACACAGCACCACCAAATCCCTACAGACAACACCAAGGCACGTCCTCCCCGAATTCTTCATGGGTACATAGAACAGCCTTTTCAGCTGAAACCAAGTTAGTTTCCTACACACAAGGCCTTCAAAACCCACCCTGTGGGATCACCCGGCTTCCCCAGGAAGAGGAACACAGACAGCATGGCCATAAACTACCCAACAGCCCCATCACCCACGAGAAAGCTGACCAAAGCAGGCGGAACGTACCCCAGCGGTAGGTCTGTGTCCCCTCCTCCAGGGCGACATGAATCACCCTACAAGTGAAGACATCGTCCCTGCTGGGGGTGAAGGGCGCAGAGACCAGGCGCTGGAACTGTCGCTTCTCGTCCAAGGACAAGTCCCCGTAGGTGACGTCGGTCATGGGCTCGCCGTTCTTCAGGAGCTCCACCAGGATATCCTCTGGGGAAAAGCCGGTGACATGGCACTGGAGGATGTTCCCCTGTCCCTCCACGGGGCGCGAACGGGCGTAGACCTCGACTTTCGGCGGCTCTGGAGAGAGAGAGGGAGGGAGGGCGCTGTGAGAAGCGGGGCCGTGGGGGGCTTCGCCTCGATGCCAGCGCTCGCCCACCCCCAACCACCCACCCCGGTCGCGACCCCCCAGCCTCTNTCGAGATCCGGGCTGGATAAAAGCCAGTGGCGAAGCACTGGAGGATGTTCCCCTGTCCCTCCACGGGGCGCGAACGGGCGTAGACCTCGACTTTCGGCGGCTCTGGAGAGAGAGAGGGAGGGAGGGCGCTGTGAGAAGCGGGGCCGTGGGGGGCTTCGCCTCGATGCCAGCGCTCGCCCACCCCCAACCACCCACCCCGGTCGCGACCCCCCAGCCTCTCTCCACCCGTCCCTACTCGATGGACCCTTCACGCCGCCCCCGGCACTCACGATTCTTGGCGTCCCCCAGGCCGAGCAGCGCCAGCAGCGCCACGACCCCGAGCGCCAGCACGCCCCTGTCCATGGTGGCCTCTCGTCGTCCCAACGCGGCACTGACTGTCCCGCCCGTCCCTCCGCGCCGACTTTTATAGCCTCCGAAAGCCGCGACCAATCGCGATGCGAGGCGCCCCATTGCGTCACCAGTCTCCGGGCAGAGCGGAAGTGCCGAGGTTAAGCGGGCCAGCTTGGCTGTGTCGCTTTCGGTTTCGTTTTCCCGCCGGGGTGTGGCCGCATGCCGGGGTTGTCGGTCACTGGCGGCGGGACATGAGCCCCGGGGGACAACGGCACCCGACTCGTACCAGCCACGGTGCGGCCACAGCCCCAGGGCAGTCATCTTCCCCCGGTACTGGGCACTGCTGAGGCCGCACCTCGAATCCTGGGGGCGCTTCTGGGTCCCTCACTCCGAGAAAGACATTGAGGAGCTGCAGCGTGTGCAGAGACGGGAATGGAGCTGGAGAAGGGGCTGGAGGACAGGGAGTAGCTGGGGGGGCTCATCCCGGAGAAAAGGAGGCGCAGGGTTCTCCCTCTTTCCAACTCTCTGACAGGAGGGGGAGGCGGGCGGGGGTCGGGCTTTGCTCCCAGGGAACAAGGGACAGGACGAGAGAAAACATCCTCAAGTTGTGCCATGGGAGGTTTAGGTTGAATATGACCGAGAATTTCTCCCCTGAAAGGGCTGTCCAGGCTTGGCACAGGCTGCCCAGGGATGGCAGCGGTGGTCACTATCCCTGGAAGGATTTAAGAGACACTTGCATGTGGCACCTGGGGGCATGGCAGTGCCAGGGGCATGGTTGAAGTTGGTGGCCTTAGAGGTCTTTTCCAATCTAAATGGGAGTAAAACCCACCTCTTGCAGAAAGTTTTGCATGCAGGGATCGTATTCTACCAACAACCAATGCTAGCACAGCTCATCCCTCCCTCCTTTCCCAACCTCTCCCAAAGCCTGTGTGGAATGTTTCAGTCCAGCAGCTGCAGGATTGATGGATTCTGCTCTTTGAGCACAGCACAGACTCCCTGACACCAAGCACGAGAGCCTCAAGGCCAGAGAACCAGGTTTTCTGGTGCCTCAGCTGGGAATGACACCAAGCAGCCCTGTAATGCTGCTTGGAAGGGAAAAAGAAAAAGAATAGAAAGGAATGTGACTCCTAGTGGGGAGAAAACAGCAGCAGCATGGGGGTCCTCTAACACGGGGCCCCTTTGGAGTTGCTTTCTTAATACATCCCAATAGAGCCTAAATTAATAAAGCATGTGTGGACAACATTCCAAAGGCAGCAGGCAAATCAGGAGAGACCAAGCAAAGGCAAATCTTGAGAACACTTGTTACCAATCCCCTCTGGCCCAGCTCCTGCTAGGTTTGCTGGCTGCCCGGTGAGGGCGCAGCAGCCACGCAGCTGATAACTCAGTGTTTTCACTATGCGAGAAGCAGAGCAGGAGTTCGAGCCAGAACTTTATCAGGGATCTCTGGGCTCCTGGAGAAATTATCTCTAAGTGCTGTTTCAGTGGCAGAGCTGCCACTGAGGTCACCACAGTGGGAGTCACCACGCTGGTCCCGCCTGACCCACGGGCAAGTGTGGCCCTGCTCAGGTGGGCAATGCCCTCGGCTCGGGGAGGACTGGTCACACGAGGAGCTGATGGCAAGGTATGGATCCTTTCCCTGCCTTTTGGAACATGAATCCGTGGCGACGCGTCTGCCGTAACCAGCAACACCCGTCAGACTTTTCCTGTAAAGAGAAGCCGAACCACAACACTTTTCCACGATGCTTTTAAAAGACTGCCGCGATTTCATCAAGAGCAACAAAATCTTCCTCTTTTGGGGCATTTGTTGACATACAGAATTATTTGGGAGTGGGTGACACGATCGAGGTGCTGCTGCCAGCTCTCGGCGGGACAGGGACACGCAGGTTTAACAGTGTTAATGTTGCCCCCTGTGCTGTCAAGCCCACGTCTTTACAGCTGCAGGGCGCTTCCAGCCGGACAGACCACATCCCACTGGTTTTCCGTAACGGAAAAGACGTTGGGATGTTCTGTGCCCCAAGAGCCGCACGTGCAGTCCCTAAACTTCACCTTCCCCATCCTCATTCCCTCGGCTCCATCCTCCCTCTCACCGACCGCGGGAGCGCGGCGAGGCCTGCACGCATGCGCAGGGCTCAGATGGGCGCCGCCATGCTGTACGGCAGGCGCAGGTGGGGAGCTCAGCTGCGCGCCGCCATGCTGTACGGCAGGCGCATGCCGGGGCTGCGGGGGTGGCTCGTAAAAGGCGGCGGCGGGGGCAGCGCAGCCCCGTAGAGAGACGCGGGACCGACAGAGAGCGGGTGAGAGGGAGGAGGCACGGCAGGATGGCGGAGGGCGGCGAGCCCGTTGTGAGTGCCCGCCCTGCTCCGCTGTTCCCTCCCCGCGTCCCGTCCCCTCCGCGGTGCCCGTTCTCCCGGGGCTGGCGGCTGCCCAGAGGGGTCGGTACCGGAGCAGACGCTGCCCCGGAGGTGCTGCTGGGGTGCCCTTGCCTGCCTGGTGCTCGCGTGCTGTTGGAGCCCCCGTAGCGGGGTGTTCGCCGCGAAGCGCAGCGGTGTCTCCGCTCCAGCCCGGCTGGGGCTGTTCCGTGCCGGCATCTCCCGGTCCCGCCAGGCTGAGCCTGCGGGTCCTGCCCCGCCGGCAGTGCCGGTGGCTCCCGCTCTTCCCTTTTCCAGCTGGGAGCCCTTGCGGCTGCCTGGCATCGCCAGCGGGGTGGGAGGGAGGTTGCGGACCCCCCAGCTTTGGGAGTATATTAGGGTTGCCTCTCCCTTAGCGAGGACCCTGCTGCTTTCAACTCCAGATCCTCGAGGACTTCCTGCTGGTAGAAGATGCGCCTCTGCTGGAGATGGCTGAGGAGGATGAGGAGCTCGACCTGTACAACGAGCTGACTTTTGGGTTAGGTAAGAACCTTAGGGGAGCCCCAGCGTCGGGGAGATCAGCCAGCACCTGATGGGGGGAGCAGGGACTCCATTGGGCACTGCCCAGGCACTGACCTACCCTGCCCTGCTCTGCTTCCCTGCTCCAAGACCGAGACACTCCAAAACTCCTGGTGTCGCCGGAGACGAGCCCTGAGGTGGCTGAAGTGGTGGCAGAGGAGACCAAGACCGCGGACGAACTGTGGCCTGAAGCAGCAGAACAGCCACAGGAGCTGGGAGAGCCCCAGGAGGAAGGTGGGACAGAGCTGGAGGTGGAGCAGGCTGGCTCCGAGTTGGAGGAAGAGGAGGAGGAGTTGGGGGCTGAAGAACAAGAGGAAGAGCAGGAGGTCTATGAGGAGCTCAGTGACTTGGGAGACCCAGCAGTGATGAGAGCTGTGCAGAGCAAACCCTCGCTGGAGGTGATGTGAGAGGGGGTCCTGCTGCTCTGCCCTACATCCCCATCTGTGTGGGGACTGTCCCATGGAGGGCATTGGGGGAGGGAGACAGACTTATAAGTCTTCTTTCCTTGCAGAGCCAGGACTCGGCGGTGCTGGACAGCAGGATTGATGCTGGCTGGGCAGAGTTTGGCAAGGAGGACATGGTAAAAATGTCCTTTCCCATCTGGTGATGAGGCTGGGCAGCCCCTGCAGTGTCCCTTGCCCCTGTCCTCTTGCCCCATGCTCACCATCTCCCTGTTTTCCAGCTGGCGATGGATCCTGTGGTGTGGGGCTCCTGCCCTGGCAGTGTCACACCCCACCGTGTACTGGAGGTGGGTACCCTCAGCCAGGCCCCTTTGCCTTGGGACAAGGGTCTCACAGGGGATTTGGGGTGACTGGGAAATCTCCAAAACCTCATCACAACTGTGGAGGTGCACAGGTGTGTTTTGGGTGCCAAGGCTGTGGATAGACATGCACACCTGAAGCAGGTGAAAATGTTGAGTTTGGGAGGATTGAGACCCATATGCTGAGCATCCCCATGGGTTCCCAGCTGTTCCATCTACCGCAGTGGAAGCCCAGCTGGTGTTGTTTGAGCAATGACCAAAGGTTTTGATGAGCTGCCTGATGCTGGGGGAACTAAACTGGTCCCAGCTGGGCCCCATTCCCACCTGATGCTGCCTCCTCCCCGCAGGATAAAGCCATCCTCCAGGTCCTGAAGAGACCTCCACCATCCACCAACATGGCCCTTGACTTCCTCAGCTCCCCCATGCAGAGTGGCTATGGGGGCTCTCCCCGGCTCAAGCGCCCTGACTTAAGACTGATGTCTCCCAAATCTTTCTCCCAGCGCTTTCTCCAGCAGGTAACAGATTTTGGGGGGGGCTCTTTCATCCTCTCTTTATCTGTCTCTGCCCTTCCGAGAGGTGCAGCCTGGAGGACAGGCTTGTCCCAGTGACACGTCCCGTCTCCTGTCCCACAGCAGGTTCCCCTGATGCCTCCTGGCTCCCCGTGCTCCCCTCGGCCCTTCCCGCCAGCTCACAGGCCCCCTCCTCTCTTCACTTCCAACCAGGTAATGCTGTGGGCTGTGAGCCACCACTGTGTCCCCACTGAAGTGGTCCTGGAGCAGCAGGGGATGGGGATAGTGGTAGGATTTCAAGGGGTATCACCTTGCTGTGGAGCCAGAGAGTGGCTTCTATGGGTACAGGAGCCTGAAGCCAACGCAGAGCTGGCTGACCCCTCTGGGATCCTTGGAACGGAAGGCTCGGACCCTTGATTGCTTCTCTTTCCCTTTCAGACTGCAGGGTACACGTCTCCAGCCCCTTTCCAGCCTAGGTCCCCCACTGTGGGCAGCTCACCACAGCCCCTGGCTATGCACTTTGGCCCCATGTCCCCTTCCTTGGACCCTGCTCTCTTCTTCAGCCCCTCAGCCAGCAGCCAGCTGAACTTCAGGTAGCAGGAGTAGGGTGTCTGGGTGGGATCCTACAGAGCAGCCGGAGATGTCCCTGCTCTGGGGGTGTCCTGGGCCCCTCTGACCACCATCTGGTCTCCCTTGCAGCACACCCAGCCACATGACCCAGCTGCACCCCCAGCACCAGCGGATCCTGACACAGCGGCAGCAGCAGGGCAGGCAGGGGCAGAGGTACTGGGATCTCATGGGGGCTGGGGAGTGCAGGGGGTTCTCTGGGCACTCACAGCAGGCTGAGGTCTTCTCCTGTGCCAGTATCTCCCCCAAGAAGCTGTGGTCTCCTAAAGTGGACCCTCATGCTGGGCTGATGACCTCCAAGGAGAAGGACTGGGTTGTCAAGGTGGAGATGATCCAGCTGCAGAGTGAGAACATGGATGATGATTACTACTACCAGGTGAGCTCCTGCTGGCAACACCTGCAGCTTGTTCTGCTCAGGGCTGGGCTCTGGCTGCCCGGGGAACCCTCCGGGGTGGTGGAAGATTCATGGCTATGCCTGTTGTTGTAGCGCTACTACCACCGGCTGGAGCACAGGCAGGCAGAGGAGGAGCTGCTGGGCGGGCGCAACAAGCTGGAGCCCCCCAAGCTGGTCACACCATTTATCCAGAAAGTGGAGACCTACGACTCCGGTGAGGGGCTGGGGCAAATGTTGGTGGCCAACTGAGGGGTTTTGGCCATGGTCTCACTGTGTACCCCTCCCGCAGTGGTGCGCATCGCTGGCTCGCTGGGCCAGGTCGCCGTGTCCACCTGCTACAGCCCTCGCAGGGCCATCGATGCTGTGCACCATGCCCTCGTGGAGGAGGTAAGTGAGGGGAAGCTGGGCTGGTTAGTGCCTTGAATTGCCAGGAATTCTGTTCTGAGCTTCCCCTGGACCATGGGGCTGCCGTGAATAGCGGGATGGGGCACACAGTTGGAAGAGGTCCCACCTCAGTGGTTGGCAGCTTGTCCCTGGACAAGGAGTGGGATGGGATTCTGGGCAGTCAGAGCTGGCTGTGGTCTCCCTGTAGGATAGTTCTGTGTCCTGAAGCCACCTCTGATGCTCAGGGAGCTGCTGGCCCAGCCCTTGGCTGGCAGTGGTGTCTGGGGCTGGCTGTAACCCTTGTGCCTTCCTTTCTCTCTCCCAAAGGCTGCAGGGAGCCACCGGCTGCGGGCACTGCACAGGATTGAGAAGGTGAGTCAGCGGCGATTTGGGACAGAGTAGGGTGGTCCAGGTGCTCTCTTTTCATCTGAGGATCTCTCCAATGGGACCTCTACCTGGGCAGGGGCCTGGATAACCAGTTGGTAGAAGATGCTCCAAGCTTCCTCCTTACCCTGTGCCTCCAGCTCTTCTTGCAGCTGCTGGAAGTGGAGGAGATGCAGAGGAAGATGTCCCTGTCCCTGGGAGAGAAGCAGCGACCCTGTGGGCAGGAACAGAAGAGCCAAGAAGTGGAGAATATCTACCAAGCCTTGAAAATCAGGACTTGCAGCAGTGAGGAGTGAGTCTGCCATGAGGACAGAGGAGTGGGCAGCACATTCTGAGATGGTTGTGGATGAGCAGGTCTGGGTAATGGGGTGGGGTTGGATCCTGCTCTGCTGTGTCACTGGCCTGTGCAGACCCTGCCCATGAGCCTCATCCTCCACTGGAGCCTGATGCTGGTCTTTTTGGATGGACAGAGGTGCCCCAGGTTCCTTGGGATGTGTCCATGGCCAATGGAACTTTTAATCCCTAGGGAGGCAGAGGATGAATTCCTGCAACTACTGTGTGTGCGGAAGGGCAAGAAGCTCGTGGCCCGGCTGCTGCCCCACCTGACCCAGGAGCAAGGGGAGAAGATCCTACTGACCATCACCCACCACCTGTCCTTCCTCATGAAGAAGGATATGCTGGATGAGGTAGTGGCCCAGGCTGCCTCCTCCCCCCCTCTGCTCTCACTGAGGGGGCACCCTGGGCAATGGAGAGGCCTATCTTGTGAGGTTAACATGAGACAGGAGCTTTTTCCCTTCTCTGGGAAGGAGAGAAAAGGTCTCCAGGAGGGTTTAAAGCAGTCCAGGTTTTGGGATGGGGCTGTGACTGTGATGGGTCAAACAGTCTCAGATTCCTGCTCCCTCCTCTCTGCCCTGCCCAGTCTCTCCCCCTGCTCTACAGCCCATTGAATGAGGTGGTGGGCAGGATGACCTTCAGCAAACTCATCCAAGTCCTGCAGGAGCTGACCCGGTCTCTGCCCGAGTGCCCCGAGCTCCCCCTTGCCATGGCCTTGAAGAACCAGGTAGGTGTCCCTGAGCCTCCTGCTGTCCTTGGGGTGCTGCCACTGCCGGCGGTGATGTTCCTTCTGGTGCTTCCCTGCAGTTTGGCATCTCCTTGCTGTACTCCCTGCTGAGCCATGGGGAGAGGCTGCTGTCCTCGGATGTGCCACTGGAGCCGCGGAGCGGGGACTTCGAGGCGTGGTGAGGGGGGGGGGTGTGAGCTGTGGGGTGGGGGTTTGCTCAGCCCATGGGGTGCTCACCCCCTGTGCTGGTGCCCCCAGGACGGACACAGTGTATCTAGTGGCCCGGGAGCTGTCACAGGTGCCCAAGTCCTCACTGGTGGAGCCTCTCTTCTTGCCCAGCAACCTCCTGTCGCTCTTCTGCCGCTACCTGGACAAGCAGACTGTCCACCACCTGGAAGTCAAGATGGAGTGAGTAGTGCTTGGAATGGCTCCCCTGACTCTCCTGGGGATCTTCTGGGAGAGGAAGAGCAGACAGCACTGGGGGCTCACTGCTTCCATCCCCTTTTGGATGTATCTCCAGACCTCCACCAGACTGAGCTGATCCTTGTGCTTTTGCTCCTGATTCTCTGGGGCAGATCAACGACAATCTCATCCTTTCCCTGCAGGTGCTCCCAGCTGCCATCAGAGGCTGCCATGTTGTGCTGAACCCTGGGAACAGGGAGTGGGATCCGGGGCCCGTGGTGCTGGGAATGGACAGGGCCCAATGCTGTGGCTTTTGGGTTCGGAATCAAACACTTACCCTGGTGCAGGGCACTCTGGGTGACATGGGCACTGGCTGGGCTGGATCCAGAGAGCTGATCCTGCTCTGTGTCCTGATGCCTGGGAACATGGGGAAGGGGGGTGGGTAACTTATTTTGGCCTCCCACTCAGCAGAGGTGTTGAGGCTGGGTGTGCACAGGGGCGCTGGGAGCACCTGGGGAGGGGTGGGATTTGTGTACAGCACTTGATATAGAATAAAAAGGTGATTAACCAGCTCCTCTGGCTCCTGTGGGCAACTTCTGCTGAGTCCTGTGGGCACTGCTGAGCATGGAGAACCCTGGTCTAGGGTGGTGGACATGTGGGAAAGGGGAAGGAAAAGCAGGGGGAAGGGCTCAGAGAGCCCAGGAGGAAGATAAAGGAGATGGAGGAGAAGAAGGGAGTGGGTGGAGAGGGGAGCAGAGGGTGGGGGGGAGAGGGTGGTTGAGTGCCCAGGGGGTGGAATGGGCTGGGAGACAAAGGATGTGGTGGGGAAGATGTGTCAGAGTTTGTCCTGACAGAGAAGGAAAGATCTGTGTGGGCATCTGGGAGCATGTGGGAAGGATATGGGGGATCTTAAACGCATGCAAGGCACTCCAGGAAGATTCCTGTGCAGGGAACTGTTAAATCCCAGGGAATTTCAGACAGGAGGGAACAAGCAGCTGCTCACTGATAGCAGGAACGGGGGAGGACACTGGCAAGTCCTTCAGATAAGGATAAACTGTGTTATGTTTTCCATTTGCTCCTTGCCTGGGAGCCTTTGTGGATGAAGGATGGAAGTGCGACGTGGGTACAGCCAAATTCTCCAGCATGGAAGGGATGGAGATCTAGGCAGGATTTTACTGCTTTATTGCAGGAAATTGCTGATGGAAAAAAAGGGAAATCCATCTGATTTTGTTACTCTCCCACGACTGAGGGGTTTGCAGCACCCAACAGCTCCCCCAGTGCTTCCCACCTGGAGAAAGAGACCCTCTCCCTGGGGCAGCACCTGGGAATGAATCCAGCTGAGGGGTGTCCAGCAGGTCAGGGACCCCCACAGGGTTCACTTGCATCTGGATCTTCCTTAACTCACAGCTGGTGGAAGTCCAGACAGAGTGTCTCACCTGGTGCTGCCTCAGCTGCTGCCCTTCCAAGCTCCTCCTGGCACTGTCCTTAGAGGAATCAGGCCCCTGGGGTGGCGGTGACCTGGCACCATGAGTGTGGGATGTCACCGCCCTGGGCATGTGGGGCTCAGCCTGGGTTGTCTGGGGGGATAATGGTTTTCATCTTGGGACTCATAGGGCTCATCCTGGGATATCTTGTGGATATGGGGCTCAACCTCAGACATTTTGGGGCTCATCCTGGGTTATCTTGGAGCTGATAGGGCTCATGCTGGGACGGCTGGAGGTTGTATGAGTTCCTCCTGGAACATCTTGGGGAGTATAGGGCTCAGCCTGTGACATGTTCAAGGTGTGTGGCTTATCCTGGAGTGTCTTGGTGGGTGTACGGAACTCATGCTGGGACATCTTCAGGATACGGGGCTTGTCCTGGGATGTCCCGGAGTGCGTGGGGCTCAACCTGGGATTTCATCGAGGTACGTGGCTTATCCTGGGAGTTTGTATGGGATTCATCCTGGGACATCTTGGGCGCTGTGGGGCTCCTCCTGGGCTGTTCTGGGGAGGCAGAGCGTCATCCCGGGATGTTTTTGGGGACATGAGGCCCCTCCCGTCTCCAGGGATCGAGGGGACACGGCCCCCTGGGCCCGCCCGCTCCCCCCGGTGGGGCAACCGTCCTCCGCCATAGTGGTACCGCCCGACTCCCCCGTTACCATGGCGACAGCGCGACGCCTGCCAGGAGACGCCAACCCGCGGCGCTCATTGGCCGCTTCTGCGGGAGGAGGGCGGGGCGGGGTCCCACACCGTCCAATCCGCAACCCGTCCGCCACCGCGGCCCCGCCCCTCGCG
>VXBA01000260.1:1064694-1077116 GCA_013399895.1 Serilophus lunatus
TCTGGGCTGGTGTCCCTGTAGGGAGTCCCGGGGGCGTGGCGGGGGGGGTTCCCGTGACCGTGGGGTTGAGAAGGGGCTCGTACTCGGCTGCTGCTCGTTCCCCCGGGGTAGTGACACGTCCATTCCAGCAGAACGAGCGTCCGAAGCCAGGCAGGACAGGGGCTGGAGCAGCCTGAGCTGGTGGGAAATGTCCCAGCACATGGCAGGGGGCGGTGTGGTTCGAGGTCCTTTCCAGCCCATACCGTCCCACCGTGACAGTCGCGGCTCAGCCTCTGTGCTGTGCAGCTCGTGAGGCTTTTTTCTGGGGAAGGGGGGGAAAGCCCCTTCTGCCTTCCCCGGCCTCGACAGCTCTGGTCCCCTCAACAGCCGCGGGGTGCTGGTGTGGCTGGAGTGGTGCTGCCCTCGGTTTGGGATTGAGGGGTGAGGTGACAGGAGGCATCCAGTGTCCCCCCCTCGGGAGGGGGGGGCTCACACTGCCCCGTGCGGGGCTGCAGGAGGGTCCTGGAGGGTTTTGGTGGTACCAATTCCACACTGAAGGTGTGAAGGGTTTCAGCACCTTCCCTTGTTTCTAACAGTCTGCTGTGCAGGAATTCCAGGTTGCTGGAGGCTGTTGGCATTAACTGGTGCCAGCTTTGTCCTGATGTTTCCTCCTGGCAGTGCCCAGCGGGCAGGAGGGGAGTCAAAACCCCAGCTAGCTGCTTGGGATCAGCATCTTCATGGAGTGAGGATCTCTGCTAGAGAAGCTCTTCCAGCAGGCTGCAAAGTTGATTCTCTGTGTTCCAGGAGCCTCTTCCCACCTCCTCCAGGCTTTGTCCAGCTGGCAGCACGGGAGGGGTTGGTGTCTGTGGAAGGAGGCTCCCCAGGAACACCGTGCAGTTTCCCAGCCCAGGGAGGCCTGTAGCAGAGTGTGGCTGTGTCCATGGGAAGCCTCTGGGAACGGGGCTGTCCCTGCCCCACTTCTGCTGCAGCTCCTGCCCAATGTCCTTGAGCTGTGCTCCTGTTGCCAGTGGCTCAGGAGCAGGGGCTGAGGCAGATCTGGGGGGATGTGGAGGGGTTGTGACCTTGTGAGGAAGAAGCTCTGACACTGCTCTGGGCAAAACAGCAGCTGGATCATGTGTTTGGAAAACAACCTGGGAAAGTGCAGCCCTGGGCCTGGCGAGAGGAAGGTGCTGGTACCTCTGGCAGGCACCAGGTCATGGAGATGGTCTGGAACTTCTCAGGACCTTTCTTTGGTCAAGGACTGGAGGATGTAGTAGGTGACATGTTGTTTTGTCCCTAAAGGGATGAGTGCAGTGGAGTTTCACAGGAATCCCTGCACTGAAGGTGGAGGCTGGGGAGCTACAGCAGCTTATCAGGTGCTTAGTGGTGTTGTTGAGGCCACTGTTATAAATAATATTTGGTTCTTCTGTGGGACCTGGTGGCTTTGTTTGTCTCCCTGCCCTTGAACGTTAGGAAAACACTTTGTGGGAAGCAGGGGAGGCAGAGCCACCTGGCTGACAGTGTTCATGTGGCTCAACAGCACATGGACATTGTGCAGGAGCCAGCAAAGAGGGGTTTGGGTCAGACCCAAATATAACCAGAGCTGGAGCTCACTTGTCTGTTACAGAGTCCCAGAATATGCAGAGTTGGAAGGGACCCACAGGGATCATCGAGTCCAACTCCTGGCCCTGCACAGGCCCATCCCCAACAGTCACACCCTGGGCCCCAGAGGATCATCCCAACCCTTCTGGAGCTCTGGCAGCCTTGGGGCTGTGCCCACTGCCCTGGGGAGCCTGGGCACTGCCCAACCACCCTCTGGGGAAAGAACCTTTCCCTGAGATCCAACCTGACCCTGCCCTGACACAACTCCAGCCCATTCCCTGGGCTCCTGGCCCTGGTCCCCACAGAGCAGAGTCCAGGGCCTGCCCCTCCTCTGCCCCTCCCCAGCAAGTTGTAAGTTGGATCCATGCGTGACCATATCCCTCTCCAGGGGTGCCCCCAAGGCCCATATCTTCCCAAAGGAGCTCTGCTTCCCTGTGCTGAGTGTCCAGCAAGCACAGGGCTTTGGGTGGGTATGAGGGTCTGGGTCTGGCCCTGGGATGGCTGCTGTTGTGTCCTGGGCTGAGCTAAATGAGGCTCAGCAGCAGATGCAGAAGTAGGAACAGGGTGTGGTGCTTTCATGTCCGAGGAACTAAATTTAAGGATGACTGGGAAATGGTTCTGGTGGAAAACTGCCTTATCCACACAGAGTGGGGTTTCTCTACCAGTCTGAAGAGCTCCTGCAGCAGAGGATCTGTGTGAGCCCTGCTACTCATTGGTTTGGGTGCCAGTCTGAGGGACCCTGGGTGTGGGATGTTTGGTGTGAGGGTCTCTGCTCCTTGCAGTCCATCGTGCCTCTGGCTGCTGCCATCCGAGCTGGGAGTGATCCCTCCTCTAGTGAAACATCTGAAAGTATGGAAGAACTGGCCATCAAATGAGTGGTTTGATGGCTGGTTTTTTTACCACCCAAAGATATGATACCCCCCCCCCAAAGAGGAGCTGCCTCAGCACTGCTTCACTCCGTCAGGAGCAGCGGGATCCGATGGCTTTTCCTTGCTGGAGAGGGTGCCAAGGAGCCTGTCAGTCCAGAGTCACTGCTGATAGAGCTCCATTTACTGCCCATCAAAGACCTGTTCTGTTCTCTACTGGGACTCACAGAATAGCATTGCTGTCCCATTCTTCCTTGGAATATCTGTCTGCCTGCAAAATGAGGGGTGATTCAGGATGAGGGACGATCAAATGGCGATTCGGGATGCCAACGTCCCTAACGGGAATGCAGGACAGCTCTGCCTTCTGCTGGGCTGGGTGGTTGGCACACAAGCTCTCGGGTGGGCTGTCCCCTTGTCCCCGAGCCTGCCCCTAGCAGCCAGGACAGTCTTTCCCAGTGAATCCATTTGCCCATGGTCTGGCACATCCCAGTGATCTGTGAGCCACTCCAGTTCTGCTACAAATCAGGGTGGAAAGTGACTGTAGAGTTTGGTGTGACACTTGAGGCCCTTAATGGTGGCAGAGATGGTGGCACTGAAGGGTGGGTGGAAGGGCAGCAGTGTGGGGTGATGAGGAGGTGATAAGTTTACTGCTCCATCCCTCAGCATAGATGACCTTCTGTCTGTGTGTTCTCAATCCTCTCACAGAGCAACCCCCTGGCCCCAAAAAAGGAACCTCTTCTCCCTGTGAGCAGCACCTCCAAAGAAAATGGGGTTCATGCGGAGCAGGACGACCAGGACCTATTTGCAGGTGAGTCTGTGTCTGCTGGGTGTTTGCTGGCTCGCTCTGAGCTCCAGACCTCAAGTGATCTGCTTTTGGTCTTGGATATTTTGGGACTGTCACAACTCCTTTGCTCAAACTCCTGTTCTAGCCTGTGTTGTGTTTGGGAAGGTTGGAGTGGCCTTCTCCAGGTCAATCTCGCCACAGGAATAACTGCTTGGGAGCTGAAGAGGATTAAAACTGATTTGCTTTAGTTTTATTGCTTGAAACCTTTGGTGGTGAGTGTCTCCTCAGACCTAAATGTCTGTCCTTCTCTACCTTTTCCTTCTTCCTTGCTGGTAGAGGAAGCGTCTCTAGTAGACTGCTGTTCCCAAGGAGCAGGAAACACAACACTCCTCAGCCAGGGAAAATGGGGAGGCTCAGACCTTCCCCAGCCCTGGCACGGTGGGACAGCTGTGGCAGAGAGTCAGTTCTAGAGACTCTGCTAAGAGGTGGAAGTTTTTACATCCTCTGCACAGAGGAGTGGTCTGGGAAGTAACCTTTCTCCCAAGCTGGCCTGTGTGCCAGGTAAAATCCAGCTTCAGCTGTTCCAGTGTGCAGCTCCTCTAGCACACAGCAAGGAGGTGATGCTTGGCTCCTTCTGGAATAAGAAGTTCATTGGATTAACATAATGTTCTCCAGCAGGAGTGACGAAATGGCCTTACTGCAGTGAGGATGATGTAAGCACTGGGAGGAGCATGACTTACAGGTGTCCTCCTGATGGATTTTTTTGCTAATTAACACTACTGTTACTCCCTAGATCCCATGAACCAGAGAATATTGGGATTGTCTTTCCAGAAACCCCAAGGAGGAAGGCTGACCTTGTAAACTTCTCTTGGCAGATGCCACTGTGGAGCTGTCCCTTGAAAACACACAGAACAACCAGAAGAAGGAGGTGGCCAAAACATCTAGCCCTTCTCCCTCGTTAGATGTAACTGCAAGTTCTTCTTCTAGAAACCCTTCGAAGAGCTATGAGGAGGTGAGAATTGCTCTTCCAACCTGTCTTGCTGGTTCCAGACTGTCCTTAGCAGGAGCCTGCCTGTTTACTCCCTTGTAACATGATTCTTAAATGTTGTAATTACTGTAATTGCCATTGACTGATATCTAGGGCCATCAGTCTGGGACTGATACCAGTAGAGTGAGGCTCAGGTCAGCCTGGTGGCATTCCTACTTGTGTGGAAGTTCAGGCTGCTTCCAAAACTGGAATAGCAAGTGGTGGATGTGGTCCTGGGGGTCTGAGCTGTGACTCGGAGCTCTGCAGAGTTTCACCTTGGGGCTGAACACTTTATGCATCAGTTTGGGCAGAGAGTGGTGTAGGAAAGACAAATCCAGTTTGGGATCTTTGTAATCCTGGACACGAGTGAGGAGCTGGAGGGCTTTATAGAATGGCCCTGGTTGGGCTGAGGTGCCAGAGGTGCCTCGTCAGGGTGACAAGCTCAGTATGTTTTGGGATGAGTAGAGCCCTGGCTTCTGGTTTTAGCTTGCTGTCCTTGTGTGCTTGCTCCAAACAGCTGGAAGAAGAGGAGCAGGAGGACAAATTTGAGCTGACTGTAGGAGTGAGTGACCCGGAGAAAGTTGGTGAGTTCCTGTTCTGCACACTGAGCAGTCAGAGGAGCCAGGCTTGGCCAAAGGAGCTACAGCTCTGGCTGTCAGACTGCCTCCAGGCACAAACCTGATCCTGGAGCAACTTCTCCAAGTTTCCTCCAGCACTGCAAAGAAATGATGCTGCACTCAGCCAAATGCCTAGGGGGAGAACAGGCAAGTCAGAGACAGCTTCTGGAAAGCAGGGAGCCAGGAGCAGGATTTTTGGGATGCTTGGGGCCTAGAATTATGATGTGCTCTGTGTGGAGCTGGCACAGGGGAGGCAAAACTCCCTTAACCTTAAATGCTCTGGCACTTTCCCCAGCAGCTGTGCTTGCCAGGGAAGCAGCTCTGGCTTCAAATTGAGAAGCAGGAGGGTTTTTGTCTGTTGAAAACAGGAATCGGGGAGCCTTGTCCAGCTGTGGAAGTTCCTGGGATGCAGGAACACCTGACCCCAGCCAGCAGGGCAGCCTCACGAGTGCCAGCTTATTCCCACTCCATGGCTTGTGACCTCTGCAGCTGTAAGGTGCAAACCAGAGGTAGATTTAGGGGTAGCACTGGAGCTCTGACAATGCCCTTCAGTTGAACTTCTAGGTAAACAAGGGGATTTCTGTGTTAGCTGGAGCAAACTGCTTGTGATGTTCCAGAATCCAGCCCCATCCAGGCTGACTCTCATCCTGTGAATAGACTGTTCATGTGGCCCACAGCCCCCAATTGTTGGGTGCTGAGCAGATGTGTGGAGCTGCCCCAAACTCTGCCGGCGCAACAAGCGCCCGATTGTCGGCGCTGGCTCCCTGGGACGTGTGAGGAGGGACGAGCAGGCAGGTTGGGGAAGTGGCTGCTGGCCAGGACTCCAGGGTGCTGTGTGAAATCCAGGGCTCTGTCGGACCCAAAATCAGGAGCACTGAGGCAGGAGCCCCTCGTGGTTGTGTTCAGGGGATAGTGGAAGGTGCTGATGTGATCTCAACCCCTCGTTTCTGTTTTCCATAGGGGATGGCATGAATGCCTACGTAGCCTACAAAGTGTCAACACAGGTATGTCTAACTCCTCTGTTTCTTATTCTCCATTATATTTTCATGCTTAAAGGCAGCTGGACTGTCTATGCTTAGCCAAGCTAGCAGTGACCTAAATAAACAGGAGGCCTGAATGCCTTGCTCCATGGATTCAGGAATTATAATCCACACAGGATGAGCCTAGCTGAGGAATAGGGCTGGAATCTATTTGAAATGAGGTTGGCTTTATTTTCCCAGCCAGTTCCCTCTTTGCAGTCCTGGCTGATAGGGATGTTCAGCATTGTCAGCAGGCATGACATCCAGACACCAGGGCTGTTGCTGAAGGTTTGGTGGAATGGCAGCATCAGATTGAACTGACCTGAGCTGCTGCTGCAGCTGCTTTCATGTCAGGACCTGTTCCCCTCAGTTTCCATGAGAGATGGAACCTTCTGCAGCTGCTGGAGTGCTTTGAATGCTCCTCTGAGCTCTGGACAGTTGTTCCAGCTGCCCATACCGTGGCTGCTGGGCTACTGGCACTCAGTGCTCTGAAGGGGAGACTAGAGGGCTTGTTACCCTTAATTCCTGCTCGCAAACACAGCCCAAAGCACTGATGGCCCCTGTAGTCTTCAGGTGACCTGAGGAGGGGGGGGGTCCCTGTTCCCCTATGGAGCAGGGGTGATGGGATTAGGCAGCAGGCAGGGCTTACCAAGCAGCCTGTGGCTGCAGTACCACCTGCTCAGTTATTTTGTGCCATTAATGCTGCTGTTTGCTCCAAGGAGAACAGTTGGGAAGAAAACTGGGGAAAGCCTGGGCCAAAACTTGCTCTGTTCACTCCTCACATCTTTTAGAGCTCCCACTGTCCCACCTCATCCCAGAGGTGACAGGCCATGTGTACCAGGTGAGATTCCCTGGGGGTGTCTGACCCAAATCCCATCTCTCCCCCCAGACCAGCATGCCAATGTTCAGGAACAAGCAGTTCTCAGTGAAAAGGAGGTTCAGTGACTTTCTGGGTCTCTATGAGAAGCTGTCAGAGAAACACGCCCAAAATGGGTTCATTGTCCCTCCGCCGCCTGAGAAGAGCCTCATAGGTGAGTGCTGGAGGTGCAGAGCCTTCCCAGCTCTTGTGGGTGCTTCTGATGCTGAGCTCTGTGCCTGAGGACAGGCTTGCAGCAGTCTTGGAGCTGACAGGGAAACTGCAGAGCCACCAGGGAAAATAATCTGGATTCTGTGGCATGGGCAAAGCTCTGGTTCTTTATTTGGAGCTCTGGGCTTAAAGCCTTCATGGAGTTCACAGGTGTCTCCACACCTGCTTGGTGTAGAGAAAAACATCTGTGGTGTCACTGAATTGCTATTCACTTGAGTCCCGACTATTGCTTTGCTTCTTTTCTGCATCAAAATTCCTTGGGTTTAAATTTCCAAGCAGCTCTTGCTGATCCAAGGTCTAACTGCTGTTGTAAGTTTCCTGTCCTCCACTGTCACCCTGGTAGTCTGTAATAAACCACTTTACCTTGTGTGTGGAGTTTAGAGCAGCGCATTATATGCATTTTCCTTCTGTGCCAGGCATGACCAAAGTGAAAGTTGGGAAAGAAGATTCCTCCTCTGCAGAGTTCCTTGAAAAACGTCGGGCTGCTCTCGAGAGGTATGACCCCAGTAGCTGTCCCTGAACCAAGGGAGGGGCCTCTGAGAGGTCTGGTTTTGCCTGGTGGCATCACCAAGGTCCACAGGCAGGCAGGAAAACTGGTGGGTGAATTAGAAAAGATGTAGGCTCTGATTTCCAGCTTCCCAGCTGCTGTTCCAGAGTAAATACCAGATGTGTCACAGGTCACTGCAGCGGCTCAGAGCCAGGTTTGTTACAGCCAAAGGAAGTCCTGGTGTGTTCCTCCCCACAGGTACCTCCGGAGAGTGGTCAGCCATCCAACCATGCTGCAGGACCCGGATGTCAGGGAGTTCTTGGAAAAGGAGGAGGTCAGTAGTGTGAAATAAGGTAGCTCCAAGTTCCTTAGAAGCATTGAAGGAAATGGTACTTGAGCAGTTGATGAGGCAGGATACTGCAAGGCTTCCCTGTAAGAGTGGGAATGGGAACTCGGGAGATGGGTTGACAGCAGGTCCCATCATCCCCTCAGCTGGACAGGGCAGAAAACACAATGAAAGGCTCATGGGTTGAGGTAAGAGCAGGGAGAGATCATGGGCAAAACAGAATCATGGAGTGGCTTGGATTGGGAGGAACCTCAAAGCTCATCCAGTTTAACCCCCTGCCATGGGCAGGGACACCTTCCACTATCCCAGGTTGCTCCAAACCCTGTCCAGCCTGGCCTTGAATGCTTTCAGGGATGGGGCAGCCACAGCTTCTCTGGGCAACCTGTGCCAGGGCCTCCCCATCCTCACAGGGAAGGATTCCTTCCCAATATCTCTCTGATCCTGCTCTCTGGCAGTGGGAAGCCATTCTCCCTTGTCCCGTCCTACCAGACCCTCATCTCAAGCCCTTCTCCAGCAATTTTGAAGCCCCTTTAGGCACTCGAAGGGGCTCTGAGGTTTCCCTGGAGACTTCTCTAGGTGAACACTCCCAGCTCTCCCAGCCTGGCTCCATCTCCTCCCATGGCAAAACAAACTTTTCCATTCCTTTCCAGCTCCCCAGAGCAGT
This sequence comes from Serilophus lunatus, assembly GCA_013399895.1. Taxonomy (NCBI): domain Eukaryota; kingdom Metazoa; phylum Chordata; class Aves; order Passeriformes; family Eurylaimidae; genus Serilophus; species Serilophus lunatus. The sequence goes on from VXBA01000260.1 coordinate 1,073,173, forward strand.
AGGCACCCAGACCCTGAGTGGAGCAGGAATACTGAAGATGTTCAACAAAGCTACAGATGCTGTCAGTAAAATGACCATCAAGATGAACGAATCAGACATAGTAAGTGTTGGGACACCCTGGGGCTCTCCCTGTCCTTGCTCAGGAGCCATGTGCCCTTCCCAGCCCCGGCTTTGGGTGTGGGGAATCAGCTGTGGATTTACCCATTCCAGTGGTTCGAGGAGAAGCTGCAGGAGGTGGAGTGTGAGGACCAGCGGCTGCGGAAGCTGCACGCTGTGGTGGAGACCCTGGTGAACCACCGGAAAGGTGACCGGATCAGCACCGCGCGCTCCGGGGCTTGGGCTGGGACAGTCACACCCTGTGCTGTGCCTGAGGGGGGTCACCAGTGCTGGGGGCACTTCTGAGGAGAAAGGACGGTGTTATAAAGGACTCTCAGAGTCTCTATCACGGGAGACAATAGTAAAATTGTCACGCCAGTTCTTCTGTCTGGCTTCACAAGGTTGAGATGGGGCTGTGGAATGGAGCCCATATCTTGTGGGGTCACAGGATCCCACAATGGTTTGGGTGGGGCTGGACATTAAAGCTCATGTCATTCCAACTCCCTGCCATGGGCAGGGACACCTTCCTGTATGCCAGGTTGCTCTAAGCCCCATCCAGCCTGGTCTTGGACATTTCCAGGAATGGGACAGCCACAGCTTCTTCCGCCAACCCATGCCAGGGCTTCACCACCCTCACAGCCAACAATTCCTTCCCAATATCCCATCTAACCCTGCCCTCTGGCAGTGGGAAGCCATTCCCCCTTGTCCTGTCCCTCCAGGCCCTCATCCCAAATCCCTCTCCAGCTCTTTTGAAGCCTCTTTAGGCCCTGGAAGGGGCTCTAACATCTCCCTGTAGTCTACTACCAAACCTGAGCAGAGCTCATCTTTATTCCTTCCCAGCCATCCTGTGGCAGGGAGTGGGGAGTTTTCCTTCTGCATGTTTTGGGTGACTCCTGCAAAGCTGTGCCTGTCCCTATGCTGAGCTGCTTCTCTTCTCCTCATGGCTGGAAATTGCTGGTTCTGACCAGCCAGTGCTGGCCCTTCTAGCTGATGTCTCCCGGGGCTATGGAAAAGCAGTTCCTTGGGCTGAACCCAGTGTAGCCCAGTCCATCTCCTGCCTCTCATCCCATTCCCTAGAGCTGGCATTGAACACGGCCCAGTTTGCCAAGAGTTTGGCCATGCTGGGGAGCTCGGAGGACAACACGGCCCTGTCCCGGGCACTGTCCCAGCTGGCTGAGGTGGAAGAGAAGATAGAACAGCTGCACCATGAACAGGCCAACAATGACTTCTTCCTCCTGGCTGAGCTCCTGGGCGACTACATCCGCCTGCTCTCGGTTGTGAGGGTAAGGATTCCATTGGTCCTGCACCCTGTACCATCTTAGCCATCTTAGGGATGCCAGGAGGTCTTCCAAACTCAAGCACAGGGTATGGCAGAGGGCACACAGGGCATGGCCTCTCCTGGAACAGGGAAAACATATTGGTTGTGCAGGTGAGCGCATGGTTAAGTTGGAAAACCATCATGGCTGGGAACTGGCCTCTCCAGAGGGGATGAGAGCAAGCTTATGACTTGTAAGTGGTCCCAGCCCTTCCAGAGGTGAAGGCTGAGGCTGTGAGCTGGTGGCCTGTGATCCAGGTGGAGCACATAGACCTGCCAAGTGCTTGGTGGGGAAGAGCCGTAGTCTTCAAGTCTGGTGTTCTGACCTTGTTTGGAGGTTGGAAGGAAAAAGAGCAGGTCTTGCAGGCTGAGCCCTTCCTGCCACAAACACATCCTGCCTCTGTAGCCTCCAGAAACACCTGCTCAGAGGGCAGAGCACAGCCTTCCTTGTCTGCTGGTTTGTACTGGGAGCTGTGGGTGCTCCAGAGTAGGACCCAGTGCATGTTCTGGCTCAGCTTTGGTCCAGCATCACAGGTGTCCCCTTGCCAGCAGAACCCCTTGGAGCTGTTCTGGCAGCACAGAGCTCAACCTCTGCTCCCTCCTTCCTTCCAGGGAGCCTTTGACCAGCGTATGAAGACCTGGCAGCGGTGGCAGGACGCCCAGACCATGCTGCAGAAGAAGAGGGAGATGGAGGCCAGGCTGCTGTGGGCCAACAAACCTGACAAGCTGCAGCAGGCCAAGGAGGAAATCTCAGAGGTAGGGAATGAGGAGCACGAGATCTCTGCTCCAGTGGGGGACCTCCTGGGCTGGAGAAGGGACCTCCTGGGCTGGGGAGGACTTCCTGAGCAGGAGAAACTATGGCCCAACTTCAAGGGATAAGACAGCCTTGAGCAAAACTGCTCACAGTCCCACCTCCTGTGACTTCCCTACTGAACTTCCTGTGGTGACGAGGACTGGGAACAGCAGGCTTGCTCCAGCAAAACGCCACTCACACGTCCAGTTGTGGCTACAGCCCCCCTTGGAGAGGGGAGCAGGAGTTCCTTCCCCTGTCCTGAAACAGCACACTTCCTCTCTCTGCAGTGGGAGTCCCGTGTGACACAGTATGAAAGGGACTTTGAGCGGATTTCTGCTGTCATCCGTAAGGAAGTGATACGGTTTGAGGTATGTTTGGGGCAGCCACGAGGCACCTGGGTATCCAGCAGTACCCATAAACCCATCCATGTGTGAGCTTGGGGCCTGAGGGCTTTTGCTCAGAGGGGGTTTCCCCATTCAAATGAAGGTGGGTGGGCAAAGATCCTCCGTGTCCCAGGCCCTTGTGCTGGTCTCCTCATGGGCTGCCAGGAGGAACAGTTTCTTCTTTTTCCTGGCAGTTTCTCTTTCCAGGGGGTTTTGTTGGTTGGTTGGTTCAGCCTCGTGCCCTTCTCTTGCAGAAAGAGAAATCCAAGGACTTCAGAAACCACGTCACAAAATACCTTGAGACGTTGTTAAACTCTCAGCAACAGGTGAGTGGCCCCTGAAGTGACTTTTACCTCCAAGTTCAGGCCAAGGTTGTGAGCCTCTCAAGTGTGACCCCCCCCCCCCCACTTCAGGTGCATCTTGAAGGCTTCTGACTCTCTCCCTCTCTCCTCCCTGCAGCTGGTGAAGTACTGGGAAGCGTTCCTGCCCGAAGCCAAGGCCATTTCTTAATCCAAACGAGTGAACAAACCTGAATTTTGCCTTTTTTTTGTTTTTTATATATACACTATACCTCTTCCTCTTTTCCACGTGAGCGACCCCTCGTTCCACATGCTGGAGCTGGTAGAGGTGTCACCCCCAAACGAGCAGCTTGCAAGCCAGTAACTCTTCTAACTGTATATTTTTCATTTAGCAACATATATTTTCTTACTGAAGAAAAACTAGTTTCCTGCTTCCAGACCAGACCTGCAGCCAGGAGGTTACTGAGATCTGGCAAATGTCTATTTTTCAGGCTGGGTTTTAGGGCTCTAATGATTTATCTTACTCCTGCAGTGCCATTAAAATTCTGTAATAAAACTTCTATCAGGGCAAACAGGCTCTGGGTGTTGGGGGTGGGAGTTGGGAGGGGTGACGGCACATCCTGTGGGGGTTGAGAGAGGCAGCAGAGCCTCCCTCGTGTTGTGACTGGGACAGGGGTGACCTTGGACACTGCCCTGGCCACCTGTCCCTGCTCCTGATTAGGCTTTGGCTCTCTGCCTTGCTCCCAGTGTGGGCTGTTTTTAGGATCTGAGCTCAGTAGGGCTCTGCAGTGGTACCACTTTATGGCATTCCCTGAAAATCCATTGCAGAGCCCTTGGAGTCGTGATGCTCCTTTTGCCAGGGCCGGGTTTGCCCCTCCACGTGTGGATTTTACCAAAACTGATACCCCGTCTGCCTTAAAAAAGAGCAAAGGCAGCTTGGCCTCACTTCCCACTTTCCTTTCCCCTTATCCCTGTGAAGCCGCATCCCTGCACCTCCTCCACCCTCCCTCCTGTGCTGGCTTTGGGGCCGCAGGACTCTTCCCCGGGCCGCTTTGGGG
>VXBA01000260.1:1084118-1181310 GCA_013399895.1 Serilophus lunatus
TGCCCTTTTTTTTTTTTTTTTTTTTGAAGAGTCCAACGTACGATTATAGTGCAAGAGGGCTTGGTACAAGTGAGCATTACCAGCATGCCGTGGGGGGACAGTCCTCCCCTACAAACACATCATTGTAGGATTAAAAGAACATCGTATCTCCAGAGAGAAGCTGTAGTGGGTCACCATGAAACAGCTTTCAAACCAACCCACTTAAAAACAAGGTCAGGAAAGTTTTCTAAACAATCAAATACATTCACTTAAAAAAAAAAAACCAACAAAAAATTAAAACTGAAACAAAAGAAATCAAAAACATTTAAGAACAAAACCTGTTGAGATGGCCCCATTCCCCCCCGCCCTCCCTCACCCTGCAAACACTTACATATGCTGCAACTACAAGCTGCCCCTTGAGCGGAGGCAGCGAGGAATGACCAAACACGGCAGGAGATGCAGAAGGAATCGAGTTCTGGTGACAGGCACTTAGTGGGGCTTGGGAGGGCAGCAACAGAAGTGTCTCAGGGCCCGGCTCTGTCTGCAGCGGGCAGGGCGGCTCCCGGGGAGTGCCTGTGCCCCTGGACCCCCCTCCCAAGACTCCAAACCATGGTTTCCTACAGCAAAACGCCTGTGCCAGAGACATGGGGCTCCGGGAGCCCCTGGCAGCGGAGGAGTTTGGGAAGAGAAAGGTGGAACGTGGCCACGGTGCCCGTCCTCCCTCTGGTGGGAGGGGACTAGAGGGCAAATGTCCCAGCCGGAGGTGAGGGATCCCCTTCCTGCCCCAGCCCGTGGCACGGCTGGAGGAAAGCGCTTTGCAAAGGGAGAAGAGGGTGCACGAGTGAGCCGAGAGTTCTGCGCTCGTCGGGATAAGGCATGGAGAGAACGCAGCAGAGAATGGCCAGGAGATGCCCTATAGGGATCCCAGTGAGGAGAGAGGCCTTTCTGCTCCAACCAATTCCTGCCTGTCTTGGGGATGCACGAGGAGCAAGTCCAGAGCTCCCCGCCCAGGGTGGTCTCCTGCCCTCTAAGCCGACTCCTGCTCAGCCAGGGGAACTGAAGCTCCCGGCAATGCCACTCTGTGAACTTCAAGCTATGGAGATCATCATTAAAACAAATAAAAGATAATGAGATCCAGTCTCTCTCTTTCCTTACGTTCATGCTCTCAGGCTGAGTTTACGACAAGCGACGTCCCTCAAGTGAACAATCCCTGCCTGGTCTGGTGTCACACATGGAAAGACAAAGTCCAAGGAACTTACTCACAACCTCCCCAAAAGTTGCTTGAGTTCTCCCACAGTCCTGTCACTGTTCTGGAAATGCCTGGGCAGCCTCAGCCTCCTCTGAGTTGTGAAACTGCAGGAGGCAAGATTTCCTTGTTTTTACAGCTGTGCAAAGTGCCCCAAGCCCTTTCCTTGCTATTGGTTTGGCTTGAATTGGTGCAGGAGAACCGTGGCTGCTCCAGGGTTCCCTGTGCCTGGCCCTGCACTCATGAAGAGGACGGGAAAGCTATTCCAGTCAAATCTATCTGACCATCAGGAGATGGGATCAATGTTAAGGCATGAAGTATCCTCTCCCCTGCTGGGAAAGCTTTGCTCCCACTAAGGTGTTCTCACAGAATGTTCGCAACCACCCCACAGAGGGAATTGGGAAGGCTGCCTGGCTGCCCACGCTTCGGGAAGCAGCTGCTTCCCAGGAACCTCAATCCAGATCTCCCTCTTAAACCAGCACAAATTCCTCCGACTCAGCAAAGCCGACTCCGCTCCCTCCTGCCGACGCCGGGTGACGGCCTCGTGTCTCCCGGCCAGCTGGGTCAGGCACGGTGTAGGAAACCATGGAAGGGACATTCACCGGCAGCTAGGAAGGGTGAGTGGAAATTCAAGTATGCTTTCTTCAGCGCGTGGCCCAAGGCGGGTGTTGGAGCCCCAGCCTGGCACGAGGGTCGTGGCCATCCCCACTCGGGGGCGTTCCGAGCACCCACTGTCTTCCCCGCTGGATGTCTGCCTGCGCCGGCGCGGCCACGCAGAGATCCACAGATACAATGTGCATCTGTAAATGCTAAAAATAATAAAAAGTGCAACGACGTCAGCTTCTTTAAAACAATCCACATTGCTCTGTTACCGTCAGAGGAGGGAGGTGTCAAGGGAGCCGGAAAAAAAACCCCTAACTGGAACAGTAGATTGCAAATTTCTCACAGCTTGCACATTACAGTGTAACTGTTCCCAAGGAGCCGCAGAAGGAACCTGTCTCTTCCCACTGCAGCCTTCAGGCCCTTCTCCCAGCAACTCTCCTGCCTGCCCTGCATCCTCCTGCCCTCTCCTCTCGACAGCCAATCGAGCCTATGGGATTTCTTCACTTAATTAAGGAGGGAGGAGGACGGAGGAGCAGAGAGCGCAGGGGAGGGAGGGGAGGAAAGTGAGCAGGAACTAAGCACAGTCCTTAGGTTTGTGTGAAGATGCCTTCGCCGTAAACAATGGGAAGGAGGGTCAGCCAGCCAGCCCCCCTCCCAGGGCGACCAAGACCTGAGCCAGCCACAGTCCTGGTCCCAAAAGGAGCTTCAGGCTTGGAGTGAACGAGGGAGACCATTCAGCAGATCCGCCTCAGAGTGGTTTGTTTTGGAACGTTTTCTTCTCTTTTTGGTTTAAAATGTCACTTGTTTTTTTTTGTTGTTTGTTTTTTTGTTTTTCTCTCTTCCTCCTCTGCCTCCTCCTCCTCCCCCCTAAAGAGAAGCCCCTTCCAGTGATTAAGGGCAGGAGCTGCAGGCGTGGTGGTCCCTGCAAGGCCCAGGAGGCACCGGTCACTTGTGACGCTGAGCCGTCTTCTTCCGTTTCCTCTTAAAGAAGCAGCAGCACCTGGGGCACAAAGGACAAGGACAGTCAGACCCATACCCAGCACCCCGGGAAGTCCCCACCACCCTGAGTGTCCCTGCACTTGGCCACATGCAACAGCATCTCTGTGCTGGGGCCGGGACACGCCTTCGGCCTCTGGGATGGTCAGCAGGGGCTGGTGGATGGTGACACCACCAGCCCACTCTGGGAGACCACCACGGCCACTGAGCCACATGGTGCAGGGTCCCACCACTGGACCCCTGAATGCTGGCCAGGCTTCTCCCTCCCGAGGCTTGACTGGGGCAGGAACACAAGGAGCCATCTGGGAAAGCAGTAAAACAGGGACCCAGGTGCTCTGCTCCCTCTGTCCCACTGGGACAGTAAGCCCTGGCTGCTTTTCCCAGCCATGAGACACATGGTTTCCACCACCGTTCACTAAAAAGACAAGTTCTAAAGAGACCTTGGCTCAGGGACCAGGTGTCTTTACTGAACCTTTCACCAGAGCTTCCACCTCGGATCAATCATTCAGTGCCAGGATGCAGAACCCCTGCTTCTTCCCCCATCCGATGCGAGGGAGGTGCACAGGCCCAGGGATTAGGAGAAGCAAGAAGGATGGAGAGTGGAGGCTGAGGTGGGGAGAGGAACGCCCAACGCAGCTGAACCAGGAGGAGCAGTGGGTTCCCTGTGGGATTCACTGAGCAGTCGCCCAGGGCCTATAGCCCTGCTACTTCCTATAGAATTCCTTGGTGCTGAAGGTGTATCTACCTTCCTCCCCTCAGCCCGCTGCCAGGAATGCTCTGCACAGGGGCTTGTTCTGTGCGAGTTCTCACGAGCTACATGTCTTTCTCCATGCGCTGGGACAGCCATCTCTGGAGAAGCCCGGGTGATGCTGGAAGACTGCTCTCCCAGGCTGGTAGAAGAGATGCCTGGCTAAGCAGTCGGAGTAGACCACAGAGTCATAGAAGATCCTTACTTGGAAGAGACCCACAAGAATCATCAAATCCAACTTCTGGCCCTGCACAGGACAGCCCCAAGAATCTCACTGTGTGCCTGAGAGTGTTGTCCAAATGCTTCTTGAACTCTGGCAGGCAAGTGTGAGGCTGCAAAGACCATTTTCTCCTACAACCGTCTGTTACCAACAGACTAAACCCATTCCAAACCACTGTAACAACTTCTCCAAACTATTTTCCACTGGGTCCTTTGTGGAATGGCAGCATTACACCTCCATCCTCTCAGAGCTGGAGGAACAGAGTCAGTCCTACTTGCATCCCAAAGGTGCTCATCCCTGGGTGCATGAGCCTTACTACAGGCTGCAAAAGTGATGGGTGACCACCACCCCACTGTGAGCATGGATCGTCTGCTGGGGAGAGCAAACCCCTGCCACAAAACACTGTGGGAGAGCTCCCACAGTCCCACAAGAAGAGGGACTCCTCTCGCTGCAAAGACTAAGGGCCAGGAGCATAAAATCTGAGGTTTGTCTCCAAGTTCCTGACCGGGCCCAATTTGGAGGTGGGATGAGGAGAAATGCCAAGCAAGCCGCTGTCCTTGCAGAAAGCTGTGAATCCTCCATTGCTGCCCACCTGCCCTGAGGTGTGTGTGACACCTGCAGTCCTCCCAGCGGGGCTGGAACCCCATGACTTGCTCTCGTGTTTTGTTGTCCTGGGCCATCCTGCTTTAACCTGCCGCAGTATTTCTCTCCCACAGCCCCCACCTTCCTTCATGATGTGGGCAATGGTGAGTAAGGGGGGACGTCACGGGGGTAGAGGATGGAGGATGCATGAGAGATGGTTTCGCATGCAGCGGGTAAGGGAAGAAGGGGCTGAGCAGCACTCGACTCCTTGGGTACCCAACGAAAGGAGCTGACTGACTTCTGGATGGTTTTCCTTGTGACTGTCTTTTTAGGCTTTTACTCAGAGGTCTAGGGAAGGGTTCAGGAAAGGAAATCCTGGCAGTTCAGACAGGCAGAGGCAAAACACCAAAATAAAAGAATAAGGCAGGCTGACAATTACAGAACGTGATCTCTCTGCATGCAGACGATGCCCAAGAGAACAGCCCCAGACTACGACATACAGAGAAGCCAGAGATGCCAGAGGTATTGGAGGTGATGCCTATGGAGAGCAGGGCAGAGGCAGTCAGTCTCCCATCCAACAAGGACATTCCTCATCGCACACGGGCTCGGTCTCCTCACTCTGGGCTACTCCCACCCATCAGCCCTCCCTGAGATATAAATTCCTCATCTGAGTCTCTGCTTGGTCCTCTGCTTACTGGGTATGTGGCTTCCCCAAGGGGCAAGGAGGGAGGGAACATCTCCATAGGACAACCTGAGACAGGGACACTGCAGCTGCAGCTTCAAAATCCTAGTAAAGCCCTGAGCTGGGCTTGGACCAGTGCTAATCCCAACATACCACCCCTTCTTTCCTGGAGAAGCCCATTCACCTGCACCTCAGCTGGCTGGAAAGGAGCCACCTCCCACCCACCCCATCAGGGGCTGTCACTAATGAGGACCCCATGGTCTTGTCCTTCCATTCTCTCTGGCCTGTGCTTCTCTAGAGGAGACTCTCCAAGGAAGTGACTGGCCCCCTTTCCTGGATACCCAGCACAGAGTTTTCCCTCTGTAACCATCTGCGTGAGGAATTCCTGCAAGAGGCTCAGCAAGCCTGGTCCCAACTCTGCCCAACTCCATCAGGCATCATCTGCTCAAGGACATAAACGTTTGGGGGAGATGGAAAGCCAAATAGGAAAGGATTAAAATCCGATTTTGCATCTGTGTGTTCAGAGATCAGCCGAATTGCTCGGCCCAGTGTGGCTGCTCGGACACAGCCCACACCCTACCCAGTATTGCACATGGCCCTAAAATCAAAACAGCTCTGGGTTGGCTTTGACTTTGTGACTTTTTAGGGTTTGGTAGGTTTGGTTTTGCCAACCCCAGTCTAGTCTGGTCCGCTCCCCCTTGCATGTGGACTGGAGAGAGGGACTCACCACAAGTTGAGCATTTTCAGGCAGCTACAGAGAGTGTAGAGAAAAAACACAGAAAGGAAGAAAGAGCGATTAGTTCACAGAGGTGGGATGGAAGCGAGTCACCACAGCCATGCAAACATGCAGTGCAGAGGCAGACACACACCAGGCCTGCCCGCCACCCACCCCGGCCCTCACACCACCTCTGCCCTCGCCGTGGTGCCGCCGAAAGCCGCCACCTTCTCCAGGGGTTCTCCACCTTTCCCCTGTTATTCATGGATGCCCCAGCCCCATCCGGTTTTTATCTGTGGCTGGATCAGAAAAGGACTCTGGGCCACCATCTGCTCTTGTCCCCTGTAGCTCCAGCAGCAGCAGGGCCTGATGATGGATCTACACTTGGGATCTGCCCTCCAGTGCAACTCATGTCTGGGATCAGGAGCTTTTCTCCAGCACATCCTAAGCAGAAGTGTTTGCACAGCTCTGCCTGTCGGAGTGCCAGGGAAAGCTCTTCCTGCTCTTGCACATTGTCTTTGAACACAGAGCCCACCTCCGGCTCCTGCCAGCTCTCTCCGGCAGAATCCCACAGTCCTTTGCCCTTCTCGTGTGCCTGAGGGGATTTCTGATCACAGATGTGAGGAAAGATGAAACCAGTGCTCCCTGTGGCCAGTGGAACGAAGCGGACTATGCTCGGGGAATACAGAAGACCCCAAAGCTGTCAGTGCAAAGCAGCTTATGCTCTGCCTCCCAGCACCTCCAAAACAAATTTGAGAACACACAAAAAAGTGTTGAAGAGAGACAGAACAGCTGATGGACAGGACCTGGGCAGCACAGCTCTCCTATGCTCCCTCCCACCTGCCTTGACATCCCCCTGTACCAGAGTGGTACAGGGAGCTGGACACTGGCCTTGCAGCAGGAACACGGACTGGAGGTGTTCCTGGTCCTTCCTTGGACTGGGTTGCTGTATCAGAACTGGTAAGGGTGACAGTGTGGCTCTTAGGATGGATGCCAAACTGGTGGTCTTTGCCAGCCACACCCGGAGGAATGACACCCACTCCACAACCTGCTCCTCAAGATCTCCCCTACTCCTGAGCTTGATGAGGAGCCTGCACCAAAGCCCAGGCTCACTCCGTGGGCTGGGAGGAGGTGTGCCTGTTGCTGCTGGGATCAATGTCAGGTCAGCTACCAGTGAGCAGGATCCCACACAAGTGCTTCCCGAGGAAGAAGAGCAGAAAACCTTCAGGACAACCAGCACAGATGACACATACTGAGGGCCCTTTCTCATCCACACACCCTCCCTAGCACCTGCCAGTTTTTGTCTTCACCCAGAAGTACCCACAAAGGTTGGGACAAACAATGTGGGACGAGCGGCACCAGTATCATCCAGTCGTGTAATAACCAGACAGCTAGGCCATGTCCCAGCACTGACCAGTTCAAAGGCAGCCCTTGACCACTGACTCCTTGCTCAGGGAGTGCCAGGATTCCAGGGTGACCTGCCAAGGACCTGGCCTAGTTCAGAGGCAGCGAGAAGGTGCCAATGTTGAGGATCATGCAGAAGGTGACACGATGGTGCTGGAAGCAGCATGTGTGCACAGGAGGCCAAAATGGGCAAAGCAGCAACTTTGGACATCAGTTCTCACTCCTGACCCAATACAACAACCTACAAGACAGCTCAGCTCTGAGGGAGAACCTGGTCCCCCACAAGCTGCTTCTGGTTCCTCCCACTTCCATAGAGCTGAGCCAAGAGAACCCACAGGGAGAACTACCCATCCCTGCAGGAGTTACTTTTGGACCGTGCTGGATACCTGGCACACATTTCTCACAGCCAGAAATGAAAAGTGTCAACTCTCAGACCAACTCTCTCTTCACTGAGCTGTGCTTGAGCTACTCCTACACTCTCAGCATGAGAGCAGAGTGCGTTCTCCCTTTGGAAAGGGGGACATTCCCTGGGACTCCTGAAGTCAGCTCCTGGTATTTCAGGATCTGTGCCACCATCTATCTGGCAGGACATGCTCTGAATAAGAGTTACGTTCTCCAGGCATGACAAGTGTCAAAGAGAAGCAGCAGCAGCAGCAGCAGCACTGAAGGCACCATGCACAGAAGCAGCAATATGCAAGGAAAAGGGCATGGGACACGAGCATTGAGTACTTCCCCACGGGAAAACATCCCCACTCGCTTCCCAGGAGGAGGATTAATGAACAACCAGTGGAAAGCCTGCTGTAAAGCAAACGTACTTAGCTTCCTCCACCACCTCCACCTCCGCCTGTGCTGTGATGGGTGCGTTGGAGTGTGCTCCCGTCGGGTCGTCCACGTTCAGCTCCCCGTTGGTTGAGCTCACCACCTGAAACACAACGGAACACCTCGTTAACAAAGCTCCCTAACGAGGGATACTGCAGGAATGGGAAATCTGCAGCATAATCCTCTGCTCCTGTCTCTTTGCACACTCTTAACAGGCTCAGGTTGCCTTTGAGTCCTCAGCCTGGTCCATCCCAAGCAGAGCAGCAGGCAGGAGACTGATCATTAGTTCCCACACCTGTGCCCACCACATACTGACTTGGCTTTGGGAGGCCCCTTTGGGAGCATAACCACTGGTGTGAGCACTGCCAGTCCTACCTACACATATAAGCTGGATAAAGATGAGCGTTTCCTCCTGACACTTTAGCAGGTGAGCAGCTGATCCTGTTGCTTGCCAGCACTGTGCAAAGAAGCCACTCCAGAACCACCACTCTCATTCCTCACACAGCCCATTTTTGAAATTATGTCCTCACCAAAAGTTACTGACGAAGTCTCTCATCTCTTTTGGCCTCACAGCTCCCATGATGCCTCAATTCAGCATTTCCACTCCAGGGATGACTATCCAGCTCCCAGCAGCTCCACAGCATTTTGTGGATAATTAACTACTGCTCCACTGCCACAACAACCACCAAGGCAGCCTGCATGGGACGAAGGTTTGGCTAGCCCTTCCATGCTCCACCTGGAGGACAGGCATCTGGAGCTGCTTCTGGCTCCAGAGCTGTAAGGATGCCTGGTTCCCCCTCTTGCTCCTCCTCTTCACTTTCTACAAGGCAAAAAGAGGCATCTCCCCTAGGGTGAGGGTCAAGGGGCTACCCAGAACTCCTGGTGGCTCTGGATGATCTGACCACCGGGGATGAAGGGAAGGAAGCCCTTGTAGCAGATTTCCCCTTACTACTCAGCACATCCATCCACGTTTATTTTGAACACTTCAGTCCTACCAGCAGCTGCTGTTTCTGCCCAGGACAGGTCAGGACTCAGCTCATGTGGTGGTCAGAGCTCTCCTTGAGTGATAACCCCTTGACTTCTTTTCAACCCCTTGCAGACTCATCATGCTGTGGGCCCACCCGGGTTCTCCAGGCCCCCACGCTTCCACACGTCACCACAGCACCGGCACTTCATTGCACTGTTCCCAGGGCTCTTCCCACACTTTGTTCAGCTACTTGTTAAACTGCATTTTACAAAAGGCTTTGATTCTCCTCCTCACTTTTCACGTGCTGCTGCCTCATTTTCAGGTGGTGAATTCAGCCTTAAAGTTGGAGCTGCTGACCCCCAAGGGTCCAGCATGAGCTGCGGTATCTGTTGAGAAACAATTTCAGCCTCTGCAGCCCAGCAGCCACACACAGCACATTTCCTGTTCTCAGCTGCAGATAAGCAGGATTTTAATGCTTACAGTGGCACATGGAGGCTCATAAATTGCTCAGGTAGGCAAATTCCTCCATCCGACTCCGACTGGGGCTGTAGCTACAGGGAAACCATCCCCTTTACATCAAAAAATATGAACAAAAACAGCTACTCTGCACTGAGTGCTGAAGTAATCTAATCACAGAATGGTTTGAGTTGGAGGGGACCTTTAAAGCTCATCTCCTTCCACACCCTGCCATAGGCAGGGACATCTTCCACTAGGTCAGGTTACTCCAAGCCCTGTCCAACCTGGAACACTCTTCCAGGTCACTGTCTGCTCATGTCTGAGATCAGCTACACATTCATCAGTTCCTCTTTGTTTCTCTGTTACTCAGTAAAGTGAAAAAAGGAACATGGCTAATCAAGCCAAAAAATCATTGAACTCTATCAAGTTTCAGGAATGAGTAAAAATTTCAACCTAGTCTGCATTTCCCCAAGGGACATCCTGCACTACCCATGTCCTCAGCTCAGTGCTGTCCCACTCCAGACATTAATTCCCATTTCACCACAGCCAATTTTCAGAGTGTTGTGTCTGACAACAGAGCCAGCTCTCGCAGCAAACCTCTGCCAAGAGGCAGCAATATCAGTGTTCCTGTTTGCTGGGATGATTCCTGCACCTTCTCTCCAGCACATCCAGCCAGCTCACTCTGGAAGTAATGCAAGAAGGTCCCTCAGTGAGTCTGGGTGACAGTCAGAGGCCGGTAGGACTTCACAGCATCACAGAATGGCTTGGGTTGGAAGGGACCTGAAAACTCATCTCATTCCACTCACTGCCATGGGCAGGGACACCTTCTCCTATCCCAGGTTGCTCCAAGCCCCATTCAACCTGGCCTTGGACACTTCCAGGGATGGAGCAGTCACAACTTCTCTGGACAACCTGTGCCAGGGCCTCCCCACCCTCACAGCCAACAATTCCTTCCCAATATTCCATCTAATCCTGCCCTCTGCCAATGGGAAGCCGTTCCCCTTGTCCTGTCCTTTCAGGCCCTTGTCCCAAGTCCCTCTCCAGCTCTCCTGGAGCCCCTTTAGGTCCTGGAAGGGGCTCCAAGGTCTCCCTGGATCCTTCTTTTCTCCAGGCTGGACATCCCCAGCTCTCCCAGCCTGGCTCCAGAGCAGAGGGGCTCCAGCCCTCTAATCATGTTGGTTGCCTCCTCTGGACTTATTCCAACCGCTCCATGTCCTTCCTGTGCTGGAGGACAAGACTGGAGGCAGCTCTGCAGGTGGGGTTTCACCTTAGGGGGCAGAATCTTCCCCTCCCCTGCTGCCACCAGTGCTGTGGGATCAGCCCAGGGCACAGGGGGTTCCTGGGATGGGTCATATCCAGCCTTTCACTCACCAACATTCCCGAGACCTTCTCCCTAGAGCTGCCCATGATCTGCTCCTCCCCAGCCTGGATTCATCCTGGGGGTTGCCTTGACTCAGGTGCAGCACCAGCACTTGGGTCTTGTTAAACTGCATGAGATTCCCATGGGCCCACTTCTTGAGCTTGTCTAGCTTGAGACATTGTTCATTCCTTGTTCATAAACAGGAATTTAAAAACTTATTGGTAGTGCCACCTCCAACTCTGTCACTGTCACACATCCCCTTCCAGTACAACCAGAGATCCACATTGTGACCACTACGCGCTCACACTGGTGCTGGTCACACTGGTGCTTTGGAAAGCTCAACTCTTTTCCTAAAATTAATGGGGATTTTCTCCAACAAACCCCATTTTAGCTGCTTATACCACCCAAGAGCACCTCCAAGATGGGGCAGAGGATGCTTTATAGGCCAGACCTGATAATACATACACAAACACACACACACACACACACATACACACAGACAGTACTCTCTGTCTTCAGTTTGACAAATCTGAGCTCAGAGCTGCTCTTGGAGGAGGAGCTTCACCAACATGGTAACAGCAACAGTGCTGGCCACCACAGCTTGGATCCCCCAGAACCACGGCCTGAGCGTTATGCACAGGACAGGACCAGTGGGATCACTTTCCTGACCACGACATTGCTGAGATTTGAGGAGAAATCAGGGAATTTAACACATCAGCAGGAAGAGGTACCTGCACTGATCCTCCGTGTCGATCTGCAGCCAAGTGAGATGTCAGGTACGAGGTATTTGTCTGCCGGCTCGGCTGGATCTCCCACTCCCCTCGGCGATCCGACGACGCCTGCTCGCGAGTCCGGGGGCACGGGGGGACAGAAGAGAGGGCAAAAGGTGAGCGAGGGGAAGGAATAAAAGGGTGCTGGTTAGTGAGTTAGTTTCTTTGCAAAAAGCAAGGCATTTACACTTCTAGCTGGATTTCCCTTTTCCAAGTGCACCTCGTTATTTATATCTGTGGTGGCTGCAGTGATCCACTGCTGGAGTGGATTTTGTCTCCCCTGGCTGATGAATGAAGAGGAAGAACTATTCCAGAACTTATTCCTGCACATAGCTTCATTTCCACGGATTTCCTCACATTCATTTAACCACGTCTGTCAGGTCACACACCTGCCGTGGCAGCAAGGTTGGATACACAAGCTCAGCCTCCCTCAAATACATAATTTTAAACTCAAATTTGTAACATAAGCCAAAGCCAAACACTTCATTTCGCCCAAAGCCAGTTCCACACACTGATTCACCTGTGCAGTGCAGAAGGAAACATCCACCACAGGTGCTTGACTGGAGGGAGGGTTGGGGGCTTTTTGGATTTCTGCAGAAAAGTAGATAAAAGACTTTGGCTAATGAGTTTCCTCCCTGTCCTCAACAGATGCAAATGTCAGGCGATCAAATGATTAGAATTATATTTGTTTTAGTAGAAGAATCGCTTTGCACTCGCATGTGAAGCTTCTGTGGGTCACTCAGCTTTGATGACAACACACCCAGTGCTCTCCTGAGACCCAGGAGGATCTCAGTGCACCTGAACCCAACTGACCAGTGGGAGGAACACAAGGCTGGGAAGTGTGGGATGAACAGATCTCTGCTGGCCTCAGGACTCATCTGAAAGAGACACCAGGGATCTGGCCAGGAAACAAAAGGCTCCATGGAATAAACACCAGGTTCCCAGCAGTGACCAAAGGGACGTGCATGGCACACAGAGAGCACAGAAACATCTGAACAAACCTCAACAGCCACCAGTACATTGTCACTCAACTACAGCAGAAGCCCATCCAAAAAGAAGTGATTTTTTAATTAAAAGAGAAGTTTACTGGCATTTCAAAAAACATCTGTTATTGTTCCCTTGGCTCTGACTCTCTCCCAGAGTGACCATGGTGCTGGCTTCTCCTTCCAAGCAGTCTCCAAATCCAGGTGCTATTTCCCTGGAAGTGGCCTTGTCATAGGATCATAGAATGAACTGGAATGAAAGGGACCTTAAAGACCATCTGGTTTATCAGATCTTCTTACTACATATTCTTCCTGTCAGCCCAAGACACTGCTCACACTTTTTGTCCTTGGTGACATTCCAAGGAGAAGCCCTCCCCTTGTAGTATTTTTTTAATGGCTGTTAAGTCACAAGATTAGGAACAACCAGAGAATTTAAATGAAGATTTTACAAGCTGATGGAAGGCAGAGCCTCAATGCAGCTTCTCCCACAGCATCAGGTGCTTGGCCAGACCAGGGGATGAAGCAGTACTATGGTACTTTAGCAGTGGGAGAAGCAAATTCCTGCCCAGGAGTCTGGAAGCAGTTTCCAGGAAAAGCTCCAGTAGCCACAAGAGCCAGATGTGTCTCCTTTAGCTCTACAGCCAAGTATGTGACAAGCTGAGCCCAATGCAACCCAAGGAGTGACACTGAGGGAGTGATGCCTATGAAATTTAGAATATCCTCAGTTGGAAGGGACCCACAGAGAACATGCACTCCAACTCCTGGCCCTACACAGGACACCCCTAACAATCCCACCATGTCGCTGAGACTGTTGTCCAAACACTTTTGGAACTCTGTCAGCTTCGGGGCTGTGCCCACTGCCCTGGGGAGCCTGTTCAGTCCCTGACAACCCTCTGTGGGAAGAATCTTTTCCTAATATCCAGCCTAAACCTCTCTTGACACAGCTTGGGAGCACTGAGTTCCCATTAACACTCATCACCTTCCTACCACCTTCCAAATCACATGACGAGACTAAAGACAGAGGGGGCAGAGCTCACTCATTTATGATTAAACACCTTCACTTCCTAGAGGAAAAGGCTACAAAAAGAACATCACACACCAGTTTTTTACTGGGATTCAAATATCATAAGAGAAATCTGCAGTTATTATACCCAAGAACAAAAATAAGGCCATTAAATTTGGAGAGCCAAACCCACGCCTCCAATTTGCTGCTCAAGACATTCATTTTTTCTTTTTCCTTTAGAAAAATTCTTTGCTCAAGACTTAAAAGGAATGTCCCTTGGAAGAGAGTTGTTTTGTGTTTTGGTGAGAAGAATCTCACCTGAATTTTCCCTGTGTTATATTAAATAATTCATTATCCTAAGTAATGTTTAGGTGGAAAAATGACAAAAGCTGCCGTGCAATCCCACATCTGGACTATCTGTACAGCTTGAAAGAACAAGCTGCCTGCACATTTTGGGACTAACACAGTTTTCTCTGGTGTAGGCACTATAATTTGTGAACTAAAATGCCTGAAAACGAAGCCAGGTGTCACTGTCCAGTTGAGGAAACACGATGCCTCACACATATGCAGCATGAAGGAATGTGGTCAAGGTGGACAACTGGAGATTCCACCCAAAATCAGAGGGGTTAATGCATCAGTCAGGGAATTTATTAAGGCATATTGTTGTAGCAGGGCTCCCAAAGCAGCCCACACTAATCACTGCACAAACACAGCACTGCACGTGCTGCAAACCACCTGGCTTCCTACGGCAATGCTTCTAACGAGGGGTGTTCACCCCGACTGTAGCTGATGGATTGGGATGTATCCTAGTCTACAGTAGCTGCCTGACCTTTCAGAGCCCAAGGAAAGCTGAGTCCAGACATGTTATGACACCTCTCACTTGGTTCTCAACCCATGAACCCTCAGTGTGGCAGCACTGGCAGCCAAAGAGCTGAACAGCACATAGAGGTTGGAGGAGCAGAGCGAGCCCAGATACACTCCCTGGGAATAAGAGCAGTAACAGCTCCAACCAGGAGCCACAGTTGGAAATATACTGATCACCTGAGCAGTTCTGCTAACCCAGAAAATCCAGACTTTCAACACCAACAAAAGAGTACAATGAGAAATTTAAAAATGAGGCAATTCATTGCAATCGTGGCAGTTCGTCTGGACCACGATGCACAGCCTTCCCAAGGGTCCCTGTCCTGCCAGTCCTTTGTGCTTTGCAACACTCACACCATGAACTGGATGCACTGAGAAGGATCTATGGATGTGCATGGGACACACATCCTTATTGCAGCCATGTGATCCATGGGCAGAGGGTACCTGGGGACAGGCAGCCATTGCAAGAGCTCTCAGGCCACTCCATGTACTCTATGTGCTATGAGTAAAACCACTCCAAAAAATGGTGTAGGTCAGGGAATCTGACCAGACTCGGACATTAACTTAACCAGCTCACCCATGAACTACAGAAAAAGGACCCACTCCAAACTCCACTTGGCCTCCATTTGGTTCACAAACCCAAGGAATTCCACTGGTCGATACAGTATTTCAACAGCCTGTTGCTCTGACAAAATTCCCCTTAAATCACAATCTCGAAATTAAGCAGGAATTGTCCTTCCCATGACCAAGAATCAGCCTCAGCTCCCTCTAATGTCATATGGCATCTGCTTCTCCAGTCTAAGAGGAATTCTGGAGGTGCTGGAGCTGCTGTGAGGAACACACCTGATTGCGAAGGGCCTGCTGGGATGGTCGATCCCGGTGGATGTGGCTGTCTCTTGTTACTGCAGATGTCCCAGAATCTACGTGAACAGACCCCACGGGAGTAGGCTGGAAAACAAAATGTTGGTTAGGATGAAGACTCTCACACACACAGACCCACTGTGTCAGGCTGGAAGGAAGCAGGAAAACATCAAAACATTGGCCTAAGGTAATAACGAAGGAGAATTACAGTCAGGGCTATAAAATCCCTGTTGCTTGATGGCCATGGGATTTGATGGTGGACACAAGAATTAATTAAGAAGGTATTGTTAGGTGTCAGTCTTGGTGTCGGATCACACCAAGTGCGTCTCACACGAGGTTATTACAAATGAAAATACACAGACTTGTTTTCCTCATCCCCTCGTCTCACCACTTGTAAAAATCACGCTTGCATAGAAACAGGATGTGTTAAAATTAAAGCTTCATCTGCTCTCTCCTCACCAAAGTCATAATCCCTGCTCCCAACACCAAGATCTCCATAGCAACCACCACGGCTGGCAGCAGTAGCATGCTCATCTTACAAGGTGCTCTTTATCAATTGCCTTTGTGATTAAAGAAAAATGAGGAGAAAGTCTTGATTCCCAGTGGGAATGATTTCTCAGGAACTGCTTTGGGCACAGTAAACACTGGGAATGCTAAATATAGTTGGGATGGTAAAGCACCAGCAGCAGTACCAGGTTTAGCACTGATGGTATTTGATGTGGCACTAGTGACAACTAATTTACAGGTGTCACTGCTGGTGTTTGGGGTGGGTTGTGAGCAGAAGGACCCAAACCAAAAAGCTTTAAACTCTTCTACCACATTTCCCCCCGACACAGCTTTTGGCCAAGGTCTTCTCGAGTATTTTGACTATAGAAGCAACTCAAGGAGATCAGGGTTATGGTCCATATGGAGTCATGGAACTGCTAAATGGAACTTGGTCACTCCAACATTTCCTTGCTGTGTGCTGTACAGACCTGGTTCAGACTTTGGAGTGTCTGCCAAGATACTCTGAGCTCAGGAGGGCAGGGTCACATGGAATACTGGCAATAAATGCCACCCTGTGAGGGTGGTAAGGCTCTGGTACAGGTTGCTCAGGGAAGCTGTGGCTGCCCCATCCCTGGAAGTGTCCAAGGCCAGGTTGGACAGGGCTTGGAGCAACCTGGGACAGTGGAAGGTGTCCCTGCCCATGGCAGGGGGTGGGACAAGTCCAGCTTTCAGGTCCCTTCCAACCCAAACCGTTCTGTGATTCTACTATTCACTGAGCATCCACCAGAGCCCTGCCTGGATCGTTTCTGTATGTTCTTGATAAGAACTTGACCATGACAGGGATCTTCTAGAATTCTCTTGCTTTAAGATGGATTTTAGCTATTTGTCTCCAATCCTCTGTTAGACTAGAGGGAATTCAGTTTGATCACGTTCATTATCACAAGTGGGAAAGTGGGGCTTGAATGTGAAGGCACTGCAAGAACCCCCTCAGACACAAAGTCAGGCACAGTGCCGAGAAGTGAAAAAACTCACTGGCACTGATTGGGATTGTCAGGAACAAAGAGGCAGAGGTGTGGAAGAGGCACCTGGAAGGCAAGGCAGGGGATTTCACAGGGACAACTCACAATTGGCCTGCCGACCCAGTCATAGGCATAGTCAAAGGTGTAGCCTTTCTTCTCAAACAGCTCCGTGAAGATGGTCCGCAGGTAGTCGTAGTCTGGCCTCTCAAAGAAGTCCAACCGCCGAACGTAGCGGAGGTACGTGGCCATCTCCTCTGTGGGAAAACGGGAAAGGCAGCAGCTTTTATCCTGAATCTCCTGAGTGAGTTGTTAAAAACCAAGGCCAATTCACGCTGTGCGAGAATTGTCTGGGCTGCCGGCGCCACCTCTGGATTTTCCTCTACCAACAGTGGGGTTTAGTAACAGTTCACAATGGAAAACAATTCAAACGCTTCTCAAGCAAACACGGAAGTCTCACCTCTGCTCCACACAGCTGCTGCTCCACCTCAATCTGACTTCTACACCAACTTCTAGTCTATACATTTGTATAAAATAAACACAGTGAGAAATGAAGTTGCTGAACCTGCCAACAGACTGCTCATAGGCATTTAAAATGTTGCCCAGAGAAGCTGTGGCTGCCCCATCCCTGGAAGTGTCCAAGGCCAGGTTGGACGGGGCTTGGAGCAGCCTGGGATAGTGGAAGGTGTCTCTGCCCGTGGCACAGGGGTGGAGCGAGATGACTTTTAAAGTCCCTTCCAACCCAAACCATTCTGGGATTCTATGATTCTATAAAATAGCCACAGGCATTTAATCTGTAGAAGGAAAGCAGGAGATATTGGTGGGCTCCCTATGGCACCTACTATCTCCAATAGCAACCAGGGTTTGGCTGCCTGATGTCATGACATCCGTCAGAGCCTGGAATATTCCAAACTAGACTTTGAGGGGGAGGCTACAAGGTTAGTTTACCTGAATAGAGTTAATTTAAACACCAGGGTATGGTGTTAAGGTAATTAATTGCTTTTTAGCATTTGAGTCACACTTTGCATGCACTGAGAGCTGAGCCCTAGGAACTCATGTCCTGCTCCTTCCCAGCTCTCCCTTTGCTCAGCTGTGGACACACCAGTGTGGCTTTGCCTTCAGGAAACAAAAATAACAAGAGCTTTGCTTATTGATACTTAACTCCCTCTGTGGCTCGCAGCTTCCATGTCATATGGAAGTGAGAGAGGAAAAAAAGAAGGAGAAAGAATCCCCTCTTCCAAGTACCTCTGGAAGGTGGAGGACCAACTGGTTTTAGGTGAGGGAGGAATAGAGATCATTTTTCCCATCTCCCACTAGACCTGCAGGTGTGACCAAGCTCTGAGGAAGAGTGCTGGGAAAAAAGATGAGAACATCCAAGATGAAGCTGTTCTGCTTGGAACTAGATGGATTTTGGAATGACACACATCTGGGGAATTAACAGGATTTGAGTGGACAACGATCCCTTTCCAAGACTGCTGCTTCTCGTGCTGGGAAAGAGCCATGTGATACAACAGCTCCTACAGGAATGGGATTAAATGTGGGTGCTCTCCCTGATGTCAGGACTTCAGAAAACACCCAATTCTGCCCCCCCTCCCAACTCTGTAAAGGCCACAGGGTACCTGGGCAGGGCTTTAGCTCTGTACCCTGCTCTCCCAGCTCCAAGGTTAGCTTCTGTTTAACTAGAGAAAAGGTATTTGTCTTGGCTAGAAACACATCTTTAGTTAACACTCCCCTTAAAACTGCTGTCAGAAGGTGGAATTCAAGGACAAACACATCATCCCATCTTCCAAGCTGGTCACCTACACTTGCAACACCTGTAAAACCTTCCATTTCGAAAAGAATAACTCGGCACATCCAACACAGCTATTTGGGAATGGGAAAATAATGAGGAGCTCTTCTGGAAGAGAGCCAAAAAGCAAAGCACACGAGGCTCTTGAGCACTGTCCAGCGTCCTTGATGAGAAGTTATGCTCATTTTAAGCCCTCAGGCCCTGCTAATTTATAGCAGCAGCTCCAGTTGTTTGCCAGCTTGAGGAACAACATGATGGGTATACATCATCCAAATACTTTAGGGCAGAGCAGCTCAGGACCAACCTATTTACCAAGGTATGTCCCCCTCCAGCTCCACTCACATGGTCCCATGAGGGCTTTACCTGGAAAGTTCTCACAGAGAACTTCAACCGGAGTGTTTCTCTTTGTGTCCCCAATCTTCTGATACCTCTCTTTTAAGGTGTCAGCCTGCAGTGCACAGAGACAAAACAGTTGTGGAGAAAGAGTTCAACCATGTGAGAAAGGACATGCTGTGTGGGAAGAAAAACAAGGTATTTAATGCCAGTTCTGAGAGGCATCAGGAGATGTTACTTGTAAGTGAACTACACCCTGAACTACACTAACAGGAACATTTTACGGGCTCTTGGTAGAGAAAATCCAAGGCCACATACAGAACACCCTCAGTAAGGAAAGGCAAGACCCTCACTAGTGTCTTACAAGGCTCCTTTCTCCCAGCCCCGTCCTGAGGCCGTGCAGGGAGGGTTTCCTGGGAGAAGACAAAGCTGCAGGAACTGGGATGGCACATCAGAACTACCCCCATACCCAGCTGAGCTGCCTCCACAAACAACTGCAAATCAGATCCATTGCAGGGGCAGTTTGGGTCTTCCCGTGTGTAACAGAATGACAGCACTCAGACAAGAACTTACATCAGTCACACTTTTCCCAAATCCCATGCTGCTCTCACACTGCCCCTCCTTTCATCTCCAAAGTGCCTATCACTGAGACAGCACTGACCAAACATCTGGTCATCAAGAAAACCCTTTGCAGTTAGATTTCCCACCTAAATCCCCTTGGAAGCACAGAACTCTGCTCCAGTTGCACTTTAAAAATGGGGTTTATTGTCTCCATTTTAAAATGTGCCAATTAGACCTGGCAGCATCATCATCGTATGTTCTCTCAAGACACGGCACTGGCAGTACAGACCAAAAGTGTGAGCTGAGGAAACCTAGAAGAGCAAAGATGCTACATTCTAGGTCAAGCTGGACAGCCCATGTTTGTCTTGGACCTCAGAAAGGAGGAACCTGGAACTCTAACAATAATTTACAGGATTAATTTAAAGCAGCTGAGCTCAACTAAGTCCAAAAGAAAATGTATGCTAGAATCACACACTTATACAGGTGTGAATGGAAAGTCACAGAGATCCTGATTTCTTTCAAGGTCCCTTTCATGCTTGAAAAACCCTTTCTTTGCTTTTTCTGCCACGTGTCTGATAAGGTCGAGCTGAGGTTAACCCTGGAGAGGTGGTGACAGGAGAGCTTAACAAGGTCTATCACAAGCTGCTTCCACTGACCATCACAGTGTCCTGCTGAGCAGCTCCTGAGCCCAAACCCTTGTCCCCTTTTTCCAACAGTTTTTGTCTTCACTAATAAACCTTATCCTAAGCTGAACAGATTCACTTCACTCCAAATTCCAAAGCTGAAGACAGTAGCTTAATCATCAGGGAGGTGACAGGGAAGTGAAGATGCAGCTTCCAACAGCTTCGGAGCCAGCAAATGACTCGCTCCTGGTTAACTCAGCTGACGGATGTTGGCGGCACTTGGTAACTCAATTGCCTGCAGGCCTCCACATTGTACACAGCATCCCATAAACTCCTCAGCACTGACTGTCCAGCGTCTCTGGAGGGAAGCCAAGCTCACTCCTTCTGCCAGAAAACCAGTTTTTCAAGCTGATGTCCATCTGTGCATCCAAACCCATCAAAGTGCTCCCATTATAAACACAGATCCCAGATGCAGCTGGGGGTTGTGTGCCCTAACTGGAATGTCATAAACAACCACTGTGTCCCCATCACGCTCCAGCTCGGGGCAGCTTCCAACCATAGCCCTCTCATCACTGTCTCTGAACCACTGCTCAAGCTTCTCTCTACAACTGTATCAATCTGGCAACTTGAAGCGCCAGGTAACATAGTTCTACCTTAAAATCTTCCCTTTAGCTAAAGCTAATGGCCTGCCCTTAGACTTCAAGGACATAAAGGAGAGGACAGTGTTTCTGGCTGGAAGTTGCCAATGTTTCCCCAGTGGATTCTCCTTTGGGCAGAGACCAGCTGAAGTTTTCAAGGGCAAAACCTAAAGCTCCAACCTACCTTCAATCCCTGCCAGGGCAGGCTGCCTCGGAGGAAATACATGAACATATGGCCCAGGGCTTCCAAGTCGTCTCGGCGACTTTGCTCTGAAAGAGAAGAGATGACAAATTATTGCTGCAGAGACAGAAGTGGCTCTGAGATCTCAGCAGCCACACCTGCATCTGAGATAAAGGTATCACAGGGACATTCCCTTGCTGTCTGCAGCTCAGATCTCCTGCAAAACCACTTAGAAGCTGTTTCAAAGAAACAGAAAATATGCAAAATCGGGTAGAAGGCTGAGATAACAAGGGAGCTGTATGACACACAGCTCAGCCTGTCTGGGATAAGTCTTAATTGCAGAGGAATAAAGCAGTTTCCCAATTCTTCTCTGGCCTGCCAGTGCCATGTGGGGCTGGATCATTTTCTCTGGATTCCATGGGAACAGGGGACACTCACAACCAGCTGCAGGGAATTACCTTTGCACAGTGCCAACCCTCTCCCAATCACTTCTGCATCTCATCACATCAGAGAAGGTCAAAAATAGCTCCTTCCAGAGCTGTGAAACACTTGCTGCTGTTGCCATGCAGATGTTCTGATTATAAATGAAGGGGCGAAAAAGGGGCTTCGAGCCAAAGGAAAAAGCATCCTTAATATAAATGCCAAAATGTATCTAAAATCCCAAGGGAGGACAGGAGACAACAACAACAAATGTGGAGGCAGTGGCACAGGCTGGATCCTTGGGTTCACTGAGCTCACAGATTCATTTGGGGCAACCTCCTCACCCACAAATCTCTATCTGTACCAAACAACGGCTCCACAGCCACAATCCAGAGCACATCCACAGGGCTCGGTCTGCTACTATGGCATCTGCACAAGAGGAAGGCAGAGATTTGCACAGTCTGACTCCTTCACAGGCAGCAGCAACTTAACCCTCAGGAGATGCTCAGGGTAAGAACACTCGGGAGAAGGGAGCTGAGATGACAGTTCCTACAGGTTATCCTGATAAAAAGGCAAAAAAAGGAGGATGTCCTGGCTAATTCAGTGCAGTGATGCAGATGAAATTCTCAGGGAGATGGTTGAGTGCACCTGTCTCTCAGAAAGATTGTGATCAGACACCTTAGTTTGAAATGTGAAGGGACTGATTCCACATAGGCTGGTCTGACCAGCGAAACATCAGTCCCTGAAAATCCCTCTGGGCAGAGACAGCCCCCTTCAGCTGGGAGCCAGCCCTTCCCTCCTCAAATACACCCCCAGAACTGACTTTGACCTTTCCCCTGAAGAAGCCATGGTGGAAGCTGAAAACCTGCAGGGAAATGGGTTCTAGGGAAGGCACGTGGTGCACTTCAAACACAAACACATCCTCCTTCCACATCCACCAGCAGCCCCTGAGCGTGCTCCTGCTGTGCCTTCCCATTCCTCCATCCCTTCCTGACTCTTCACTTTCCAAAATTAGAAGCTGGGTTCATCCTTCCTTACTCCCCAAAGAGAGTGAGCTCTCCAAATGATGTGGAAACCAGAATGCTGGGAGGCCACTCAAAGAATATTCCATTATCTTACTGCTCCTATGGATCTAAGTGAATATAAACATTTCACAAGGAGGTTTTTTTTGCCTTTCAGCCATAGAAATGTAATCAGCTGTTATGAAAGAAAGCAGTGAGGAAAGGAGATGAAAGCCAGGTTTAAAATTAGTTAAATCATTCATTTTCTCCCAACAATTACTAGGTCAGGGAACATCCAACTCTAACACCTGGAACTGGAAGGTACTGGGACAGTGCTGTGCTATAAAAATCTGTTTGTCCATTATTTAGTGTGGCATTCATCACTTCCTGCTTGTCTATTATCAGTGCAGGGCTGTTCCCAGTTATTTAGTTCCCAACGAAAACTATAATTATGAGGCTTCCAACATTTCAGCTGCCTCAGTTCCTCAAAAGAGGGATCAAAAAAGCGCCTCACAACTGTAAAGAGCAGCAGCACAGCATTGGGAGGTTCACAAACAGCTCAAAGGGCACCCTAAGTCAAGATGCCATCAGAGCTCTACAGGAATTGTGTGGCAAATTGGAGCAGGTCCAGAGAAGAGAATGGAGCTGGGGATGGAGCAGGAGCACGAGGAGGGGCTGAGGGAGCTGGGGGGGCTCAGCCCGGGGAAAAGGAGGCTCAGGGGGGACCTTCTCCCTCTCTCCAAGTCTGACAGGAGAGTGGAGCCATGTAGGGGTCAAGCTCTGCAGAATATCCTCAAGTAGCACTAGGTAGGTGTGGGTTGGATATAAGGGAAAACTTCTTCACTGAAAGGGTTGTCAAGTACTGAACAGGCTGCCCAGGGTAGAGATGGAGCCCCCATCCATGTAAGTGTTCAAAAGTCATATGGATGTGGCACTTGGGGACACGGGCTAGTGGTGACCATGGCAGTGGTTGGATTCGATGACCTTAGAGAGCTTTTCCAGCCCAAGAGATTCTGTGGCTCCTGAAGCTGCCCCCGAGCAGACAGACCTTTGCCAAGGTGGGTGTTGATGGACATGTATCTCGCTGTTCCAGTTAAGCTCTTGTGCTCCCTGTAGGGTATGTGTTTTTTGGTTTCTGGGTCAATGTACTCCTTTGCCAATCCAAAGTCTATGATGTGGATGACGTGCTCCTTCTTATTGCCCTGCCGGCCAATGAGGAAGTTTTCTGGCTTGACATCTCGGTAGATGAGGTTCTTGGAATGCACGTACTCCATCCGAGAGATCTGCGTAACGACAAGGAGAAAGTTATTTGAGAGCAGACCGGGTACTGGCAGGGCTGGAAGAGGAATCTGTCATCCCCTCCTTTCCCTGGCTATCGTGTTGTGCTCCCTGACTTAATTCCCATGGAAATGGCAAAGGCTGTTCCTGAGGCGCTACCGCTGGGATGCAGCTCCTGGCACAAAGCCACGGGGAACTGCAGCAGCTTTTTTGTATTGATTTTGAACATACTCAACTAGTTACCAAGAGCTCTTCCCTTGCCCACCGCCTTCCCTTGTTGCTCTGTGTCTTACCACCTTCCTCCCTCGACCCATATGTTGTCTTAGACACGCCAGATTCCTCATGGAGGGGGATTTCTGGGCAGGCAGAAGCTTTACGATCCTCAAAGCTGACTAAAATGATAATTAATCTCATTGCTGTCAACTAGGAATAGCTGGAATATTTGTCAGCTTTTGATGAATGTTGTTCTGGCAGCACGACTGAAAGGGACGGTGAAAGGGCAGGAATCCCACTTCCAAGGAGATGGAGGGTGTTCAACAACACAACTTGTTCAGAAGTTCACCACTAAAATTGCTTCTGAAACCAAATATATTGCAGGTGATGTTTGAACAGGTGGCCAAGCAGTTCTCCTTTGTGTCCCTAATTTAAGAGATGATTCCAACTGGAAATAAGTCTTAGTTTCATTCAATTTATTACCTTTATTTGCCTTTTGGTTTGAATTGAGAACACATGAATCCCCATTCTGGGCTGTCCCAGTTGCAGATGGCCCAGCTACTGTAGGACATGGTGGCTTTGGTAAACAAGGTGAGGGTTTGGAGAGGCCCTTGGGATTGTCTCACATACATGTGGGCTATGAAACCACCACAAAGCTCTCACAAACTCCCAGCTTTCCACTAATGACCACAGTCTCCAGAGGTCAGTGCTGCACTGCTGCAATGGACACCATGGCCCATCAGATCTGGGGAATGTCTAAGGCAAGAGTCACCAGCTGCTCACCCCCTCTGGGTGGATCCTAGTGAGAAAGCTCTGCAGGCTGGAGCTCTGGATCATGGAACCAGTTCTCCCCAAGCAGAACAGCAGGAAACCAACTCCCTGTCAGCCCTTCCAACCACCCCACTTTCCACAACCACGAGCACTGTTGGGCTGAAGGACCCTCCTGGTCCTCCATTTCTTGCTGAATCCACACACTAGGGCACATCCAGATCATTCTTTCTCTTTACAGATCTTGGATCCACACCTGGCTTAAAGCTCCATGTGTGTCTGATTTCTCCATCCAGCTCCCAGACCCCTTTGAGGTCCCTGATTTTTAAGGAAAACCTGCTGCAATTCCACCTCTTGGAAGGAAGTACCAGGCAGGAGGGGGCAGCACTCCTTGTAAAATAAGCAGCTGTACAGGTAGGGCAACAGACAGGAAAAAATTGGCTGCAGGTGAATCAGGCTTAAAAAATAGGACTTGCTCAAAGGCTCCTCAAAGGAGGAACGGGCACGTGCTGCCACTCCCCTCCCCTCCACACGGTGATTGATTTCAATGTGCTGGGAAAATGGGTTTCACGGCTAACAGCCATTATTTCCAATCAATTACAGGCTGATGCAGAGCAGAGCAGATGCTCTTCAGCCATTCTTCACGCTTTGAATCACCTACAGGACACAGCAGCAGGTTAGGAGACAAAAAGATATGTCGGGAGGCAATTCAAATGAAGATGCAACACTTGAAAGTGGAACAAAGCACTTTCTTGCCTCTCAACATGTAACAAGCTCTCAAGCAGAGCCTGACTGGCTCATTTGATTTGTTCCTGCTACCAGAGCAGCTCAGTTGTTGAAATCCCAACAGCAATTATACAACCTGAAAAGAGCCTATTTTTTTTGCTCTTTAGAAACTCACAGTGAGTTGCATCAGGAAGGACAACAACCTGGGCAGCTGAGGTGTGAGATGAACCAGCAACAGCACCCAGAGCTACTTATTTACCTGCCCTTTTTCTTTCCACCTGCCTTTTTCGCTTCCATCACACACACACACAGATGCTGTGGGGTCTTTCATATTCCTCCTCCTTTACTTCCACCTGCCTGGATGCTTTGTGCTGGAGAGCTGTGGCCAGCCACGACAGCTGGAAGACACTCTCCCAGTCAGAAAGATGTTTCCTGGAGCAGATTTCGTGCTTTATTCCCCCTGACAAGACACTCCTCCTGCTTATGGCTGCTGTGATGAGGAATATCTGGACCACATCATCCTTCCAGGCTCAGTGTCTGAGAAGACATGGGCAGTGGTGGTGCAGCACAACCCCGGCGTGACTCAAACCCATTGCACGGCTGAAGGAGGGGAAAAGTAGACCTCCCACTCCAGAAATGTGCTGGATGCAGTGATGCAGAGCCCACTCCTTTGGGCTTGATCTACAGGCTCCAACTTCTCTATGGACAGAAAACCCACTCCAGGAGCTGGGACTAACTTGAAGTTGCTTTTACACTGGAAAACTCAGAGCACAGAAGCACTAGGTAGGGGTGGACAGAAGGCACTGCTTGTGAATTAAGGGGGGATTTTCATGGCCATACAGATCAAATCCATCCTTGGAGCCACAAATACTCATTTCAGATGTCAGAGAAACCCTTAGGAAGACAGAGAATCCCTTGGCACATGGCAGGACCCCTGCACTGCGGCGGAGAAATGAGAGGATATTATGACATTTACCAGATGCCAAACAAACCCAGGATTTTATTTACCTTCCTCCTGCCAAGGAAGGAAGCGTAACAAACCCTCTTCTCCCAAAATGGTAACCCTTAAGGAGCTGATTTCGATGGCAATCCTGTCTCTAGACCCTTCTGATAAATTCCAGCCCTTCTTCCATGCATCACCTGCTTGAATAGAGACCAGACCAGCAGAGATATAAAATCCACTTTGTTTAAAGGCGATTTTGATGGTCACCGATGAAAAACTTTTCTGCCATGACTTGGTCCAGACCACATCCAGAGTATTTGCCCAGGGCCTGGCACAATGGACCTGCTGAGTTGTCAGCGAGCATCACACAGGCTGGACCTGACCAAAAGTGAAAAACTGAAGCCTGAATAAAGATCCATTCTCCCCTGATTTAGGGGCTGCGGGGACTGATGTAAAGACCACGGGTTTAATTGCCAATCTTGGCTTCATTCAGAACCATCACCCTCTGGATCTATTCAGCTGCATGTGGAGGATAGAGGAAGCAGTTCCAGTTTGAACGATTCCCAAACAGGTTCTCCTTCTTGAAGACTAATTATCACCCAGTCTCTATCTCCCTCGACCAGGAGAGTCTCTTGATCTAAAAACGTATTTGAATTCTCATGTAATCACACACGATGCTCTCCCTGTTTTTCCTAGAGAAACCTTCTCTATCTTTTAACATCTTTAGAGTTAAAGGATCCACCCCAGACTTGAGATGCTGCAACCCCAGTTAAGCTCAGTAAGACCAGCCAAGCACAAATGTGTATTAAAAAATACATCTCCAGGATGTCTCCAGTTAAAAATTTACCACTGGATGCAAAGGGAAAGGACTGGATATTCCCCTAGACATGGGGATCACCACATGTAAGTGAGAGGAGAAAGATGAGGAGACAAAAGGGGGGTTTCCTTTTATTTTCATGCCCATGGTTAAAATTCCAGAAGCTTAAGCAGGTTTGGCTGGCCAGAACCAAACCAAAATGTAACCCCTGGATGTGAACTTATGGAATTTGACACTCCAACTTCCCTTCTCTGAGATGTCTTTCACACTGGAGGGTGACATAGTGACTGCAATCATTTACTTTTGGGAAAACATAGATCTAAGAAATTTCCCCAAAGCCCTGTGACTGCAGTGAAGGGTTTTCATTCCAGTCACTCAGGTAAGTGCCAGCCCCTTCGGAAAACACATCTCCCAGGCCCACGTGAGCCTTTCTCTAGGAAACCACCCAGGGAAGGTGATGGGGGACACCTGAGGATCCTAATTCTGTCTCCTTCAGTGTGGACACTCCAAGTACAGTTTTGATTTCCCCAGCAGTCACAGGGCAATGAATTTACATCTTTCAGTCGCCTCTTTACAATCAAAAGGCCACACAAGCTACAGCCGAGGCTTTGCCAGCTCTTGTCACTTGATTTAATCAAAATCGATGCTATAAATTGGTTTTCCACTGATGAAGGAACACTCAAAGCCAACAGAACTCCAACATTCTGCCCTGGGAGGTCCAACTTCACAAACCCAATACCAAGCAGGTGCTGTTCCAACTTCTGCTGCTGTGACCTCGATTTTCCATGAGATTCTAATGTGACACGCTTCAGCTTACCTGGAAAGGATTATGGTCCTCATCCCTTACTACCTCCTCTTCCCTGCAACATGCCTATCCACGTAGCTGTTAGCATGAATACACAGTCCCCACTCTGCTGTGGGGTATCTGGGTGATCCTAAGGTACAGATATCCAAGATGTGGATATCTGCAAACCACAGGCTGAAAACCAAAAAGCTGTGATGCTGCCCATAGATCTGTTGTTTTCCAACTGTTAGTAATTTAAACCCACTGGCAAATTTTAATCAAATTTGACCAAGGCAAGGCCCTCCAATGCTGGTATTTTGGCTGAGGAGAGCTCAGCTCCCATCACTCTGCAAAGTTTCAGTCTGTGAGCAGCAAACCAGTAAAACTGGTAGGACCGTGGGAGGGTGCTGTGCTCCCTGTGTCCCAGGGAGTGGGTAGGAAATGAGATGTTCCTGGGATGTCCAAACAAAGGGAGGGAGCTGGAGAAGGTACCAGGGCAGGGCCACACAGGGGACACAGGACACAGGTTTGTAGGAATCCAGTGTCACTGGTTCTGCTGCACAAGGAATGAGTTTCTTACAAGTGTAACTTGACCTTCCCTTCATAAGCAACTGTTTTCACAACTGAGAAGTTTTATTTTATAAGAAACATGGAGAGAGACATTTTAGCAAGGCCTGTAAGGACAAGGGGGAATGGCTTCCCACTGCCAGAGGGCAGGGTTAGATGGGACATCGGGAAGAAATTGTTGGCTGTGAGGTGGTGAGGGCCTGGCACTGGCTGCCCAATCCCTGGATGTGTTCAAGGCCAGGCTGGACGGGGCTTGGAGCAACTTGGGATAGTGGAAGGTGTCCTTGACCATGGCAGAGGGGGTGGATTAGATCTCTGAAGGTTCCTTCCAACACAAATCATGCTGTGATTCTGCAATGGAAGAAGATTCTGTGTCCAACCCACAGACACCCCTGAACCTTGCACTGCACCGACCCCATCCTCAGCTCCCCAGGGCTGATGGTCACTCACCAGCTGGATGGCAATCATCAACACCGTCTTCAGGGTGAATGTCCTGTCACAGAGGTCAAACAAATCTTCCAAGCTGGGACCAAGCAGCTCCAGTACCATGGCGTTGTACTTTCCACACGGTCCGAAATAATACACCTGGGGAAGCCCTTCAGCTGGAAGGAGTGAACAGAGTTGGAATCAGTCAACAAGACAAGGTTCATTCCCTTCCTCCTGCATGTACATCTTTGTCTGGGCAGAGCTTTATTGTTACCTCTTGAGTGTCCTTTCTGTTTGATGTTGCCAGCAAGGAAATAAGTTCCAGCACACACTGTGAATGAACTGAAGGCCAAACTAGTGCAAGCTCTGCTCAGCTACACCCTTGGACAGACAAATGGATTTCAGAGCAATAACACAACCACATGAAAGCATCCAGACTTGGCAGCTTAAAGACTTGGACTTAGGGAACAAGACACAGAGTTCCCTGTGCTGCACTAAACACCAGGCAGAGAACAAGCCCAGATGTGGGCTGGCACTCGTCGGAGCAGTTAGGAAGATGATAGCCCTTGGAGAGCACGAGGCATGGCCAAAAAAGGGCTGCTTTGTCACTTAAGATAACACACAGCCCTTGTTTTTCAGCATAACTTTACTCTCCTTTTCAGGAGAAAGGGAAAAAAATTTAATTTAAAATAGAGAAAAGCTTTAAATTTTGACCCATCACCCTGTAAAAACAGGTGATCATGGTCATTAAACATCTATGCACACAGAGCTACCAACATCCAACTGGTAGGAGCCAGACCCACCTTCCCACCCAGCTCAGTTCAGTAAGGGCACACAGTGTGGATACTCAGCTGCCAGGAGATTTTTGGGTGGATTAGCTTTCTGAAAAGCATTGGAAGGGAAAAAAGCAGCCTTGGTGTTGGAACTGTTGTGGAACGGCGCAGGGCTCCTGGAATTACCTGAATCCAAAAGGAAATCAGAGCAGCCCATCCAGGAGGAATCCAATGCTAATTCTGCCAATCAGCACCTCCACAGCGCTCGTGTAACACTCTTAAAAATACATGTATTTCCACTGTATACCTCATAAGCAGTTCCAGAACACAAGGGAAGGAGTTTGTTTTGAAACACGGGGGTTTGTCCTATGCCAAAACAAGGTATTTGCCTGAATCCCCAGGGATATGGCATCCTGCTACTCAGTGTAAAGGCTGAGCCTGGGGAGCACCACCACAGAGATCCATAAATTAGAGAGCACAGGACCTGAAAGCAGCGTGATTGTTAATTTTATGGCATGTTTGAAGTAAGTGCAGGCACACATCTACATTTACAAAAGAGATCAATATTAGAAATAGCAAAATATTTGATTAATTAAGTGCATGGTTCAGCAATGGCTCCATGGTGTTCTTAGGCAGTAGAACAGGGAAACACTCAAGGCTAGAGTGTGTCAGGAGCACAAGTGCATGCCCTGCTCCAGATTAAGGGAAGCCTCATTAATCCATGGCACTCTTCAACCTGCCAACAGTGTCACAAATGCAGTGCTGAGATTACTAAAGCTTAAGTGTTACAGAACTTGTGCTCCCATGTATTGCTCCAAAAGAACAAAATGTGGCTTGACAAAGATTACCAGAGCATGGTTTTAATCTTGTTAACTCAGGGAATCATGGTAGGCATCCATCATCGGGATGCACTAATGGGATATCACAGAGTATTGCAGGAATTCCCTGCATAACCAGAGTTTTGTGTCCCATGTAAAACATTTTCTCAACCTGGTTTTGGGAGCTGCTGCTCCTGACAGAGCTCTGTGCCTTAGGAAGCATTAACAGCAATTAAATCCTCCAGGAAAACAGGAGGGTTTGACGCAGAAGTAAATCAGAAAGCCAAACAATGATGGGATATGATCCAGGCAGCTCCAAAACGCTTTCAAATATCCCCAAGTCAACATAAATGGCAATTTCATGCCATCAGCTTAGTGCTGAAGGCTGGAATAATTGTGACAGTTCTTGAAGTAACTCGTGGTGAACTGCTGGGTTTTCAGTGAAGTTTGATGAGGACTTATCTACATAATCACCTCTAACACCAAGATCAGCATCTCTACTTTTTTAGAGATAATAGAAGAATAATAGAGAATAATAGAACAGAATATTCTATGCAACGTTTAAAATGGAGACCATTATAAATTCTACACACAGATACACAGTGAGTACTTCTCTCATAACTCTTACAAGTCTCAAAAAACAGAAATCAGGCAGGAATTTGGATTAGGAAAATAAAATTGCAGGAAGGCAAAGTTTCCATTCCCAGAGTACGGGAGAGCAGAACATTTCCAGCCTCACTTGGTCACAAGTGGACATTGCAATTACAATTCAATTTTCACTAGGCACAAGAACCAGGAAGATCCATTGCAGCAATACCTGAAAGGTGGAGATGTAGGAAGGAAACAACACAACTATTTACTGTTTTCTAGGATCCAAATTCTTTCAGCTTTACCCACTGGAAGCCTTACAGCCAAGAGCTTGGAGTACCCTCCTTGGCTTTAACACCTAGAAAGGCTCTGCTCTCAGTGGCAGCTCCAACAAGGTAAGGCCAGAGCAAGGGATATTAAAAAAAAGCATCCTAAGATGGGACATTTTTGGCTTCTGGCATATTTTTAGGGTTCGTTTTTTCTCTGAGGGTTTTCAGCAGCAGCGAGGCCAACTCTAAAGTGAAGAGCTTCCCTGCTGGCTTTGCCAGAGTAAAACTGATGTAATGTATTTTCTGCTGTATCCTGGACCCAAAGGAGCCTCCCAGCCCAAGCCAGGGCTCTTCAGCTCCACACAAGCTACTGAAATGAAATTAGAAGGGACTTGGGGTAATGTGCCCTGAGCTCACTCAAACTCAACTCCCTGGGAAGGGGCAAAGCTTGAGTTGTGAGCTTGATGTACATGTTAAAGGGTGTCTCTTGGCAGACAAGACTGGATGCAATTTGCAATACAGGCAGCTCCGGACCCATTTTGAACAATAAAAAGGGTCAGCCTAAGAAAATCTGCATCAAATTTGATTTAATCACAGCCCATCTGCATAATTCATGATGTAGCTTGGCTCCGTTTCAGCGACAAGCACCATGTCCCGCTGCCACTGAGTCCATTGCCACGGTGAACCACAGGAACTCCATAAATATCCCCAGCAGATCTGGAAATAGTTAAGGAGGATGTTGCCAACACAAGAGATTGATGGAGGAAAAAGGACTTTTTTGTCTGGGCAGTTGGACTTGAGGTTTTTAATGGTGAGTTGGGAGAGGACTGGAAAGGTCACGCAAAGCCATGGTGCTGTGTTGTAGGTGAGCAGCTCTGGAGTCAAAGACTGCAGGATGACAAGCCACTGGCAGAGCAGAGTCTCATCTTGAGGGTTTCAAAAGTACAACTCAACACTCGAAGTACAAACCATGATCAGTTTAATGCAATTAATGCATGAAAACACATTGCAACTAGGAATTGCTCCATGGCATTAAACAAGAACAACAAATGAAGGGAAGAAAATCCAGGCACGACACATGCAGGCTCTCCTTGAGAGGAAAAGCAGTTTATTACAGCAGAGGCTGCTGCAAGCAGAAATCATCTCAATTTGCTTAACGGCTTTGGTCTTGCTGCTCAGTGATTTGGCTCAGCTACATGGAAAGGCCCGGCTCCACCCTCGCTCTCACGGGAAGTTTATCACCCCAATAAACACAGACTGATGGCTGCACTGGAATCCACAGGCAAATTCTGCTATTTCAGCAGAGCAATGTCTTGGAAAAAATTCAAGCTGAGCACAGCAAAAACCTAGCAAAGCATTTTGGAGATTAAAGCCTCGCGGCTGGAACGCGAGTGAGCGCAGACAGCAAGGCCAAAATCTCGGACTCTGTGTCCCCCAAGCTCCTGAGCAGCCCTACAAGACTGGCCTCAGGTTTCCCAGGATGCTAAACTCTCACTGCTTCTGGGCTGCTACCAAAAGGGACTGTCCTGTCCCATCACCTCCTCGTGCTCACGGCACTGAGCAGTAAGTTGGATTGACCCAAAAAAATCTTGGCTTGAGCTTGAATGCAAGAATGGGAACAGTAACAAAGAGCAGGACCACTGCTCTTCCAGAGAGCTTCATTTGAGCAGGATTAACACCTGGAATGACACCTTTCAGCAAATGTACACCACAGGATCAACCATCCTTGCTGATCCAAGTTGTGCTGTCCTGCTGCCATGGGCTTTGCAGCACGACAAACAGCACTAAGACCTCCTCAGACATCCAGCACACTCCACAAAGCCACGTTAGTCCAGGCACACAGACATTCCAAAGCCGCTTCCAGGACTGGTTACGAAATGGCGATGGGCAGAGATGTCAATCAAAGGTTATTCCCAAGGGAAACCACATTTTGCAGCATCTGCCCCACGTGGAAGGCCTGGAGAGCAGGACCCATCTGCTGCAGCACAGCACATGGACTGATGCTGTGTATGAGCATGAGAGGCTACAAACAAATCTCAGCAACAGCCAGGAGCCCAAAATACACCCGAGGAGAGATAAGGCAGCCACTGCAAGAAGCTACATGTGGTACACACATCAGTGGAGGGCCAAAAGCCATGTCTTTGTAAAGCAAATAACCAGGAGACATTCACAGTTTGTGAAAAATGGTCAATACTAGTAGTTTTTTTGAATCACTTGTGTTTTTCACTCCATAGGGAATTGGTTTCCACTGCCCTTCCATGTGGTGTGGCCAAACAGAGAAGCTAGTTCTCAATTTCAAAAATTACAGAAGAATTTCAGACCCTCTCTTCATTCAGGTTTAGATGCTGAGCTCTATTGCAGAGGAGAGACACTCCTGGGGACCCCCAAATTAGATATCCAAAACAGAGGGAGGGTGGGTAAATCCAACATCCAATAAAGGGCTGATGCTCCACACAAACCCACACTCTATGGGAGCAGCAAGAACTCTCCTTCATCAAGAAGGATGAAGAGACACTACAGCAGCATCAGTGCACAGAAAGTTCTGTGTGATTTTAAAGCAGTGCTGATGAATGGGCCATAGATTGTCTCAAAATTCTCATTCAGAGCAGAAAGTTTATTTTTACAAATCACAGAACACAAAATTACACGATGAGCAGCATAAATAGCAACTGTGTGAGAGCAGAACATCTATAGCTAAAATTAAACATGTTCCAAACAAATTAAACAAATTGCTTTAGAGTAGTCAACCCATTTAAGCTGATTACACTAATGAGGATCTACCCTTCTCTTAATTTTCAGATCGGAATAAAATCCTGGCTGCAGGAGAAGCTTTGTGATCAACATTGACTGGGCCAAGGCCTCAGCTTGTAACCTCTTCAAACACGCCCCGTGTGAATCTACCTGAGCATGTTGGTTAACAGGGTATGTCTGTGAGCTGGAAGCAAAAAAGATCCTTCTGACCTTCAGGGTTTGGAGCAATCTGCTTCAAAAATAGAAAAAGCAGAGAAAAGTTGAGATAGGTTTGTTCCTGGGAATAAAGTTCATAGAATCAGAACAGTTTGGGTTGGAAGGGATCTTCGAGATCATCTTGTTCCACCCCTTGTCACGGGCAGGGACACTTTCCACTAGACCAGGTTGCTCCAAGCCCTGTCCAATCTGGCCTTGAACACTTCCAGGGATGGGGCAGCCACAAGAAGGTATTGGATCAACACCTTCTCCCCTGATGATGGCAAAATAAGCCAAGCTTTTTATGGGAAGAGGTGACACAACATGTAGGAGTTGTGAGGAGACAGAGCTACTGTGATCTCCAGCCAGTTCCACACGGACCCCAAGACTCCAGCCTCACTCCAGTGTATTTTGTGCACCTTCTCAGGACATGCAGGATATACTCAAGCCCTGCTGTGTTTTCAGTAGCTCGCTAGCATTTGAATAGACCAAGAAAAAACAGGTATGGAAAAAGCAACAGAAAAAAAACACACACGAGAAGGACAGAAGGAAGAACATATTTGTTCTTGCTGCTGGTAAAAATCCAAACTACTTGATTTTTATTTCAACTGCAGAAACACAAATTTCAGGATGGTTGTGTTATTAGAATGGGGTGGCATTTCATCTTCCTTGGCTGGTACAAGATGCTTTCCTGACATCGTGGCTTGACTCTCTTAATCAACTCTTCACATCCACAAAGGAAGAAGCAGTTGCAGAGGGGGCATCAAGACGACATTCACATTTGCATTCATAAAGAAATATAGGGAGGAGAATCAGCCCAACTGGAAAGGCTGAATGCATGAAAACTTTCAAAATCTGGGAAATTTACCCAGAAACACCCATTCCCAGGCAGTTTTTTAGCTGTAACAACTAAACTAGTCGAGTAAAATCATTTCAATTCTTGACAAACACAAAAGAATAAAGCACAGCACAATAAATTGCTTTTTCGGCATGTTTCAGGACACTGAATTCACATTTCTAGGGCTCAAGGGAAATGCACTCAAATCTCCACAGTACTGTTGGATTTTACATCAATATACCCATTGCAACAACCTCTTGCTCCAGTGACTATGGCAGCTGGCCCATAAAACAGTATCTTAAGAAAAAAACAGTATGTAATTTCAGAAGAGTTATTTTAAACCACTCCAGAATGTCCTAGCTTAAGTTCTAGCTTAATTATCTACTTTTTCCCACACACCTGCAATACAAAGACAAGGGCAGAAAAAAAATCACTGCTTGGTCTGCCCAGGGCAGTGGTGGAGTCACTCAGTAACATCCCTGGAGGGATTGAAAAGCCATGTGGATGTGGCACTGGGGAACAGGTTTAGTGGTGGCCTTGGCAGAGCTGGGGTACGGTTGGACTCGAGGATCTTTGAGGGCTTTACCAACCTCAAGGATCCTATGATTCTCTTCCACTGCAGCTCACTGGGCCAGGTCAGTTCAAAGCCAGACCACATCAAACTGACCAAACAAACCCCAAAAAACTCGGAAAAACCCAAAAAATTCTGTTTGGTTTTCCTTGGCTGTGTGTCACAATAAAGGAAGGTGGCTTTGTCCAACCCTTCAGAAGGGAAGGTTTAGAATTAAAACCTTAACAAAGGGAGAATTCTCGACTCTCATATTTTATTTGTCTGTCAGAGCCTCCAGGAAATCAAACCCCTTTTTGGTCTAACCAGTCTATCAGAGTCTTATGCACAGAAGACTTTCACTAACAGATTCACTGATTAGAGGGTGTGTTTGATATTTTCTTTCAGGGGAGGGCTTTCATCAACAGATGGGGAGACCTCTCAAAGAGTTTCTCCAAAGTATTATTCCACCGTTGATGAAAACTGCTAGTACCTTCCTTTAAGGATTTACTCTAAAAGAGTTACAGAATAACACTTCTTATTAAAACAAATTTGTGACAATTCATGGGTTCGTGGATAATCTACAAAGACACAGTTTAAAACTGCATAAGAGAAGACAAGTTCTAAAAGAAAACAGTCTATTAAGAGTATTACTAAGAAAAGCAAAGTTTTAGTTCCAAGCAAGCAGTTACCATACATAAGTTAAAGCTTATCTCACCCTGGTGTCCCAGCATGAGAGGGGAGTGAAGAGAAGATTGCTCATCAATGTCTTCTGCTGTTTGAATGGAAAAGCTTCTCTTCTAAAATACCTCTCAACCTCTAACTCTTTCTAAACTATTTCTTTAGGGCTATTTTTATAAGATTTGTGAGTTTTGTGTGACTTATGTCAATATAATTAGTTGGAAATAGGATGGCAGGAGTTTACTGACAGATAACTGGCCTGTGTTTATCGGAGCTTGGTTCATTACCTTTGCAATTCCTCAGGCTTTCCAGAACACCAGGTCTTATTGGATCTACAGGAAACTTCTGTGAGACAGTGTGATCCTTTGTTATTTGAGAAGGGCCAGCTGGGTTCTTCTCTTCTGCAACTCCTGTGTTACTTTGAATCCTGTCTTTTATCTATTCCACATTCTACACTGTGCAACTCCTATATTGGGGAAACTCTACCTGCTGAAGGAGTTTGGTGGCAGGTTTTGGCCACTTCATTTCAACCAGGTAACAGAGAAGTGGAGATGAATTCACAGAGTGTTATTTTTTCCTTTAAAAACAAGTTCACAGAATCATGGAATGTCCTGAGTTGGAAGGGACCTACAAGGATCATCAGGTCCAGCTCCTGGCCCTGCACAGGACACCCCAACAATCCTACCCTGCCCCTGAGAGTGTTGTCCAAACCTTCCTGGGGCTCTGGTAGCCTTGGTGCTGTGCCCACTGCCCTGGGGAGCCTGGGCAGTGCCAACCCCTCTCCAGGGGAAGAACCTTTCCCTAATAATCAGCCTAACACTCCTCTGACACAGCTCCAGCTGTTCCCTTGGGTCCTGTCACTAGTCACACAGAGCAGAGAGTGGAGCTGCCCTTTGGGAGGAAGCTGTGCACATTATGCACATGAAGTGATGCA
The DNA here is from genome assembly GCA_013399895.1 of Serilophus lunatus. Taxonomy (NCBI): domain Eukaryota; kingdom Metazoa; phylum Chordata; class Aves; order Passeriformes; family Eurylaimidae; genus Serilophus; species Serilophus lunatus. The sequence continues at coordinate 1,121,338 of VXBA01000260.1, forward strand.
TGTTAATGACATTACAGGCATAAGGTTCAGAAAAATCAACAACAGAAGTTCTTGGTTTCAAGAGAGTGCTCAGCTGCACCCAAATTTTACTCCAGAAGCAGAGGAAAGGAAAGGCTACTACTCCTTGGCAAGGCAAAAACACTAAGAAAGGAGCAATAATAAAAGGCTTGTGCTGAATTGCTCCTGTGCTCCCCAAAGGCTCATCTTGATGTGATCCCACCAAGACCCAGGTGGCCCTGCCCTTCCTCAGCTCACTCCCGTTGGAGACTGTGGGCTGAAGGCAGAGCTTTGACTGGCTTCTCCTTCCTCCCCCATCCACACCCCAAACATCTACAGCACGAGTTAAGCGGTGCTTTAAGGTCCCAGGGTTGAGACACAAGGGGGTGACACTGTCACAGTGACAATGCAGTGGAATCTGACAGCATGGATTATGGCTCAGCTTCAACCCACATCCCCACGCAGTGACCAGAGTCATTCCAGCCAGGGTGGCACAGCAACATAAGGCAAAACTGGCACATCCAGGCGGGATTTGGCATCGATCCAACAGTATTTGGGTCTGGGATGGCATCAGAGGGGTCCAGCTCAGCTGGATAAAACAGCAGTGGCATCAGACACAGCGTCTCTGGGTGCTTAGAGTAAGATGATGCTTGGCTGCGCTCAGGCAGCTGAAGGCCAGTGGCACACCAGCTCATGATGGGAGAATTCCACGGCATTTTTGGCAGCACAACCCTATGTGCCATCCCTCAGATGTGTTGGGATCTACCTGCAGAGATGTGGGAGCAGCTCAGACCACTTGTGTTGGTCCCACTGGGAGGGCAGACATTTGCTCCTGCAGCAGCATCAAACCAGTAAGTGATGGATGCTGAGAGTCAAAGGCATGTAAGCTCTCCACAACAAGCCAAGAGATGGGCATTCATCAGTCCCGTAACTGTTGTGGGTTTGGGGGGGAAAGGGATTTTTCAGATGAGTAGGAAAGTGTTACCCACACGGTCCTCCCAGCCTGAGGGAAAACCTCCCACTCCCTCTTATCACAGGAGAACCTGCTGCCAAACAGAAGTTCAGAGGCACTAAATCAGATCCCACCTCCAGATATCATCTCTATTTTACCTTAAGAGAGCTGAGCATGAGCGGGTAGGAATGGAATTTTAAAGGAACAACTGCCATTTTCAGACAGAAAAATTATTATCAAACAGCAGAACTACCCTCTGATCCATCACAGACTCAGGGAGAATCTGTGGCTTATCTTTTACCAACAGGAGGAGATTTTTCAATAGCAGGCAGGGCACAGCTCTGGAACACAAACTCCAAATCCCCCTGGAGAGCTGGTCTGGGACATGGGCAGCCCCCTGGACCAGGACTTCACTTGCATCAAACCTTCCTGGCACAGTTCAACACTCCACTTAAAAACCTTCAGCATGTGTACGATGCCTCTGCTGCTTTGGAAGGAATCCCACCAAATTAGGCACCCACTTTCCAAAAGGGAATCAGGCAGTGCTCAATACCCGACACAGCAGCCTCCTCCCAAGAAATCTGATTAGATTTTATAGCTCTAGATCTCAATTAGTTTCTCAGTGCAGCATCCTCATGGCTTGAAAAATGTTCATAGAAGGGGTAGGAAAGAGAGACAAGCAGAACAGCAAGGCCAACCAGTTCCTACACCCTAATTAATGATCCTGGCCCTAAAGGGCAAACTGGCTTTTTCATTCAAACCCAAAGTTTATCTTTCAATATCACATATCATGTGGACTTCTCATCCCTGGAAGTGTTCAAGGCCAGGTTGGATGGGGCTTGGAGCAACCTGGGATAGTGGTAGGTGTCCTTGCAGGAGATATTTCAGCTCCATCTTTGCTGAAAGCACCAGAAGCAGCACAAAGACCTTCATGGTTAATTGCCTGCCCCTCTCCTCAGAGCATCAGGCCAGCAGCACATCCCACAACCCACTGATGATGATGAGAACCCAACACGGCATCTGGGATGACTTGGATAGTCCAATTGCTACAGGTTTATGGCCACGCCAGGCTTTAAGGAAAAGTGTCTGTGGGAAAGGCATTTTTCAGCTGCTCAGTGTCACAGGGGTTTGATTTGTAATCACTGCCATGAATACCGGAAGAGTAAGAGATGCGAGAGGACTTTTTGGAATATAAAAAGGAAACTGCCCTAATCTCATATTCAAATATTAATGGCCTTGCTTTAAAAGCATCTGATAACTTCCAACTGACAAAACCTAAATTTAGCCTAAGGAAGTCAAGACTTCAAATGCTGAGATGCTGAAATGTGAAATGTACATTCAGGAAGTCCTTCCTAGCAAGAGAAATGCCATGTGGAAAAAAAGCCAAATATTTTTAGATAGTAAAACATTACTCTCTGGAAATCAACAGCGAGCCAGCTCTGAAAGCAGGCACCTTGCAGTAATCCAGGACATTTCATTCTGCAATTCAAAAGCTCCAAAGTCTGAAATCCCTCAGGTTCAAGCTCCTTTGACTACCCTGACTTTACAGTGAAGCTGCTGATCACCATCCCTTAAGGTGTCACTCAGTGTGAAGGCCTCCACTTTTTGCCTAAAAATGCCATTTTCAGTTGAAAGAAACCATCTCTCCATGCTAAGCATCTCCAACCTAACACCAAGGGCACGTTTCTCTTCAGGATGTGGGAATGGAGAAGAGTTTTTCCTCACTGGTAGAAAATTAACCCAACATGTCCAAACTTTTGATTCTGTTGCAGGGGTCTGAGGGAGGGAACGATTGACACAAGATGTGGCCCAAAGATGCAAGTTGCTCTCCTTGGCAATTGGATGTCAGTTTTGTATGACCTTGCTCAGCTGCTTATAGTCACTGAACACTTGGATTCTAAAATATTTCTAGTATTTCAAAGGAAGCTCCAGTGCTCATCTGGAGGGTTGGAATGTGACAGGTATGAACAGACCTCTCCACACAATGAAGGGAGGACACAAAAGTACCTTGGGTGATGAACATGTGTTGCTCCACATCAGTCCAAATCCACTTTGGGGTGCAGAGGAGCAATCCCTGGAAGTGTCCAAGGCCAGGCTGGGCAGGGCTTGGAGCAACCTGGTCTAGTGGAAGGTGTCCCTGCCCGTGACAGGGAGTGGCATGAGGTGGGCTTTAATGTCCTTCCCACCAAAGCCACTCTGTGATTTTATGATCATCCCCACTCAGCAGCTCCATCCTCACCCAAACCAGTACCCTGCTGGGGGTTGACCTGGGTTTCCATCAAGGTGGCAACTACAGGTGGAATTTCTGAAGATTAAAGCGGCTGTGGCCACAGCTAATGGAGATGTTCACACTCCTTAATTAGAGAGGGGTGTGGGCCTCTGGCACTAACCCTCCCTCATGTGGCCTCGAGTTCCTCCAGATCCCTCGGGGAGGAGCATTGGGCACAACCAGCTCCCCGTGAAATTGCTGGTGTTGGCAGAGGGCTCTGCCACAGTGACTTGTTTACATCCATCCTAAAACGAGCCTCACCGAGATGACCCCTAATTGCCATGTGAATGACAGCATTGTGCAACCAGCATGGAAAGAGTTTCTCCATAAAGGACACCACTACGTACGAGGTGTGTGAGTAAAGCAAGAGCAACACAGACGAACGTGCTCAGTGCAGGCAATGCCGAGGAGCCAACTCCATCGGCAGCATGGAGCAGCAGACAGCTCAGCCACTCTGAGGAATATATATGCAAATATTGACTAGACTATGCAAAGGCTGGGTTATTTATACCACCTTCATCTCCCTCGGCCCTACCTCCCGACAAGTAAACAGACTGCCGAGCTTGGGAGAGTTGTGCAACAGAGAGAGGGTCCAAAGTAAACACACCGACTCCATCCTTCATTAGAGGTGAACTTGTTTACAGAACAGGAATTAAAACAAAACCACAGAATCTGTCAATATTCTATATGTACCGACATATCCCTCCTTGACTCAGAACATTCTGCTCCTACACTGTGACTCATCCGCTGCGTGGGCTGGGGACAGCAGAGATCTTGGTTTCCTGGGATTCTCCAGCGTATCAGACTCCTCTCCTGCTTCCCATCACACCACTGTGGAGGCTTGTGACGTCTGGCATCCACTGGCCAATGTTACCTGCCTGTCCTGGGGATGAGCACTGGCTACAGAGCTGTGGCACAGAACCTAACTGGGCTGAATGAATCACATGTGCCAAGGTGGGACTGTGAGGGGTGGAGGAAGGTGTGACTCATGTGCCAGCTGATACAAAAATAAGCTACTACTGAATCAAAAATGCATGATTTATGCACACGATGGGCACAGGCAGAAGCTGTCACTATGCGGAGACTCCATCAGCCAAAAGAAACCTGGAAATAAGCAATGCTTCATTTTACCTTCCAAAGGTGATGCTTCCAGGAAAGGCATCATGTGTGGCCTCAAAAGCCACAGGGAGAGATGCCAAAGGTGCTTCGAAATGTAGTAACAAAAAATCCCCCATAATTCCTGTATATCTAGTAGTCACTGCTGGAATCATAGAATCCCAGAATGGCTTTGGATGGAATGGACCTTACAGATCATCTTTTTCTACCCCCTGCCATGGGCAGGGACACCTCCCACTATCCCAGGTTGCTCCAAGCCATGTTCAACCTGGCCTTCAACATTTCCAGGGATGAGGCAGCCACAGCTTCTCTGGGCAACCTGTGCCAGGGCCTCATGACCCTCACAGCCAACAATTCCTTCCCAATATTCCATCTAACCCTGCCCTCTCTCAGTGGGAAGCCATTCCCGTCTGTCCTGTCCCTTCAGGGCCTTCTCCAAAGTCCCTCTCCAGCTCTAAGGCGTCTATGAGTCTTCTCCTCTCCAGGTGAACCCCCCCAGCTCTCCCAGCCTGGCTCCAGAGCCGAGGGGCTCCAGCCCTTGGAGCAGCTCTGTGGCCTCCTCTGGACGTGCTCCAGCAGATCCCAAAAAGAAGATGAGATTCTTCTAATCTGCAATCGGCCTTGAAACAAACAGACCATCCTTGCTATCCGTAAGCTAACAGAGCTCAAGACAAGGCCAATGGAATCAGTCAGACCTTGCTGTGCCCCCAGCAGGGCTCCTGCAAGCCCTGGGAATTGATTTTTTCAGCCCAAACCAAGCAGGAAGGTTCTGAGATGCTGTTGGGTGCACAGAGGGCACTTAAGCAAAGCCAAAGCTTTGTCTTCTGGGACACTGTCCATTTAACAGAACCATCCCAGGAGTTGTTTCTGTTTGATCATGGTCAAATAACTCCATTTACTCCACAAACTTAGAGAACATGGGACAAATGCCATGCTGAAGGGACTGATCCAACACTAGAGACATGCTGGAGACTTGAACTGCTTCTGGCAGCACTTGCAGATGTAAGGATCAAGTTGGAGCTGGAGCTCCTCTTGTCCCTGAGGTCTGGAAGCAGTGGATTCAAGCAGCCATACAAAGCTTCAGAGCAAGAGGAAGCTCAGCAGCTGAGGAACCAGCCCTGGGGAGGAGGGGAACACCTGGAACAGCTGGTCTTTAAGGAGGGTCACAGAGCAAGAGCCTAATTTTGGGGAATGCCCATCATGCTTGGACTGAGCTACTCATGTTCATACACAGGGGCATACTACCCAGGAAGAAAAAAGTTAAGGTCTGACTATGCCATCACCAGCAAAGTGAGATCCTGGAATAGCCCAGACCACGATAAATCCAGGCAGGATGCTGGTGCATGCTCACGTGGATTTCAGGACAAAGAGCAAACATGAAACAGTTTGGTACAACACTGGCATTACAGGACTGATGACAGCAACACAACTTGTTTGCACAGAGATTGTTAAAACTACTCCAATTATCTTGGTGAGCAAATGGATCTTATCCCAGACTACCTGAAACCTAAAGGAATTCTCATCCTTTCCTGAGACACCCTATGGATTGACCATCAGGTCTCTGACTCCGTGCCCGTGCTTTGCTGTGTTCTGTTCCACTGCCCGCACCAAGGTAAAGCACTGAGACACTATTTTTGGTTATTAAATATTTAATTCTACAGTGAGACAGAAGAAGGCACCAGATGGACACTGTGCAGCAGAGCCTTGCTCAACTTCTAGGGGGGAGAAGAGTTCAAGGAAGAATCATGAAAATCCATTTCTATGAGCAAACAATCATTCAGTTAGAGAGGCAGGGTAGGGAATTAGAGGGGAGCTGTCATTTTCTCTAATACAGGGAGGCACTAAAACATCAGAGACAGCACCAACCACTCCCATAAGCACAGCAGAGATGTCTGTTACTGGGTTACTCCTGAGCCAGGACTATCTCTGGGAGCTGTTTCTGAACCCACTGGATACATCCACCAGTATTGAGCTCTTCTGAGAAGCACCAAAAAGGGCCACATTCCTACAGTTTCAATCCCTTTCTCAAATTTTCTGTGCTCCAGTATAACTTAATCTAGTGTGAAACATCTTAGGATGTCTGAGACATGAAATCCAGTCTGCTCCTTGGCTAATCCAAGCTGACTCGTGACCCTCAGCTGAGCCACATGGCAGACGGAGAAGCTGGTGCTGCTGGGAGGGAACAGATGCAACTTTGGTGCCTTGTCACAAAGTCTCTGAACATCGACACTGATGGAGCACAAGAGTTGCTGCTAAAGGAAGAGGCAGCTCCCACAGCTTCCTCCATTCACATGGAAACATCTCACACGGAAGCTCATCCTGGATTTGTCTTCTGTATCATTGGGCTATTTGCAATTGCAACAAGGGAAATGCAAAACTGGACTGAATTAGCTTAGACAAAGTTAAAAAAAATACTAATTTCACTAGTTTTTGATGATGACAAATGAAGCAGGTAACTGATACCCACATTCAGTCTTCAGGCTTTGATCCACAGCCAAGTGGGCGGGTCCCTTCCAAACTAAGTTTTCCCATGATCAGTATCCAAGAGTAACACACTTCAAAAACGTTTATTCCAAACATCCAAGAAGAAGGAAATCCCCATTAAAATTCTTCTCATTAGGGAAAAAAAAATCCATTTTTCTTCAAATGCTGCAGGTGATGACAATTTTGACGTCTCAGAGACACTGCTCACTGAGACCATCTGGTTGCAGGAGCCCCAGTGAGGAGAGGACCAGGCTGCCACAGCACAGCTCTCACCAGTCTCACTTTTTTGGCGAGCGGTGGGAGGTTCACAGTTGGCCACGTCACTTGGCAGCATTAATTGGCTGATTTATTGAGCAGTGTGTCACATGGAACGCTCCTGTTGTTCTCCTCTGAGTCACGCACACCATGGGCTTGGACACTTCTCGTCTTCCTTCGGCGAGTGCACGGTAATTCCAGGCAACCAGACATCCCTACTGGAAGTTCAAGACTGACTGAGCAGTTCCAAAGTGAGGACCATTAAGGGGAGCCTGGCATTGACATCACTGAGGACACACCCCTCCATTTCCTCAAAGTGGGCATATTTAACTTCTATCTGTTTAGAAAGATGCTCTTCCCCTAATCCTTAGTGTGCCCTTCAGGCACCAGGTCGAGGCTCCTGCTCTGGCAGTCTGACTCCACCAAAACTTATTTTGTTGGGATTCCAGGTTTCATGACAAACCCAGAGCTGTGGTTCACATCCTCCACCAAAGCTCCTGGCCCATTTCCAGGTGTTTTAGCAAAACTGTACCACAAGAGCTTCTAATGGCATCTGACAGCTGATGACAGCTGGGCATGCGGTGCCTGTGAGACCACAGGGAGATAGAAATAGAGTCAGGTTGTTCATGAGGCATCTCAGACTCTTCACAAATGCTAGAAAACAACAGACAGAGATTGGGAGGGAATTGTTGCCTGTGAGGGTGGTGAGGCCCAGGTTGCCCAGAGAAGCTGTGGCTGCCCCATCCTTGAAGTGTCCAAGGCCAGGTTGGACAGGGCTTGGAGCAACCTGGGATAGTGGAAGGTGTCCCTGCCCATGGCAGGGGGTGGGACTGGATGGGCCTAAATGTCCCTTTCAATCCAAACCATTCCATGAGTCCATGAATGTCCTGACTACAGGATGGAAAGTTTAGATTCATTAGGACCAGGAGAAAACTCATTAAAAACACTGAATCTAACCAAAAGAAAGTCAATCCCTGGACTTGTGATTAGCTTTAAAATTCCTCAATAACATCTTTGGAGAGTGGTTGGAAGCCAATCAGTGTAAGAAAAGCATCCACAAAACATATGGGCTGGGATATCCCAGAGATCACAAGCCCCAACAAGCTCCCATCAAGCAGGGAGTTCAACTTAGTATTTTGGTAATATATTACTACCAAAGTATTTTTGGATGTCTACTGGACATCCTCTGCTGGCAGAAGCTGCGTCCATTCAGGGAAAATTGCATAAAATAAGAAGAAAGTGTAAAAAATTGCAGTAATGTAGGAAACTTGGCAAAGGCCAAAGTCAATATATGATCAAGGAGCACAGAGACTTCTTCATGCAGTGGGACGGCTGTGGAAATCCTTGGCATGGGAAACAGGACAGTAGTGGTTTAACCCAGGCTGGGTGCCAGGGGCCCACTACAGCCACTCTCTCACTCCCCCTTGCCCAGCTATAGAGGAGAGAATATAATGAGAGGTTTTGTTATTTATGATAAGGACTACAGCAGATTCTTTCTTAATCACCGTCACAGGCAAAACAAGACTCCATGTGGGAATGATAGTCAGGTACTAACAAGATCAGAGCTAAGAGTGAGAGACAATAAGAGACACCTTCTACCCCCCACCCCCTCCTTCTTACACCCAACCTATTCTCCCGCAGCGTTCAAGGCAAAAGGCGAGGTGGGGGGGAGGTGTTGCTGTGGTCAGCTGCTGTTCTCAGCCGCTGCTTGGGGAGAGGAGTCCTTCCAGCCACGTTCCATGGGGTCCCACCCCTCACAGGATACAGTTCCTCTCACAAACTGCTCCGGTGAGAGTCCATCCCATGGGCAGCAGCCCTTCACCCGCAGCTGCCGCATGGCTGACATTCCACAGGGTGCAGTCCCTCAGGCACAGGCTGCTCCAGCGTGGGCCCCACGAGCCACGCATCCTAACAGGAGAATCCTGCTCCAAGTGGGCTCCTCTCCCCACAGGCTACAGTCCCCTGCCAGGACCCAGCTCCACCTTGGGTCTCCCACGGGCTGCAGCCTTCCCCAGCATCCACCTGCTCCGGCGTGGNGCTCACAGGCTCTCACTCTGCTCCTCTCCAACAGCCATCTTTGTCTCCTACTACTTTTTTTTTTTTTTCTTCCTTCTTCAATATGTTCTCACAGAGGCGTTCTGTCAACCACTGATTGGCCCGGCCTTGGCCAGCAGCGGGCCCAGCCGGGGCATGGGGGGGGGAAACTTCCAGGAGCTTCTTGAAGAAGCCTCTCCCTCAGCCCCCCCCCCACTGCTACCAAAACCTGGCCACAGAAAAACCAATACAGGCCAAAAGGCTCTTCAGCTTTAAAAAGCAACCACAAACTCAGGGAAGGAAAATTCAAATGCTATTAGACACAACTCAAGCTCTGTACTAGGGAAATCAGAGACTGCCAGAAAAAAAAACCCATATAAAAAATTCCACCTTTGGCTTATCCTGTTCTATTTTTCCCTCTTTGTTGTAGACTATCATCACACAGAGGATACTGAGCCCAAGGGCTTTTGGACACTTACAATTTAGTAAATAGCAATAAAAAACAGTATTTCCAGTTTTTATTAGGAAAGCTCTCTGTTTCCTACACAATTCCCCAGATTTTATGACTTTTTAATCACCTTTATATGATCATTCTACACACAAATAACCTTCTATTCATTGACAGACCCAATATTTTATAAACACACTCACTGGGTATTTCCCTGATCAATGAATCCTCACTGACTTGAGGTTTTAAATCCACACAGGAACCTGGTATCATCATGATGATCTTATTTTCACCAAATCTTTTCCAAAACTTGTTTAAGGCTGAAAGAACTTGCCCAGATTGATAAGCTGAAGTCAAGAGTTACATGACAAATTCAGTGATGATGTTTGATTTAATAAAGTAACCCCAAATTTTTGAAGATTTCAAGGTAGTTTTACTTACCTGCACTTCCAAGTTGTTTATAAAATCTGTATTCTAAATGAAGTTGTGGTGCCCGGGATTTAATTGGTTCCTAAAACAGAAATAAAGTTTGACTGAAAGAAAGTTCGAACCAACACTTGAAAATTTGCTACTGTGCATAATTAGAACACTCCAGACTGAAAGCCTGACAACAGACTTCACCATTACATGTCATTTAAATGAGAACAAAAAGCAATAAGATTTGCTCTCTGGAGGAGAAATAACCTACTCATTTAAATACAAAGCTCAGTCACAGCAGTGAAATTTCAAGAATCATCCCACAAAGCTCCTGGTCCTTGAAGTATGACCCTGGCCATTGGCAGAGGGAAGTCAAGGTTGCAAAAGCTCAGGCCCAAGTTCACTTTGTGGGCACTGTGGTTGCCCACAGGGTTTTTGTTGGTCATCAGCCTGTATTTGAGAGAAATGCTGAGTCATGTGTGTGTCTTTCAGGTCAGCACACAGTCACTTGCAAGGACCTCAGTGCAGCCAGAGAGTGGGAAAAAGGAACAAGTCCCTCCCTCCAGTGGCAGGCGTCAGTCAAACATCTCAAAGCACCCAAGAATGTTCTATTTTTATGCACAGAATAAAAAAAAAAAAATCAAGTGGCTAAGTCTGAAATGCACCCAAACCACCCCTTTTGTCAACTGTTACTCATCCATGCTCTACACACAGGACTTAATGCCCACGATCCATCAAGGCATTAACGGGCAAGATTACGGGGCTTCTAAAAATATAGAGTTAATATGGAGAGGATTAAGAGACTGGAGTAATTACATCTGCAATAAAACCATGCACTTGGGACAGGGAGGGATGCAGGTTCACTGACTGCCAAGGCAGCTTGGAGATGGAAGTTAGCACTGGGCTCAATTTCCACTGACCTCTGGTATGCACTGTAAGACTAATGTCCACATTGGGTGTGAACTCCATGTTAAAGACTTCTTTTGAAGTGGGAAGAAGGATTTTTGTGCAGCAATGGAGGTAATTTGACAGCCAAGCTGTTCCTTACCAGCTCGAGTCATCCCCTTATGTCCCAGCAAGGGGAACAAAGCTCCTGGTTACTTCTCAACTTAATCATAGAATCCCTAAGATTGGAAAGATCTCCAAGGTCAGCAAGTCCAAACTTCCTGACGTTTAAAAGCTTAAGAAGTCAAATCTCACAGAATCCCAGAATATGCTGAGTTGGAAGGGACCCACAAGAATCATTGAGTCCAACCCTTAGCCCTGCATAGACCAATCACCAAGAGTCACATCAGGGGCCTGAGAGCATCATCCCAACCCTCCTGGAGCTCTGGCAGCCTTGGTGCTGTGCCCACTGCCCTGGGGAGCATGGGCACTGCCCAACCACCTTTTGGGGGAAGAACCTTTTTCTAATACCCAACTTAAACCTCGACACAACCTCAGGCCATTCCCTCGAGTCCTGTCCCTGGTCTCATAGAGAAGAGATGACCAACTACTTCGAAAACACTGGGGAAAAATATTCTGAAGGCAAAAATGAAACCGCACTGAAGGCAAATATAAAGCAACACACAAACAAGCTTGTTATGTAAGTCTCATTTAAATTAAGATAATTGTTGCTGGTGGCTTGAGAGAGAATCTATAGACACTTGCAGTGTGCAGGGATTCAGGACAACAGGAACTAAGCTTAGTCAGGGAATAGTTTGTTTATCCCAATAAAAAGGTAGAAGGAATGATGTGGTGCTGCGGGTGACAAAATTATGCAAGCAGCCCCAAGCCACTGCTGCATCAGGAGCTGCTGGATCCCCAGCTCTGGACTCTTGCCAGAGTCATGGCAGCTTCCAAGAAGATCATACCATAACAGATTGTTGTCCTGTAGGCCAAGGGCTTAAGGCTGCTGGCAGATGTTGTGTTTGTAGCAAAAATAACTGAATTGCTGTGGCCCAGTGGAGAAAATCCACAGCTTGAGCCAATGGTGACACCTTCACTACAAGAGGGTCCGGCCCAGTCCCACACCCAGGCTGCAGCTGAATGTTACCAGGCTGGGTTCCTCCAGGGCAGGAGTTCCTACCATGTGCAATTAAGCTTTGAAAACCCTCAGAAGATTAAACCAGATGTCCTTGACCAAGTAACTCAGCTGAAGAGCAGGACCAGGAGCTACATGGTGACACCACACAAGTTAGAACACAGGGACTCATCTCCTCTGCCAGCAGTTTTCCAAGGTGCAGCCTCATTCCCAAAAAGAAACCTAAACCCCACGAAAGAAATCTCATTTTCCAGCTTCAGCATCATGACAGGAGGCAGGAATAGCTGAGACAGCAGGGCTGTGGTGGCAGAAGATGATCTCACAGCCAGAAGGACTTGGAGCAGAGCTTTAAATCAGCCAAACAATGCAGATAAAAGAAAATGTTGCATACAAGTACATCAAAAGCAGCTACTCCACCACTAATCCAGGAATTATTTGAAGGATAAAGAAAATTGCAGTTAAGTCCACATGTAACAGCAGCATATTTGCTGCTGAGGAGGCTAAGTAGTTCTTACTCCTGTGGAATTTTGGCTAAGATTAGGAGACCAAGAAATCCTCATCTCTTCTACTCTCCCCTCATTAAACTTCTGCAAAACAGAGCAGGTATGTGAACACCTGGATGGTCACTGGGTGGCAATTCTAGATGTTTAAGCTTGAATTGCAACAGGGCAAATAAAACTGAAATGTGCTGCAGAATAACTGCTCTATTATTGGGGGGGGGGGGGGGAGAAAAGAAGAAAAGAAGAAGAAAGAATTCAACCAGAAAAATAGGTCAGATTAAGGCAGCAATGCCACGGAGCCATATGGCTGTGGAAAGGCTTCAGGTTACTGGGAGGTGTCACAGCAGGCACCTTTTTCAGAGAAAAAACCACCCTTTGGACTAGTCCAGCTGTGTTTCACATGGGTTATTACTTCCTTATGGTTTCCAATGTGATAACTTTGGGGAATTATCTTTGAAAGCAAGCTAGGAGCATTATTGACTGAATAGAACGTCTCATCTGTGTACAGAGCACAATTTCTATGGCCTGAAAAGCAACACTCCTCCTTCCTGATGGGGAACCATATCAAGGGCATCTGCTATGGAGACAGGCTGGGAGTAATCACCTGGAGAAGAGAAGGATCCAGGGAAACCTTGGACCCCCTTCCAGAGTCCTTTCCAGAGGCTCCAAGAGACCTGGAGAGGGACTTTGGACAGAGCCTGAAGGGACAGGAGAAGAGGAATGGCTTCCCACTGCCAGAGGGCAAGGAGAGATGGGATATTGGGAAGGAATTGTTGGCTGTGAGGGTGGGGAGGCCCTTGCACAGGGTGCCCAGAGAAGTTGTGGCTGCTCCATCCCTGGAAGTGTTGAAGGCCAGGTTGGACAGGGCTTAGAGCAACTTGGGTTAGTGGAAGGTGTCCCTGCCCATGGCAAGGAGTTGGAAAAAGATGATCTGTAAGGTCCTTTCCAACCCCAACCGTCCTGTGATTCTGTGATCCTAAACTCCACTGCAGATGTTTATTTCTCTACTTTAGGGAGTATCTTCTGTCATTTGTCAACAGGCTTGAAAAGAAGTCTCACCTGCAATTATTTTTCATCTACTGTGCATCATAAGGATAATGCCAGACATATGGAATCTGTGACACTGGAATGTTATCACAATTAATGCACCAAGTCCCTCTTGATGTTCTGTAACGGGAGTGATTCCTGTCATTTTCCCAGACAACGCCAGCTGGGCAAACAAGCAAGTTTGCTGCCAGTATCAAACTAGAATCACAACTTCAACTTCAGATTTTAGGTTTTGGATCCTGATTAAAGAGTGTTTGGATGGGAGGAGAGCACATCAGCTGAAGATATGGGATCTGAAAACCCCCAAGGACTAAGGAACGTCTTAGTTTACAGACAGTAAAAGTTAAGGCATAAACACAAACTACTGGGCTGTGAGTTTATAAATCTGGAAGAGCTACAAGTTAGGAGGTTCTCCCTCCCCCAGATTCCATAGATGATGTGACTGTATCTCCTGGCCACCCAAAGTAGTCAGAGGAAAGGCTGACCTTCACCAAACTGGGTCTTGTTTGGCCTGTTGCACCTGCAGTCTCTCAGCATTGTACCGGACGGAGCTGTGCTCTGCTTCCCCAGGGAATGTGAACCACAGAAACACCCTCTTTCCTCCCTCTTGACTCCAAAATCATGTTGCAGCAGGCTGCAATGAGCCAGCTTCCTAAGCAAATGCTCTGACAGCTGGAGAATCCATAGAGTCCTGACCAGAAAGGCTCAAGCCACGGAGCAGGAAGAGGTGGCAAACCCACCATTACTGCCCTTCCCTGGGACCTGGGCAGAGGAACAAGGCTCTTGCTGCTGTAAGTCAGCTACAGACCAGTTAGATACCAAAAATGTTCAGCAGGTGGAAGGATGGGTTCTTCCCCTGCTTTTAGTGATCTCGAGAATTTATGTTAGTTTTAATAAGTCTTTCTAGCTGAGGATGAGAGCAGCACTGAGCCCAAAGTGAGAAAAATGCTCTTGGTCTCAATTTTTAACATGAAGTACAAGTCATTTAAGGACACCTGAAGCTTCTACTCACCAGTTTGATCGCTACATATTCATTGGTGTAGAGATTTTTACCTGGAAAGAGAGAAGAAAAAAATCTTTTAGTTCCACACTCACCACTTGCAGCTCAAGGCACAACGAGGAAGAATGTCACTGAAGCCAAGGGGCTGTTTTCCCAATTCCTCCCAACGTTCCTGCCCTTAACACAGTGTAAGCCTCAAAATAATCAGTCCAGCAGGGCAGGCAAACAGCACTTTCCACACAACACAAGGTGTTTTAGGGGAGCATTTATGCTCCAAGCACACCTTAGAGGAAGTACCCCAGGCACACCAGATTATACCACCCACATCATGCAACAAAAGCCGAGGAGACAGAGTGTCTTTGCTGGACACTGAACAGTTTCATCCTGGGATCCATGGGGAGTTTCACCAGGTTAATCATGCTCTGGGAAGCATGAAGGAGCGCAGGATGAGCACAACCACTGGAGCACACGAACAGCTGAGGCAGAGCTGGGACCCGTGTGTGCCACAGCTGGAGGGGAATTTTTCCTCCTGGAGCCTGTCTGGTGTTTGATGGGAGCCCTCATTCTCCCCAGTGATCCGTGGCTTGATGCACAGCTCTGTGTGTCACAGAGCATCTCTCCATGTGCTCTGACACTGCCAGTTACAGTATCACTCAACATCCTCAGGTTCCTCAGCCAAGGAATCTGAGCAACCACCTCCCCTTCACCTCCACATTGCTCATGCCTGACAGCAAACTCTCCTGGAAAATATCCCACCGGGCAAGGATGCTTGGACTGCTCTGTGCCACCACCCCGACACCCTCTATCTTTCTGACCTCCTCTGGTCCCACTGTCCCTTTGGGGAGGGCAGCTCCCATCTGGATTTACCCAGTGAAGTGCTGACCTTTGCTCATCACTGCAACAGTGCAAGTCATGTTTTCATTGGGCAACTGTAGCTCTGAATTTCAGGAGCAGTGCAGGCTGGAAGTTAGCAGGGCTTATTTGTAGCATCGGCTTTACCCGGTTCTGTTACACATTTGTTTTCCAATTCCTGTAATGGATATTGATCTCTGAACAGCCCAGCTCCTGAGAAAGCCCAGGACAGGGAGTGACATTGTTCAGAGCAGGCAGGAGCTGAAGCAGCTCTGCCATATCCACGTGGCAGCATTAAAACCATGGCGTGTCCTCCTCAGCACACAGATACTGCACTGGGAGACTCAATCAAATTACAGGCATTATGAACATGAGAGAAGACAGACAGTCATTTTGAAATCCTGAAATACCAGGGGAAATTCAGTTTACTCTACAGCAGCTTTGTGTTTTCTGCATTTCATTTCTTTTGATGCTTTCCCCACTGTATCACTTGGGGTAGTTTGGGCCTCTAAATTTGAGATTGGATGTTTTCAGGCCCAGTCTGCATGAAGAAAATTGCTTTAATATACATGAGGAAGACAAAATTTTATAGCTAAAACCTGTTTTGGTAACTGGTGATGCTGTTTAACACGGGGCAAGCATGTAAATGCAAAGTGAAATATCCTCAGGGAGGTGTTTCTTCAAGCAGAGGTGAAGCTGAGCCCCAGCTTTAACCCCTGACATACAGAATGCTTTCCATCTATTTCTTTCCATCTTTTAGTAAGGGACATAATATTATGCCTAGATTGGAAACAAAGAGTAGAAAGGAGGTTTTGCAATTTCATTGTGAATACTCAGGCACTGGAAAGCACTGAAGAGGCTGAAAGGCCAGATCAGTGGAAAGGCAGGTGGCAGATAAATTGCTTCACTCTCTGAGACAGACCAGGGCTCCAGCCAATGGCTGAGGGGGAAGACACCGAGAGCATTGGGGGAAGGCAGCCAAAACACACCTGGATTATCTGCTCCATATCAGAACCACTGAATGAGCCCCAATGGCATCTCCAGGTGTAGCTCGTCCCCCAACACCAGCCCTTCCCAACAGAGCTCTGCTCAACATCACAGAACAGTTTGGAATGGAAGGGACAGGTAAAGATCATCCAGTCCCACCCCCTGCCATGGACAGGGACACCTCCCACTCTCCCAGGTGGCTCCAACCTGGCCTTGGACACTCCCAGGGATGAGGCAGCCACAGCTTCTCTGCCCAACCTGTGCCAGGGTCTCCCCACCCTCACAGCCAACAATTCCTTCCCAGTATCCCATCTCTCCCTGCCCTCTGGCAGTGGGAAGCCATTCCCTGTGTCCTGTCCCTCCATCCCTTGTCCCAAGTCTCTCTCCAGCTCCTGCAGCCCCTTTAGGCCCCTGGAAGGGGCTCCAAGGTCTCCCTGGATCCTTCCCTTCTCCAGGTGAACCCCCCCAGCTCTCCCAGCCTGGCTCCAGAGCAGAGGGGCTCCAGCCCTGGGAGCATCTCCGGGGCCTCCTCTGGACTCTCTGCAGCAGCTCCAGGTCCTTGTGCTGTTGTTGTCAGAGCAGGAGCAGCTCTGCAGGGGGGGTCTGACCTGAGGGGGCAGAGAGGCACCCTCCCTCTGCCCATGCTGTGGGATCAGCCCAGGGCATGGTCGAGGATGCTCAGTTTGAGGACACTGAGTCAGGGAAGCTCCAGCCCAAACACATGAGGAAGTCAGACACTTTGAACAGCAGAGTCCCCAAGGAGGGAGGCATGAGAACTCCATCCCCTATGGATCCCATGACCTCCATCACAGCCTTGGAGATGCACATTTTCAAGGCAGCAGCGAGCATCCACCCACAGCCCTTCCATCAACACTTCTGCTCTCCCACCAATGCAGGACAACAGCACAGAGGAAACAGTGGATTTTCAGGAAATAGTGCTCTTCTAAACTTGTTTCAAGGCAAAGAAGTACATGGCCAACACCCTCTATGTACTTGGAGCCATAATCCTGCCTCTTATGGTCTGCTTCATGAGACTGGGGACTAGGCAGAAGGTAATTTTGATAACGAAATTCCTCTATTAAAAAGCTGAGATTAGCAGCACACCAGCCTGGGGTGTCAGGACAGCAGCCAAAGGGAAATGGACTATTTCATCCTTCAGCTCATCCTCTTTGGAGCATTCAGGGAGACCCTGAACATAAGGGGGTGCAAACGGTTCTGGTATCTGAACTCCAAACCCTTTTCAAAGCTGCAGCATGAGATGCTTGTTTTTCCAGCTACAATGGCAAAGCAAATCCCCAAAACCTCTCTGTTGGCTCCAGACAGAGATCTACCCTTTGTTTTTGCTGTCACAGTGTTCAAGATGCAATGGTTTATTCTCCCTCCTCCTCCAAGGCAGCACAGATTAGGAGGGAAAAGCAAAGGCTCCCAGGAGACAGCGACCTGCAGTGAAACAAGCCCTGAACAGAAGCTGCACCTTAACGTGGTACGACAAATTTTTCGTGTAACTGTGCTAACAGAAGCCTTTCAAGTTGAGGCAAAGCTTTTGATGGAGCAGTGAGTAAGTCCATGCCTCAGTTTTGGGTAGTTCCACTGACAATTATGAACAACGTATTCCAAAGGAGAAGGGATGCATTAAGTCTCTGGTATTCATGTGGGAAACCTCCCCGAGTGGATTTCTCAAAGCCTGGCAGACGTGGCAAATACACGGACAGATTGCAGGCAGCAGAGGAGCCCAGAGTGATCCATCTCCAAAGGGATGCATCTGCACTGACACCAGACTCTATGGGCACTAAGGATGTGCCTGATTGCTGTCCCTTTTAGAGCACATGTCTCCAACTAACAGCTCCTGATGTAGATCCTACCCAGGATCTGATCTTACCCCCGCCCTCCACCTCCCACATTGTTCTCATCCAATATTCACATTATGGCTTGTTATTTGGGAACTACAGTCCCAGTATCAGATGCTGTTATCACCTTTAATTATTTATTTGATTGTTTTATTTGTTTGGAAGCAGAGCTCCTGGCTTCAGACTGCAGCCTAGGTAGTTCTTCCTTTTGTGGGGGCACCTTCCCAGATCTGACCCACCTGCTCTGACCTGCCAGCCTGGCCAGGAAAAAGGAAAATATCCCTGCACATGGCCCATGGCCCATGGCACATGGCACATGGCAGGGGGGTGAACAAAGATAAATTTGAAAGTCCCTTCCAATCCAAACCATTCTGTGGTCCTATGATCTGCTCTATCCAGAACTTAATGATTATTTTAGAAAACCCTCCAACTTACTAAAACTGCAATAAGAATTTTACATTACTTCCTATGTAATTATGTTACTAAATAAGGGTGCCAAACAGTGGGGAAAAAAGAGACTTTTGTGGAGGCTTACTTATCCCTACTATGGCTCATGGTTCAGGACTTTGGGTAAAAATCTTCCTGGTGCTCCAGCTCCCGAGGCAGCACGAGGTTTGACTCAGCAGATACTGGGGAGCTGCACGACTTGAGGTTCCACAGAAGGCAATGAAACTCCAAATGCATGCATGGGGATGGCAAACAGGATCCTCTGCTCCCTGCTGGCACCATACTGCTGATAGTAAGTTGAGGCAGTTAGGAAAACAAAGCCCTCACAGACCCCCTACTTTGCAGCCTGTCCAAAGAAACAGTCACCCGTTAACTCTGTTCCATCTCATTACTCCAGGCCAGATCACAGAATCATTAGGGTTGGAGAAGACTTCCAAGGTCCTCAGGTCCAACCTTTGACTGAATCTCATCATTCCCACAAAACCACAGTGTGCAGTGACATGTCTGCTCCTCTTCTGAACACTTCCAGTGATGGTGCCTCCAGCGCCTCCCTGAGGAGCCTGTTCCAATGCTCAGCCACCCTTTCTGTGAAGAATCTTTTTCCTAATATCCAACCTGAATCTTCCATGGTACAACTTCACAGAATCCCAGAATATGCTGAGTAGGAAGGGATCCACAAGGACCATCCCATCCTCAGCCCGGCACAGGCCCATCCCCAAGAGTCACACCATGTCTCTGAGAGGATCATCCAAACATTCCTGGGACTCTGTTCAGTGCCCAGCCACCCTTTGGGGGAACAACCTTTTGCTGAGATCCAACCTAACCCTGCCCTGACACAGCTCCAGCCCATTCCCTGGGCTCCTGTCCCTCCTCTGTCCCTCCCCAGCAAGTTGTCCCTGCACTGAGGTCTCCCCTCAGCCTCCTCTTCTCCAGCTGAACGCACCGAGTGCCCTCAGCCACTCCCCACATGGCTCCTCCTCAAGGCCCTTCCCCATCTCGTGGCCATCTCCCCCTTTCCTCCTACCAAATGCTGAGTTTTGTGTTCCTCAGTCGGCTGGGATCCGACTGTGCTGCTCCCACACACTCCAAAAACGTCATATCCCCAGGGGTATTTGCAGGAAGAAACATCAACCCTGAGCAGGGAGCTGGGTATTCACTGAAACAGCCCCTGTGCCATCTCCGCCCAGAACCATCAGCTCCTGATACAAGATCAGCTGGGAGTAAAAATACAGCACCTGGAGATGAAAGAAATTCTTCAGGGAATTGGAAAAATCTCTTTTCCCCTTGTTCATCAGGCTTTGTTCTGCCTGTGTTACTGGGGCTTAACTTCTCTGAAACCACATAAAAAAAGCCAAAAAGCAGAGGGCGCATCATTCATCTTCACAGGACAAAACTGTTATCAGAGACCTGTGTGCTCAGATTTCAGTTTCTCCTTCCCCCCAGCCATAATTACCACCAGTCTGTGCAAGAAAAATAGCTGCTATTTGAGCAAACAGGAGTTCTTAAAGTGATAGTGACTGGCAAAAGGCAAGAGAAGTTTAAAAAAAGGCTAATACAGCTCCTAGAAGGACTTTACACTTAATTGTTATCCATAAGTGTGGCTTGTTGCCCAAATTCTGAGTTAACCAGCACTAACAATACATGTATTATTAAAAAAAAAGTGCCACTCACTTAACAGGTGTTGCAATTTCCATAGTTAAAACTTAATTTCTCTGTAAACTGATTTCTCAGCAGTGGAATCTCTTTTCTGAAGTCCATGCTATGAAACTGTACCTTAGTCACAAACCCAATACCACTAAAACGTTGAGAAATGTGAAAAAGAACTGTTGAAACAGAAGCCACAGTCCCATCACTATGGGCAGCAGGAGAGGGGAGAATTCTGCCCCTCTGCCCCCTCAGGTCAGATCCCCCCCCTGCAGAGCTGCCCCAGCTCTGGGAACAACAGGGACAGGAAGGATGTGGAGCTGTTGCAGAGAGAGACCAGAGGCCACGGAGATGCTCCCAGGGCTGGAGCCCCTCTGCTCTGGAGCCAGGCTGGGAGAGCTGGGGGTGTTCACCTGAAGAAGGGAAGGATCCAGGGAGACCTTGGAGCCCCTCCCAGGGCCTAAAGGGGCTGCAGGAGCTGGAGAGGGACTGGGGACAAGGGATGGAGGGACAGGACACAGGGAATGGCTTCCCACTGCCAGAGGGCAGGGAGAGATGGGATATTGGGAAGGAATTGTTGGCTGTGAGGGTGGGGAGGCCCTGGCACAGGGTGCCCAGAGAAGTTGTGACTGCCTCATCCCTGGAAGTTTGAAGGCCAGGTTGGACAGGGTTTGGAGCATCTTGGGGTAGTGGAAGGTGACCCTGTCCATGGCAGGGGGTGGAATGACATGAGCTTTAAGGTCTCTTACAATCAAAACTATTCTGTGATTCTGAAGGATCCACTACAGCTGCTGAACCCCAGTGAAGAGCTTGGATTACAAAGCAACTCCACATCTCCCTGGGGATCCTGAGATCATGACCTTCGCTGTTGGGGGCAGAGGGGCTTTTAGAATGCAATAGAGCTGTTCGTGTTATGTCACTGTAAGGATCTAAACTTATCTTTAGCTGCCAATCATACTCATGTGCAGGAAGCTGGGAGTTTCTGTCCCTGCCCTTGGTTTCCCTCCACCTTTGGAGCGTTATCTCTGCTCCACGAATCAATAAAACTTCTCTGATGTAATCCTGAAACCAAACTACCTGTTTACTGAGACACACCGTGAGTGAAGTGAGCTGGCTAATCTTCACACGTGAAGAAGGAGCACATTTTAGAGATGCAACAACCCAACTACGAAGTGACAGATTACACAGATTAATTGAAGATGACATAGATTCTGAGCAGGAATCTACTAAGATACCATCAATAGCTATGTGTTAGAACCCTTTGGTGATGTGAAGCAACACTGATGCTTCCTTCACCTCTTTTAAAACACAACCACTGTTTATTTGGGACTTAAGAGCCCCAAAGCACTGCTCTGTACTGGGCTCCTAAGTTGTCTTAAACAAACAATGCACTAGTGGAACCATCTGTCTGGGCAACCAGCTGCAAGATGTGCTTAGAAGACCAACAGTCCATGAAAATTGATGGGCTGCTGGGCCGGTTGAGCAGAGCCAGATGGCCAGTTCCACATCCTGCTCCTTGCCAGTGAGACCAACACGTAGGAGAGAGCAGGAAGAGCGGGATGGGGCTGGAATTAGGGCAGTGAGGTTAGAGAAGGACATGGAATTGAGTCTGAGTGCTGGGAGTCTACCCAGCACCTTGAAAAGGTATTCTAGCTTGTGAACAAAAAACTGAGAACAAGATTTAGCAATTCACACAGTTAAGAACATTTTTTTTCACCTTAGGCAAGACATTCAGCGCTGAGAACAGTCTTCATTTGTTGGGATTGTTCAAAATTTGCATCTTTGGCCTCTCCAGTGTATTCCCTTTGACTTTATGCAAATCAAAATCATGCTAAGAGTTACATCTTCTGAGTCAGAAGCTTCTGGTAAGGCAGCTCAACACTTGGGAAACAAGACAAGCGCACGCGTTTCTCGAGCCAGGGGAAGTTTTTATGTATTTATATTCCAGTGGTGAAATGCTAATTTGCATAATGCAGGCCACTAAAACGGTTACTTCTTACCTAGTCTGAGCTCTCCAAAGTTCCCACACCCAATCTTCTTGCCCACTCTGAAGTTGGGTCCCACCATGAGAACGCCCGAAGACGTCGACGAGCTCGGCCGAGAGCCGTGGCTCCTCCCTGGCATTCCTTTCGTCGCCCGCTGCCTTTCATCCTTGTCCCTATTGGGATGGTCCATGATCTTAGTGAAATGTCTCTGCCAGCAAGCTGGCAGAAAGGAATTAGAGTACACACTCTTCTCCTTAGAACAGAAAATTATATCCAAAAGTAACAGCGTCAGGGTTCGAGAGAGTCATGGAAACTCGTGGAGTTCTTTTGGCACCAGATCCAGTTTCCTAATGCATCTTGATAATGTACCAAGGGGTCGATTGTGTTCTTGAGAATTCAGTAAAGGCAGGTTGCTTTTGGTTTCTTACCTGGGGAAAAGAAAAAGGATATATGAAATAAAAATCATTATTTCAAAATACCGAGCGAGAAATGCACAACAGGCCAATGTCTGGAGCTTTCCAGGCCTCGAGGAATTTAACAGCTATAGGAGAACCTTACAATTTTCTTAAAGGTTTTCTGATAAAAAGCCCTGACATCATGAACATCTAAGTGCTGCTCATCCACTGCTTGGTACTTGTCCCATCCCTGGAAGTGTCCAAGGCCAGACTGGACAGGGCTTGGAGGAGCAATCTGGTCTAGTGGAAGGTGTCCCTGCCCATGGCAGGGGGTGGAACAACATGATCTTTAAGGTCCCTTCCAACCGCAGTCATTTTATGATTCTATGAATATTCAGAAACTGGAATTTCTAACTGGCTTCTCTGGGAATCCTGTGCCAGGGCCTCCCCAACCTCACATGGAAGGATTTCTTCCTAATATCCAATCATAATCTCTCTTAAGGCCATTCCCACTTGCTCTTGCAAAAAGTCCCCTTCCACCCTTCCTGTTAGCCCCCTTTTAGGCACTGGAATTCTCTCTTTGCTCTGCACAGTGGTGGACTCCTGCAGGAAACACCTGTCTGTAGCACATCCAGGAGGTCTGGAAATCACCAGGTAACTTGAGAACTCTGTGTCATAGCCACACCACCAGTGTCACACCAACTCAAAAACTGAAGTGTCAAGCTCCCAAACGACAATATGCTCCCAAACAACGCAAGAAACACCATCTGTGATTGATCACCGCTGGCCCACACAGAAGAGCTGGAGATGTTCATGCACAAGAAATTATTCAGCACTACCAAGCTTAACTCAAATTAATTAAAGATTTAATACTTAGAGCTGAATATGGATAAGCAGGAGGCCTCCGTTACCAGCAAACTGGAAGAACTGGTTTTTTGCCAGAGACATCTCCAAGTACTTTCAGGTTCTGTGCTCAGTGTAGACACAAGAACAGTTGTGTTTGCCCTGTGAAACCTCCAGGAGCAGTGACGAGGCTTTATCAGGTATCAGAAAAGCATGTGGACTTGACCCCACCCCAGGCCATCCTGGGAGGAGAGACAGGCTTCAAAACAAACAACATTAAAAAGGACATTCAGTGAGACTATGGAATTTTGCTGTGGAAGTGAAACCAAGAGCGAGGATGACCTCCAGGAGTTGGTGGATTCAGGTACTTCTGATAAAATTTTTGAAAGGTAAAGCTGGAGTGTGGAAAGTTTTGGTCTTTATCTCCGCTATGGCAAGAGAAGGAGACACAGACTATCCCAGCCACGTGTTGTTCTAACTTCCAGTTGAAGCTACATCTTCCATGTAATCAAACATGTGGATGTGGCATTTGGGGACATGGCCCAGTGGTGGCCTTGGCCGCGCTGAGGAACACTTGAACTTGGTGATTTCAGAGGGCTTTTCCAACCCAAATGATTCCATGATGCTGGAGTGCTTCTAGGGCTGGGTAACTAAGAAAGATGAGCAAGAACACAGGAATCCTACGAGTAAAAAACAGCAGCACTTTGGAAAACACACTCAATCCCACCAAAGCCAGAGAGGAGGATTTGTCTCCTCCGGAGACCAACTTTCATCAAGGTTGGATAACCCATGAGCAACAACTCCAGACCTCAGGAAACAGAAAGAAGTCTCTAGCAAGAGCACACACCCTGGCTGGCTTACCCCTTGCTCAGCACATCTTGGGTGGGACAAATGACTCTGTTCTCCTCATGTAGGTTAAGTACAGAGTCCCACTACACATCTTCTGTCTTGTGAAATAAGATGTTATTGGTTATGAGCTGCTATGCCTCCGTCCTTCCCCCGCTCCCCATCTGGATGAGGTGTCCCCGGGGAGAAGGATGGAAAGGTCACGCCTGACAGTCTGCAAACACTAAACATCCTTTCTCGGCTGAAAGCCTCCTGCAAACAGGAATTCAAGGCAGTGATGGATGAGAGAACCAAGTGTTTGAGAACCTCTTTATTAGGGCCAAGCCGACAAGCAGAGCCCAGCTGTCGGCACACAGGATCACACACAGATCTTATACTATTGTTATTCTGTATTAAAAACAACAGTGGTAAATATGGCATCAAATATGGCCTTTGAGGACTAGCAAAGCACTTGGCTTTGGAGAAGTAGTGGCACAAGAATGAAGACCAGACTGCAACCTGAATTCAGTCACATTAATATTTAAAGGCTGCTCAGAACACCAGGATGATTTCCTGCCACGATTCAAACTTCTTCATAACGATTTCCCTTCCTACCTCTCCACCCACTCAGCAAGATTGCTCCTCAAAGTTACTTCCATTTGAACAGAGCTGTATGAAGATATTTCCCTAATGATGACTCAGCTCAGTTCCAGGATTCATTTCACTACAATACAGTTGGAGACACGGGAACAGTTATTTAATGAAAGATAGGCTTGAAAGGGAATTACTCGAACACAGTTAGCTAAATAAAAAACAACAGCTCTGCATCCTACACACTTCCAAACATTTAGACCCAAGATCTAAGTCACGACCTCACCTCTATCAGAAAAACCACAGTGCTACAGACACGAACCAGCTTCCAGATGGTGATGGGTTGGAAGGGACCTTAAAGATCGTCACATGGGCAGGGACACCTTCCACCAGACCAGGTGCCTCCAAGCCCCGTCCAACCTGGCCTTGGACATTTCCAGGTGGCACTTGAAGGCAGCTGCCATTGGTGTTGAGATGAGTAGCACAGGGCAGTGTGAAGGAAGGTTTAATCACTTTACCACTTTTTCCTTGTGGCACAGACACTGGCCAGAGCCACCTGATTTCTAATGAAGCCCTTCAATTTGAGTGCAGCCATAGGATTAGGACAAGCAAACAAGAGGCTGGTGTGAAGCCGCCAAAGCCACCCTTGTTCCTACCCATCAAAGGAAAAGCTCACTTCCCTTGCACTCAAATCTTCTTTGACCTCCTGGAGTTGCTTTGGAGACCCTTCCATGACAGGAATGAGAGCTGTCCAAGCCTTAGTTTGTGGCTTGATTTCATGAATCTGTCCAAATTGAAGTTGCCAATGAGCCTCCTTTTCTTCAAATCAAAATAAGCAGATTTAGTCCAGGTCTGTGTATAGTTTTGATCCCTGAAGGACTCAATACATGCCAGAAATCAAACTGCAAATGCCTGGTAGATGGAGCAACACCCCAAAAAAAGTAGTAGCTCAGCCTTGCAGTTCCTTTTTTCTTCTTTTAAAAAGAGATCTTGAAGAAAGCACCATTTTGTTTTGGGATGGGTGATGTCACCCTGCTGTCTATAGACACAGGACCACAATTCCTCAAAGCAGCTCCAAGACCATTGCTTTAGGACAAGGCACATGCCTTCTCACTGGATTTTCCAACACCCACTCCATGTGCCTGTGTGATATGTCTGGTGAGTCTCCTGATCCGGACAGTGCTTTCCAGACAAGATCTGCTACTTCCCACATGACTTCAAAGCCTAGAAAATCCTCCCAGGCTCTCAAGTGACACGTTATAAACATACGGATATGAGCTCACCAGCTTCCACCCTCAGACTGCGTAAAAAGCAGAGCCTTCAGCAGCAAAAAACTTTGTCAGCTTTGCCACAGATTGGGACAAAGGGCTCATCCTCTGGAAAAAGGGTCAGCAAGGAGCAGGGAATGAGGAGCATTTGGAAACCAGGACATATATGATGTGTTCACTCACGTTTGCAGCATCTGCCAACCCATGAGCTTACACTCCTAAATTTAGAGGAGCAAGCTGGCTTTGTGTCCTCTGCCTCACTCTGCAGTGACAGCTTCCAAGGTGTTGCCACCCCTCTGCCTTTATTCAAACACAATTAGGAAACCCTTTGCTGACAGCTCTGCTCTCATGGACACACAACCCCAATGGCTTCAGGTCCCTTCACTCTGTATCTCCTCTGTTTCATGATGTTCCATTTCTTATTCTGCTTCTGTTCTTCCAATCGGCCCCAACAAAATTTTCTTTTCCCCAAACCATCCCATTTCTCACTTCTGGCAAAGCCATTGTTTTACTAATGAGAAAATAAAAGAGATAGGAGATCTGCCCTGCTCCTGAGAAGAAAAATCAACAGATAACCAAATATCCCCTCTTAGAATGACAGAATTGTTAAGGTTGGAAAACCCCTCTAAGATCATCGAGTCCAACAGTTCCTCAGCAGTGCCGTGTTCACCACTAACCCATGTCCCCAAGTGCCACATCCATATGTTCTTTGAATACTTCCAGGTATGGTGGCCCCACTACTGCTCTGGGCAGTCTGTTCCAAAGCTTGACAACACTTTCCATGAAGAAAATTTCCCCAATATCCAAACTAAACCTCCCCTGGTGCAACTTCAGGCGGTTTCCTCTTGTCCTGTCCCTTGTTCCCTGAGAGCAGAGCCTGACCACAGCCCTGGCTCTCCTATCCTCTCAGGGAGTTGGAGAGAGCCAGAAGGTTCCCACTGAGCCTCCTCTTCCCCAGAATGAGCCCCCCCAGTTCCTTCAGCTGCTCCTGGTGCTCCAGACCCTTTCTCAGATCTGTTTCCATCTCTGGACACGCTCCAGCCCCTCTTGTCATGAGGGGCCTAGAAATGCCCCCAGGATTTCAAGTGTGGCCTTAGCAGTGTCCAGCACAGGAGGACAATCCCTTCCCTGGTCCTGCTGCCACAAGCCAGGATACTGTTGGCTTTTTTGGCCACCTGGGCATGTCTGGCTCATGTTCAGCCACTGTCACCATCACTCCCAGGTCCATTCCTGCCGAGCCACTTTCCAGCAACTCACTCACTTTTCAGCAACTCCAAGCCTGGGATTGTTGCAACCCAAGCACAGGACATGGCGCTTGATCTTCTTGAACCTCATAGAACTGGCCTCAGCCCATTGACCCAGCCTGCCCACATCCCTCTGCAGAGCCCTCCTGCCCTCCAGCAGATTGATACCCCTGGTCTGACCTGGAAGAGAACCCTGCCCTGGTGCTTTGTTGTTACACAAAGCCAAGGAAGGCAGATGAAGGCTGAATGTTTTCTCCACTCAGCAATGAGAAATATCTTTTTTAGGTGTTTTTTTTTGCCTTTTCTTCTCCCACCCAAGAGCTTCCTGGTTATGTGGAGGCTCTTCTACCAGGAGGTGCATTTCAACTACCCGCCTGTGCCCCAGCAGCACCTCCACACAGAAGAGAGCAGCATTTTTCTGTGCTTCCCCAACCAGCACTAGACTGACCTGGTTTCAGTGTCCTCAATGTTGTGCAAAACAACAGAAAAACTGAAAAAGTAGGTCAAAATTCTCTGTTGCAATTTCAAGCTGGGAACAGCACTGCCAAAGCTGCTTCAGCCTACAGTGAGCAGGTGCACGTCACGTCGGGTACCCCAACCTTGGGAGATTCTTCCCAACCTTGAAGGCTGCAGATGTCTTTTAAACATTACCTATTGCTTCTGTGGAATCATTTGACCTAACAATTTAACCTTCAGCTTATGCACTTAGTTTTGTTTAGGGCTTCACAGGCAGAAAATAAGGAGGCACACAACCAGTATTTAAGTCCAAATTGCTGGGAAGGGAGAAGGATGGACAAGGGCAGATTGAGATACACTCATTCCCTACTCACGAATACCCAGGACATTCAAGCTGACATTCTCCAATTACAGTTTCTATAGACAAGAATGAACCCAAACAAACTCGTACCCTCTTCCATCTGAGGGAAGTGAATTTTCATGAGGTCTTTTCCTCGAAGACCTTGTGAACGTGCTAAAACACATTAATTGTATAATCCTTGGCAAGTTCCTTTTCCAAGTGGGTCTTGGTCGCTGATTTCACCGAGAGTGATCCAAACACCCATTCCCTAAGTTCATTCCTGAACTTTGCTCTCAATCCCTTCTACACAAGCTCAGCATGAAAACCAGGAATGCTAAGAAGGCAAAGAGAAGTTTAGTTGGTAATTTAGTTCTTCCACACAAGGAGAGTCCAAGCATTTTCCAGGGAAGTGGTTTGTGTGACTGAGCTTCATCCATTGAGTCTTCCCCAGCTGACTCCCAGCCAAACATGCCAGCAGCCAGGGAAGCATATTCCTATAGATGTAACAAAGCACTAGAGACCATAATCTGACAGAGGGTTAGTGCTGTTTATGAAGAGGTGGATTATGCTGGAACAGCTAAAGGAGCAGTTGAGCGCTCGACTAAAATGAAAAAATCCCCTAATGAAACCTGAGCTCTGCATATTTTCGGATTTTTTTTTAGGCTGGGCAGAGAAAACACTGAAGACCAACTGCCAGATCAGCTCCTCTCTATCTTTTGAGGCTTGAGCAGAAGTCAGACATGCATCCCTCTGCAGGAAAGCCTGTCAGAGAGCCAACCCCCCCCGTCAGCAGCACCAACTGATGCAGGTGCTCAGCCCACACACTGAGCCTGCACATCCCCAGCCCCTGCCCTCACCCTCAGGGGGTCCTGCAGCCCCTACCCAGGGAGGGAGCCCTCACACTCACAGCACTTCTGAGATCTACCTTCTGATTTCACAGCAACCAGCCCCAGCTTTACAATCCAGAGTCTTTAAGGTGTCAGAAAAGACCTCCAAGATCATCAAGTCCAGCCTTTGAAAGGCTTCTCAAGGACCCCGATGGCTGGGACACCAGCTCTGCTCGATGTGTAAGATCAACTTCCAGCAGAAACAGATTATTTATGGAAATGCTACAGAGAAAATGAGAAAAAAGCTGGCAGAAGCAAAGGGTCTGCAACAGACTTGGGGCAGGATGAGAACCCTGCAGACATTCTCTTCTCTGATATCCAGGCATCTTATAGTCTTGCATCTTTATTTGCACCTTAAAATACCAGGCTACTTAACAGCTAAAAGGGAGGTGCAGACGTACCTACACCATCCCCTTCCTTCCTAGCGATGGATTTGAAGAAAAAAGGGGCAAAGATGACTTCTAGACAGCCATGTGCACCCATCATTGAGGAATGACCCACACTGGGAGGGTTCAGGTGCATCCATGGCTGTTGATGGATGTAGTTTGCAGTTACTGATGTCAAGGACAAGCAAGTCCTTGCCAAGACCACCACGGCAGCCCAGGCTCTGGAGCAGCCTTGGATCACTGGCAGCAAAAGAGATTTTGGAGATTTACAGCCTAATTTAACACAGATGCACCTCAATCATCTACGAGTGTTTTATCTGCACACTGCCTGGCAGGGAAAAGCAGCCTGGAGGATGATCTGCAGACGAGCTCCAAGAGCTTGAAAAGACTGGTGAATTTGGCAGCTAAACACAAAAAAAGCCTGAAAAACCTTCACAGTATCCAAACCATGAAGTGGTTTTTTTTTCTGCTTTCAGAAAGGAACACAAGTATCAAGTTCAGAGCCAATGCAGCTTTCCTGGGATGGGTGGAAACCTCTCACGAGAAGAAAAGTCCTCATGAAGTTGAGGAGATGAGCTGAAAGGAAATCAAAGACCCCTTGACAGTGAGTGTGGGTAGAAGCTGAGTTAGTGGAACCCAGTTTGAGATGACTGAGAGGCATCTGGCCGTGTGTCAAGGGGAGCCCCAGCACTCAGCAGGTCCATGTTTCCTCTGTGGAAGGACACATCTGTGTCAAATGCCACCCAGTATCCATTAAAAGTGTCACTACAGAACAGCAATGAGGTGAGATTCAGAAGAAGGCTCTCTGTACTCCAACCTGAGAAGACCTCCAGGTCCCCAGGCTTGGTTTGTGGTTGCCTGATGGGAACAGATTGTTTTCCTCTCTGTCCCACCAATACCCAGGGCACTCCATAAAGCTGAGGACAAACAAGGAGAATGGTTTTGTCGCTGCCTCAGAGCAGAAGGACACCAAATCTCTACTAAGTCTCATATCAACTCCTAAAATGAGCTTCAGACACCACAGGCCAGACTCAGGATCAGCCACAAGGTGTTCAGTGTTTGCCGAAGCTCAGGAGACAGGAGAACATCTGGCCTCTCTCAGCACTGAGCCCTAAACATGAGTGTAAGGGCTCTCTCAGTGTCCAAACAAAGCCTTGGAGAAAATCCCACCTCCACACAACAGGAGTGAAGTTATGAAGGTACATCAGAACAAGGTGCCTTCAGAAAGGGAGTTTCCTCCAAGGACCTAATTCAGCATAAGGGTTTGGGCACTGAGTGCCCAAGGAAGATTCAGCTCATCTCAGGTGTGTTCTGCAGGGATGAACAGCAGCCATCAGCCAAAGCACACGTGGCCATAAGAAATGTCCATGTCCCTCTGTGGTACTGAGTATGACCCCACAGGAGATCAAGCAGCTGTTCTTCACCACCACCCAGCCTCAGACAGAGACAGGATGAAAAGAGAAACTCATAGGAAGGGAACATGCCCAAGAACAGTTTAGGTGGGTAGAAGTCACAAGTACACTCTGTGCAGCTAAACTTTAAAATCTGGCCTGGCAGGCAAGGCCCAAATGCCCCACAGCAAATGGGGAAGAGGACAACTCTGCCAAGTCTGCGTCACTCCATCCCACAGACTCTCGACGTTGCCCAACAGCCTTGACTCCAGGTTGCTCATCACCAGAAACTCTCTGTAAGAGCTGGGGAATAAACTGGAAACAAAGTGATGTAAGAGATGGTGAGCTGGAACAGCAGCATCTCTTAAAAAAATAGCAGTGGTGATGCCAAAAGGAGAGAGATGGAGTGTGTTAAGGGGAAATACAAGAAAACTTGATACTTCTTGATTTAACGTATATGTATTTTCATTTTAATGCCTGAACTTCACCTTCTCCTTATGTGAAGATACTGCCTTTGCCAGCAGTCATGGAGAGAGGATCAGACCACGCTGTCACCTCATGTAATGAGACATTTGGCAGGAATTCAACTGACATCACCTACATATTTTGTGTGCAACTAAACCATGTGTCTAAGAGGAAACTATGTACCTGAGACCTACAAAGGGAGAGAAACCTGCCCCAGCCTTTAATGTGCTGTTTATTTGGAGGCAAATTGTTGTCAGACAAGGGTGACTGACCTCTGCACCTGGTTACGAGGTTTAGAGCACCAGGGAGCTGCAAAGGTAAGAACCAAGACTCCTGAGCAATAAATCCTGCTCATTTGGGCTTAATAAATACATTGCTCCTGCCTAAGCAAACAAATCTCAATGCTGCTGCCAGTACCTCCTCTCCCTGCTCTGCCTTTGATACAGGAAGGTTTTTATTGGGATAGATCACTACCATTAAAAACTGACAGAGTTTAATATTTAAGGCACTGTTACACTCCAAGCCTGAAACCTTCTGCAGCAATTTGTCTTCCCTTCCTGTTATGGGGTTATAAAAACCCCATGAAGTCAACCCTGCAGCACCAAAGCAAGCTGTCCAAAAAAACCCACCTATCCCAGAGGGGAGCATCATCACAGCACATAAAGAACCACCTTTTCCTTCCTCTCTGGGATTTAGGACTCCCTTGTTCAGATCTCCCAACTGTGTATCCTGATGCAGCAGCTGTGCTGCCAAAAGGGATGGATCCAGAACAGCGACTGAAAGATGCCAGGAATTACCTGCAGACCAAGCAAAATACCCACTGGAGAAGCACAATCCCTTTGCAGGAGGCCCAGGAGATGTTTAGCTCCTGTCTCTTGCCTTTTAAAATGTCATGCATTTTATTTTTATTTATTTATTTCTACACAAAGCAAAGGTCGCTCTGCTCTCTGGCAGAGGAGCCGCCTCCTCCCCAGTGCAAGGTCCAGCCTTGGTTACTGGTTTCATTCTGTGCTCACCAGTGGCTACACCCACACAAAGCCCATCAGCAGCTCCATAAAATCCTGCACTTCCTCAGCAGAGCAATCAGGCACCCCCAGTCCCAAGATACACAGTCAGACAGTAGCGTTTGTCCACAGAAAATAAATGTTTGTGCTGAGTTCCTTCCCCAGTCTGGGGAGGAAGTGCCTGGAGCACCCACTCACAGGGGAAGCCAACAGAAGCCACTGATACTCCAGAGAGCAGCCACATGGCTTTGAAACATCACAATACTTAAGGTTTGTATTGTTGGTTGTTTTTCTGGGGTTTTTCTTCCTCAAATCTCAAGGTAGCAAGTTGTCTTAAAAGTCTTCACGTGCTGGATGGGTGTTTTGGCTTCTCCCAGATGTACTGGAAGCACCCTCCCACACCTGTCACTTTTCTACCTGTGCTTCACAAGTGCAGATTCTTTGTCAAACCACCCTAAGATGAGGTCCATGCACTAGGACAGGAGAAGCAGCCACTCCACATCAGCATCCCTGGAAAACCACCCAGCACACTGGGACATGTCTGGGTGGCAGAAGCAGTGCCAGAGATGGCAAGAAGCATTCTCTGGCTTCTCACAGTGACAGTTTGGAGAAGCTCTGGAAGTTTCTTCTGCCTGTATTCATTCAGCTCACACATGGGCCTTCACACACCATCAAGCTCATTGAATTTCCCCCCTTAAGCTCCCAGTAACGGGACAAATTCAAATTTGGGAAGGCTCAGCCTGGTTCCAAGACATGACCATCCCTTCCTCTGAACACGGGTTGACAAATAGGGGTGGTCAAACTAAACTTGCCTTTGCATCAGGTAACAGAGAATGTCCCCAAGAGGGTGTTAACACCTGCAAGGACGTCTGGCTATCCCTCAATCCCTGCACACCAAGAAAAGCAGCATGAAGCTGTGTCAGGGGAGGGTTAGGCTGGACATGGGGGAAAAGGTTCTTCCCCCAGAGGGTGGTTGGGCACTGAACAGGCACAGCATCAAGGCTGCCAGAGCTCAAGGAGTGTTTGGACAACACTCTCAGGGACAGGGTGAACTGTTGGGGCACCCCTTGCAGGGCCAGGAGTTGGACTCAATGATCCTTGTGAGTCCCAACACAGGATATTCTATGATCTATGATTTTTCAAGTCACAAACCAACTCCAAAGCCACGTTCAGCTTCCAGAGCACATTTATTTTCATTATCAAAGCCAGATATTCAGCAGAGCTGCTGTACCAAGACCATGGCAGTGGAATAAGTTCACACCAACCTCTGCCAGCACCACTAATACCCCCTAACCTGCACCTCAGCACTGTCCCACCACCTGATGCTTATCCCTCAAGTCAAAGATAGCGAGTGAACACTTCACTTGGCTATTTTTCTGCCAAGTCACCTCTCGGCTTTGGTTACTTCCATTCAGATCTGAACTCCCCAGTGCCAGAAGAGAATCCCCACTAAAGCTTTTCAATATCCTAAACAAGGATGCTGGATTCCCAACGTGTGTCACGTTCAGCTGTGAGCAATGACAGCAAGTGGCAGGGACAGGCAGTGCTGACACAAATGCTCAGGCTCACAGTGCATCCCATGGAGCAGTGTCAGCTTAAGGGAGCTGCCTGGAAACCAGCAGGGAAATAGGCTGAAGACATGTCTCCATTTCAGAGAGGTAATTTAACATGACACCTTTTCCTGCTCCCCTCCTTTCCCTTGTGTTGAGGACTTTGCACAGTTCACAGCCTGGCTCCTCTGTTTGCTGTAAACTCTGGACATGCCCATAGAGAGGGAATATTGTGCCAAAACAAACAAATCTGCCACCCACTTGTGGTCCTGCAACCTATTAGGAGGCAAAGGCAAGGCACATACCATTAAAACTTTAAATGTCTCCCGGGACAACAGTGAGGTCCTGCAGTTACCAACACCAAGGATTTTTCTCCATTCCTCAAGGAAGTAGAATTTTGTGTAGAAAATGGTTTGGGTTGGAAGGGGCCTTAAAGCCCATCTTGTTCCACTCTCTGCCATGGGCAGGGACACCTCCCACTGTCCCAGGTTGCTCCAAGCCCCATCCAACCTGGCCTTCAAACTTCCAGGGATGGAGCAGTCACAACTTCTCTGCCCAACCTGTGCCAGGGCCTCCCCACCCTCACAGCCAACAATTCCTTCCCAATATCCCATCTCTCCCTGCCCTCTGGCAGTGGGAACCATTCCCTGTGTCCTGTCCCTCCATCCCTTGCCCCAAGTCCCTCTCCAGCTCCTGCAGCCCCTTTAGGCCCTGGGAGGGGTTCTAAGGTCTCCCTGGATCCTTCCCTTCTCCAGGTAAACACTACCTGGACTTCAGAGTTAAGTTTATCTCTTAAAACAAAGCAGAGGTGCCACACAGGTACTCACAGAGATCTGCAGCCAAGGAAAGCACATGCTGATGATACTATTCCTCTCTCCTGCAACACATGGCCTTGGACTAGTCAGGGCTGGCAGATTTCCTCATATTGTGCTTTAATACTAATTTTACAAACACCAACTTTGCTGAGCAGAGAGAGTAAACACCATTTCCCACCTTATTACTGTTAATATCACCATGTAAAACAAGAAGTGGGGGTTTGGTGCCATGCAGGACTTGCCTCCTAACCACTGGAGAAGTCAAAGATAGCACCAATTCTCATTGTGTTGAAAGACACCAATTTCTCATCCAAATCCTTCCCTACCACTAAATCTTCACTTAAATACAGGCTGAGCCTCTAAGAACCTGTTGCTGGAACCCTGCCTCCCTCAACCACAAATCCCTTTTAGGTACTACCTTAAACTCTATTTCCAAGATGAATTACTCCATTACAGCTCCTGTTCCCCTCCCATGCCAGCAACATAACCTTGAGAAAGCTGGAAAAAGAAGCCAAATTCCTCTGCCTACAAGGCAATTCTTCCACAAGGAAAGATGGCACCTCTCAATTACATCTCTACACACTAGGCTGGTGCATCAGGCACTTTTCAAACATCATCCTTTGTGATTTCAAACCCCCAAATGGCTCTGTACTCAGCCACAAAACACCCTTTTGAACTACTGCATGCAGAAGAAAATTCAGGCTATTTCTAGCTGAGTCTCCTCAGGCAGATCATGAAAACCAGGAGGTGGCACGAGGACATTTCAGATTTTTCAGGAGAAATTCATGCCCTGAGAGTGCAGGTATGAGGGGCAACACACTTGGCACAACACCCCATCTTGGGTGGCCAGCAGCAACCCAGGAGCATGCCCCCAGGAGCACACACTGATGCTGTGTCAGAGCTAAGGACTTGGAGACCGTTTCATGACCTGTGATATCATCAATGCAATGGTGCTGGACTGATTTTCCCCAGTTGACTGAACCTGTCCTGCTTGTGTGTGAAATCTGTGCAGCCTCCTGGTCTCCACAGAACAGAGCTCTGCAGCTTGAGTCACACAGGGCAGCTCATCTCCTCCCTGAACCTGTGACCCTCAGAGCTCATTTGAGGTGAAGCACCATCCGTGGTCACAGCAGCAGCACTGTGTCCCCAGAGACAGCTTCCCAGAAAAAGTAAAACTGATACAATTTCAGCCAACTTGAACATTTACATCAGAAATGGTTTTTTTACCTATTTCCACTGATAGGTGGGATAACAAGAACTGGAAGAATATGGTTTTGTCACAGAAACTGCCCAGATTTAAGGAAACACAGGACAAGGAGTGGGAAGCACCAAGTGCAAGTATTCCCAAGTCTGGTGCTGGGTAGAGGGAGAGATCCACACCTGTATTTTCAGGGAAGGCTCAGGCAGAGCAGAGCCCACAGGACCACCAACACGCTACTTCCCCACACCTCAACCTGACCTTACCTCCCAGCTTCCCATTTAACATCCAGCTACCCAAAAAGCCACCTTCCTGTTCCTCCACCCATCAAACCCCTTCAAGTCTCACCATTTCAGCAGCTCTGGCACTCTTCTGACCTCTCAGTGAGCCAACCCCAGGACTGCACAGCTGGCTGCCAGACTGCTGTGGGTTGGAACAGACCTTAAAGCTCATCTCATTCCATGCCCTGCCATGGGCAGAGACATCTTCCACCAGACCGGGTTGTTTTAGCCTGGCCTTGACACTTCCAGGGATGGGGCAGCCACAGCTTCTCCAGGCAGCCTGTGCCAGGGTCACACCATTACTAATAAAAGATTAAAGGAAAGCTCAGAATCAGCTCAAGGAAAGGTACAGGTAGATGCCACCATGCATCCTTCGCAGTAGCAGGTTGCCACATACTGTTGCTCCATTACCTGGATAGCAAAAGAACTTGGGGACAATTGGACATTTATGATTCTTCTAACCCCCCAAAATAAATGCACAGACTCAATGAGTTCTCCTTCCCCCTGTCCTTTGGTAGTTTTCAGTAGCTCTTTTCATCTCCTCTATAACAAAAGGCCAAGAACAGGAAACCTCTTTTCTGTGTTAACTGCAGGAGCAACTGCTTTCCCTCAAACACACCTTCCACCCTCATGGATTTTTGAAACACTAGGATGCAGCATGGCCTCCCTCCTCCATCCCACGGGGAGAAAATAGGACAGGAAACATTGAATTTCAAAAGTAGCAGCAGCACAAGGCAAAGGAGTCTGAGTACCAAACTCACATCCTGCTACAAGAAGAGGACATTCAAGTTACCTCCTGCTTAAGTGATACTAAAATTTCATGCTAGGCACCTAGAACTTCTGAAAAAACACTAAAACAAAGTCTAACATGTACCAAAATCCCTAATTGTGGAGACTGGAGCATCCACACTGTGTCCTGAAGCATTTCCAGCACTGAGAAAGGCTTACTTCCAGCAGAAACATCTATAATCTAGAGCTGCAGATCCTTTGATCTCTGAAATCCTGAAGCCAGACTCTGCAGAGCTGAACTTCTCTACCCAATCCTTGTTTCTTGGGTTCAGAGCTGTCACCAGTACCCCCAGCTAAAGACCAATATGTTTCCTCTTGAAGATAATCTGTCCAGTTCACATCTCCACATCCAACTGCACAACACAGAGAAGCACAATGGCAGCAAGAGATCCTTTGTAGGGGAGAGGAATAGTAGAATTTATCTGGTCTCTGCAGACCTGGACAAGAAAACAATAGACCTCAAAATCCAGGTCCCTTCTCACACAATCCCAGCAGAGGAGGCCCTGTGCAGTCTCCTCCCAGGCAGAGCACTCCTGGAAGGACAATGCTACACAAATTCCAAAAATGGGGACGTTTCAGAGACAAGAGCTGCTGGGACCTCCTCACAGTGCCCACCAGGACCACTCACACCATGTCCCCCAGTAAAACTTTGGGACAGTTTTGCCTCCCAGCTGAAAAACTGAGGCAGGAGTTGGTTTCCCATGGGAATATGAAATGGACTCAGTCTAGCAAAGCACAGGGATTGACCACAGAGGACCTACAGACCCACAGCAGGATCCTCACGTTGGCACATCCACCAGTCTTAACTCACACAGTGCTAATTGCCCCAGGAGAGCTAATTCTCCTAAGCCTGACCCCACCCTCTGCTCCCAACAGCACTTTTATGGGAAACCATGGAAGAAGCCTCCCAGCATACCACAAAATCAGGATCCCTCGTTGCTCAAATGGAGCTGCCAGGCTTGCAGTGGGATTTTAGCAAGGAAATGGAAATCACAGTGACACACAATTGTTCCGCCCCCCGCTCGCCTTCACACATTTCTCACAGGTCAATTTTAAAGAATTAAGTCTTGTTCAGCAAAACATCTGGTGGCTGTTGCTACAGGAAACCGACTATCTGCAACATTTGAGCAAAAATAATGAGTTACATAAAAGCCAGACTGCATAAGCAAGGACAAGCGTTTTGCCAGTCTGTGAATCTCAGACCTTACGTGAAACCTTGTGTTTAATTTTTGGGTTAGAACACAATGAAGTGAAGCCATACACACAACCAAAGCCATAAAGGTTCAAGTTTTCTCTAAGTTTCTGAGAGTATAATCCTCCAGCATTGGACTTAACCTTCCAGCCAGCAAGTGTCCTAAAGATTTTCTGTAAACAGCAGAGACAGATGAATTACAGCTTAAAAATGGACCAGCTCAGCTCTAGGCACTTTCAGATTTAGTTCAAGCCAGGACAAGTTAAAGAGTTAGAGAAGAGGGGTTTGGTCTTTAACTATTTGAGTCAGTTCTCCTCTAACTAGTGGAAGAATATTTTCCCTTAATGCTCCAGATCCCCCTTTCCTCAGGGTTTCTCAGCATCCAGACACCAACACCCACCAGTTGATTCTACACTGGGCTGAGCAGGAGGAGTGATTTTGTGGGAGAAGCTGAGCAGGAGCTCTAATGCATCACCATTCAAGTCCCCAAGCCCAACCAGAAGCCTTAAAGATGACAGATCTCTGATGGGGGCTCTCCAGCTCCTGGAGTCCCATCACAGAAGGGGCAGCATTCCCGAGAACATCCCCAGCAGGCAGCTCGAATATACTGGAATTGCACTTCACATGGTGTACCTTTCTACAAATAGATATTGCTGTGCTTTGAGCAGCACTTAAATAATCCAGAAGTCTGATGGATGACTAATACAACCAGAAAGCTCTGTGCACAGGAGGATCTTTCAGCTTCCACAATCACCAGAGCCCCTTGTGGGATGCAGCCAGAGAACAGGGGAGGCACCTCTGGCTGTCCCTGGTTCTGACACGGACCCCGAGGCTCCTCTTGCTGTTCCTCTTGTCCATTTATGCCACCCAGGGAAGAATTATGCTCCTAAACCCAGATTCCTCACGCTGGATGTGGCTCACCAAGGATACCATGAGCCAGCTCCTCACTGGTGGGGATAACACACAAACCCAGGAGGGGAAGCACCTGGCACTGGTTCCACTGGAGCTGGGAAGGAGTCAGGCCAGCGCACCTTGGGGATCCAGAGGCAGGGGACACACAGGTGAAGACACAAATGGATGAGTCATGGCAGGAGTCAGGATGTGCTCACAGGGGCAAGTGGAAGTCATGGAATGGGAAAACCAGAGCTTCTTTAAATATTAAATTAAAATGTACAAAAAGAGGCAGGAACAGGACACATGCTACAACCCCAAATCTCATAGAAAATATGATTCAAAAAAATTTCCCAAGATCTCAGACGTTTTACAGGCAGGATATAGAAAAACAAGTGACTTCAGCCCCAAAAGAAACCCTTCACAACATCACAGCAGCAAAGCTTTAAACCACAGAGGCTTATCTTTGGGAGAAAAACAATGTGAGACAAGACACAGTCAGGAGACACAGGCTCTGCTGGACTCAGAGAAGATATTAACGCTCTGTACTGCATAAGCTCAAACTAAAGACTTTTCAACAATTAATGACACTCCTACTACTGCCACCAAAAATAGACAAATTGGTTTTAGGGGATGAAGCTGCAAAAATAATTTGAGATACAATATCAAGCAAAATTGAAACCAGATTTCTCTTCCAGGCTGGAAGCTACTGAGAACATGAAACTCTTGTCCATCCATCTGCCCCCTCTCAGCAGAAATTACCAAAAGGTAAGAGCTCATGAAGCTTTCTACAGAGAAAACTGTAACTGGGAATTACAATTTAGAAAAAAAAATCATTTTTTCATGTCATTTTGACCAAAAATAGGAACAACATTCCCAAAGGATACTGCACAACCATGGTCCTAAACAAAACACCTCAATGACTTAATCAGGATCACTTAGTCTGCACAGAAAAATAGTTTATCACCATGAAAATGGTTTTTCAGAAGTCCAGAAAAGGAAACTTACTGCCAGTTTCAGACTTTATGTACACCCAAAAAGTTCCTGTGCCAAGCAAGAACTTGCACCCTCTCAAGGTCACCCCTCTCACCAAACCACCACACTTGCTGTTTTTTTCACAGGAAGGGATCTCTCCACACTGGAGTCAGTCCAACACTCTTGCCTGCAAACCTTATTCCTTTTGATTTCTGCAGAGGAAAATTTTCCCAACAACTTCGGTTTTGAATTTTCTGCTCATTCCATAAGTCAGTTGAGATTGAACAGGCAACCAAGCCCCTGTTTCACTTGTCACACTGGAACAAACACTTACACACAGAACACATAAACTCTGCTCTCCACAACAAACTTAAAGCACTTTTAGAGAAGCTTCAATTCACCACAAAACACTCTGGACTGTCTTGGACTTTAATCCTGCCCAATTTCCTTGTTGGAGTTATTTGTCACTGACAAGCAGCATTGCAGTCACCTACTTCTCAGCTCAACACGTGTGTTGCTAAAAATAAAGCCAGGGAAAGGAAATCAGAGATGTAAGTTCCCAGAGAAGTTACTTCAGATGAAAAATGCTGAGAAAATTGAGAGGAAAAAAAATTAAAATGGATATAAGGAATAAGAAATGAACAAGCTGCATTCAGGTCTCTAAGAATCCTTCCACAGGTATTTCATGTACTCCAGTGATGAGTTACTGGATTCTTAGGGTCCTCCCTTATATACAGAACCACAGAATGGTTTGTGTTGGAAGAGACCTTAAAGATCATCTTGGCCACTGGCAGGGACACGTCCCACTATCCCAGGCTGCTCCAAGCCCTGTCCAACCTGGCCTTGGACACTTCCAGGGATGGGGCAGCCACAGCTTCTCTGGGCACCCTGTGCCAGGGCCTCCCCACCCTCACAGGGAAGAATTCCTTCCATGTATCTCACCTAAATTTGCCCTCTGTCAGCCTGTTCCCATTGCCCCTTGTCCTGTCACCCCAGTTCTGATGAACAGTCCCTCTCCAGCCCTGTAGCCCCTTCAGGCCCTGAAGGTGCTGTGAGGTCTCCACACACCCTTCCCTTCTCCAGGCTGAACAGCCCCAGCTCTCCCAGCCTGTCCCACAGGGGAGGTGCCTCTTACCAGTATGGCTGGGTTTGGGTTTTTTTAGGAAGGAATATTTGAGTTCCATGCTAAGACACTCCAGAACACCAAAGGCACTGGTACTCACCATACAATTTTTAACTTCTTAGGCCTGTTACCCAAAATCACAGGGCAGCAAGTGTCAGGGCACGGGAGCAGCAGAGCAGCCAGGCAGGCATATCTGTAGGGAACCTGGGCAGGAAGAAAGGACATTTCAGAAAGTCTCCATGCAACAGTTCCCACCAGCAACCTCCAACCTTGCTGTATTCTGCCTAAAAAACAAAAAAGGCATTGTTTGTTTTCAGTTGGATGTGGCAGCTTCCAAGTACTGGGGATGAAATGGAGCCAAGCATCCCTGCTTAGAGGAAAATGATGTTCCTCTCCCAATGTCAGGGCAAGCTCAGAGCTTTCCATGCAATAAATAATGGGAATCTCAGTTCAGAAAAGAGTGTTTTCTTCAAATATAGATGTTTCTTGCTCTTTGGTAATTTGGGGTTTGCTTTTTGGTGAACTGTGTTTCCCCACCTTGGCAAACAGGTTCCCAAACCTGACCTCCAGTGATGCAGCACCCCTGGGCTGACTCCACCTCCTGAGATGCTCCAGGCACTTTGGTCAGAAGGAAGCACAAGAGGGGTTTTCTGTTTATTTGTGACTTTTTCTCTTTAGAAAACACCCCTCTGAGCACAGGGCACAAACAGCAATTTTTGAGGGGGAGTGTGCTGTAACAGGGACGTGGGAGTCAAATGAAAATGAAACTATTCCTGGAAAGCTCTTCCCAGAGTAACACACTGCTCCATTCCCCACTCAAAACCTGGGCATGTAACATCCTTCAGAAGAAAACACTCGGGCACTTCTAACAAAAATGACAATTTTAAAAAGCAGCTCTAAGTTCTGAGAGGCTCTGACCATCACCTGGCAGACACACAAGCAGCCAGGCTCCCCAGTGCCCAGCAGCCATTCCAAATCCATGCCTAAATCAGCACCTCCACCTTTGTTTTCCTAGCTGTTGCAGCAAGGATAGACATTTAAGGGTCCATATAAACATCTTAAACCTCTTTTTCACTAAACACATAGGGGTACTGGGGAGCATTTTTGGTGTCTCTGACACCAGGACAGCCCGAAGCCACCGTGGCCATGCTGCCCAGCGATGCTGCTTTGACTGGATTACTCAGGAATTCAGTGTCCACCTCTGCCCTGTACTCTCAGAAGCTTGTGGTCAGCCCAGTCCGAGTCCCATCCGTGCTCTCCTGTTGTCATTCCTGGTTTCTGTCCTCCAGAAGCTTGGAGGATTGCTCAATGGTGGTGTGGCAGACTTCAAAAGTCTCCAGGAGCTCCCAACAGCTATTATTAATCAATCCTGCTCTACAATTATCCAGCACCAGCTCCAGAATGAAGCCAACCTCTGGGGTGAGGAACACACACCAGCACCCCAGCGTGAGTGACACCCATTCCTCTCAAATGAAAAGGCATCGAGGAGCTGAATGGAGCCCTCAATATTAAGTTTATTGTGAAGCATTTAAGGACAACTTTTGTTCTACTTGAAATTAAGGCCATTCCAAGTTATTTGACCGGGTCAGAGGCTGCAGCAAGGGAGAACCGGCCAAACTTGTACCAAACCAAGACCTACAAGAAAGGGAAAATACGAGCACCTATTCCCAGGGAAGGAGGGACTGCAGCTTTATTTAATCCCTTGTCATCCTGGGCAAAGAACAGGAGCATCCAATTAACAGGACAGTCCACCAGCCTTCCACCTTTGCTTTCTTGCCACGTTGAACATGCCCCACTTCAACTTTGAAGAAATACCAAAAACTGTGCACAAAAATTCCAAACAGGGGTTCATTGGCCAGAAACTCACTGGGTTTCTTTACATCAATCCCAACCTCTGTAAAATGTGGTGACTCCAAACAAGGAAGCGGAATGGAAAACTCTATTTATAACCAATCATCTCATGCTGTCCTCAGGTTCAGGTCTGAAGCAGGGGTTAGGCATTATTCATGTTCTGCTCGAAGAACAAGACAACCAGCAGGTTACAGAGGAGCAAAGTGTAACATGGGAAAATCCCCTGTACTGGTCAGGCTCTGCCACTTCCTACTGGCAAGGACAAGGGACAAACCCCATCCCTACCTCATCCAAGACCTCTTCTAGCAGAGCTTTCAACCTGTACACGACTCCCATGCTCACACAGACAGGTTCAAAAGGCAGAGCTCAGAGTCCATCCTTTCCCCAGCTGTACACCCAGAAATCCCATCTGCACTGAACTAGGCCGGGAAGGCAGGAACCTCCTTTAGCTGCAAGCATGTCATGGAACAGAAAGGCACCTCTGGCAGCAGCAGAAAGCAATGGTTAGTGACCAGAGTATGTGGACAGCCTGGCTGGAGCACCAGTTTACCCTGGTCACAAGCTTCAGCCTTTCCTTTTCCAACTGCTGCCCAAAGCCAAACACTGTGGAGAACCCAGGGACCATGTCCCTGTATGAAGGGAAGACTAAGGGAGAAGGAAGAATGACAATGAAACCATGAACAGCAAGCAAGAAGGACCCTCTCTAGCTCTTGACAGATAATTAACTCTTTTTTGTGTTTAATTAGCACCTCTAGCCACAGAGCTCATCTCCTGTGACATGACCTTGATGGTTCTAGTGAAGCCTTAGGTTTGGAGTTGCACAGCTCGGCTCAAACTCAACAGACCTTGGTGTTGTATGACCAAACCCATGCAGGATCCTTCCATGAGGCTGCTCTGCTTCCTAACAGGTACTTCAGGAAGAAGAGTAATTTATTTTCCAGAGTGCCAAAGGCAGAAGGACATGAAGCATTCAGGGGTGTGGAGCTGGGCACGGGTCCCACACCCTGTAATCAGGACATGCCCCTCTGCATTACTGGACAGAACCATGGCAAAGCCATCTCTTCTTAGAA
This sequence comes from Serilophus lunatus, assembly GCA_013399895.1. Classification (NCBI taxonomy): domain Eukaryota; kingdom Metazoa; phylum Chordata; class Aves; order Passeriformes; family Eurylaimidae; genus Serilophus; species Serilophus lunatus. Next base: position 1,165,472 of record VXBA01000260.1, read on the forward strand.
CACATCCAACAAGCAGCACCTTGGTTGGTCCTCAATGGTCCCTCTAGGAAGAAATTCTGTACTATAGGGGTGGTGAGGCACCAAACAGAGAGTCTGTGTACTCCCCATCTCTGGAAGTGCTCAAGATCAGGCTGGACAGGACTCTGGTCTGGTGAAAGGTGTGCCCACCAAGAGCCAAAGACGTGAACTAAACAATACATCCCATCCATCTTGACCTCCAGTTTGGAACAGCAGCTGTACACAGGTGTTGGGAGGGAAAGGAAGCAAGCAACTTGAACTTCCCCATGTGTTTTTCCACCTCCAGTGCTTTGGATTTCTGGGCCTTCCCAAGTCAGTTTGGGCTTCTGGGTGTTCCAGTGAGCTGGGGTTGTCCTGTGAAGGGCCAGGAGCTGGACTTGACTGATTCTTGTGGGTTCCTTCCAACTCCGGATACCCTACAATTCTATGAAGGACATGCAGTGCAGCCTCTTCATGAGCAAACTCAGTTCTCCCCAGACTCACAGAGACTCTTTATAGCCACAACAGCCCTTGGCTGCTTGAAGAGCAGTATCTGAACTTGCCTCCTGTTAGTTGCACCTGATCCTCTCTGAATCTCTGGGCAGGAGAAGTGGATTGTCCTCCCACGTCCACCACTGATGATTTTGTGACCTGGCCCACACCACTGCTGACCCTTTAATGTCAGCTGGATGTGAAAAACCACTTCTTGGCAGAAGGAGAAGAGTGAGACATGAACTGTGACTGCACAGACTAAATAAGCATCGTTTTGCTGGGAATAAATCAGCAGCATTATCTGCCAATTATCAGTAGACACCAAAACCAGCAGGACTGCAGAAAGGACCCCAATGACACATTAAGGTTGTCTGTTCTCAAAACATGGGAAGCTGCAAGGTCAAAAGGGGAACAATTATACCTTGTTGAGCAGATTTTCTGTCTTTTTGCCAAAACCAAATACATTCAACACCTGAGAAGAGCTGGACGGGAAGCTGGATACTTTAAATACTTCACTTGACTCAGTAATGCATGGACTCAGTAATTTGCAAATTCCTCCCTGAATACACCCCAAAGTCAACATCTACATTCATTGTGCTCAGCTGGAGGAAAAGAGAGGCAGCTTTTATCCCACACTGTACTCAGGCACTGCTCAGAACACCATTAATCAGCTGACACACGTGTAACAATATAAAAATATGAAAACGTGCTATTGCAAACCCCATTTGACACCTCTCTCCCAGTTCCCTTAACTCAGGAGTAGCCTACACATTTCCAAAGCAGCAACAGAATGCTGCAAGCAGGTCTAGATCCCGATCCTGCCTTCACAAAAGGAAAACAGCAAACATTTTTTGGAGTTGCCCTGTGGCATGTCCAACTGCCATCCCAGCATGGGAAGGTTCCACGTTCCCAGTAAGCCCCAGAACGTGTGTGTACCTCTGAGGCAATGCAGAAGCCTCCACTTTGTTAACAGCAGAATATTGAAAACTTCCAAACAGATGCCAGTGATTTCTGTGATGGAAGGGAACAGAACGGTGCCTCTAACAACACAAGGAGCTACAAAATTCAGAGAAGACATGTTCAGATGGAGTCTCCTCACAACACAGGAACGCCATGGAATGAAAATCTTTAAAGCCTTTGACTCACCAGGAACGGAGTCCTGCTTATTCTAAATTAGATTTCACTATATAATATGTTTTCCCTGACTGTACTTGAGATATTCCCAGCACGGAGCTCGAGTACGTGCTTCCAGCAGCAGCCACTCCATATGATGTGGTGTGATGACATCTCAGCCTGGGAGCACAGAGGTGTGATGGCTCTGCTGAGGACACTCACACAGATAACTCTATTTTATTTCTCCTCTCCCCAAACCTGTCTGGTACAGCCTCTAAGCCTGGAACTCAAACAGAGAAAGCCCACCCAGGGAGTATTTTACTTTTCACTTCAAGATGATTTAACCTTTTTCCCACAACAGCTGCAGATACTGTGCAAGGAACAGTAGCCTGGAAGAAACAGAATATGTGGCTCTGGGAAAAACAAGCACATATCTTAATGTGAAACATCTGCTTTTAACTCTTCTTCAACTGCAAATGAAGAGTTTCCCTTTAGGCTTCCCCTGGAACAAGAGCAGAGGGAACTCCCTGACACAGTGTCCAGTGAGGGTCTGGGTGCCCCAAGCTCAGGGAGGGCCAAGATGGAACATCCACCTTGATGAAATATGGCGTGATGAAAAATGTTTAAAAGTGGGATTTTGAACTCCCACTATCTATCAGGAGAGGCCTGGAGGAACATCCTGATCACAACCTGCCCTAAGTGCCTCTCCCCAGCACTCACCTCACATCTCCCTCTGACACATACGGTACTTGGCTCACACACCTATTACCATTATCACAGTGCACTTGGCTCATATTTTGTATCATTATTATTATTTTCTTCTTTTCCAGGGATCCCTTTATGGGTTCCATGAGTCACACAATTAATACCCTTCCAGCATCTGCACAAGAAACGATCCCACTCCTACCCCTCTGGGAAGAGGGATAAACCCCTCCTAAGTGAAGTTTAAAGTCGTGCCAAATGGCATTTGTCATCTTTGGCATGGCCTGGTTCACAGGTGTCGATCTCAGCCCGGATCATCACGCAGTAACACTTTAAAAGAAAAATGAAAAAATAATCCCATCCAATCTACAGAGTTTTCTTGCAAGATCCCTTTGATTCACATCTGAAGATGAGCTGCTTCAGTTCTTCACAGCTTTTGAAGGAAGGATAACTGAGCTCTGTTGGAGCACTGGCTGCTCCCACCCTTTGCAGAGAAGACAATTTGCTCCACATTTCCCCTTACACTGGTTTACTTAGTTTACTTAACAGACTCTTGATTTAACGCTCTTCCGAACCATCAGCTCAGCTGAGACTCCTCCTCAAGCCTAAGCATGAGCCACAAACTCAAATGCAGATATCTAAGACCCTTTTCTCCACCCTGAGAGATTCAGAAAGCTTGTCACGTGCTCAGATGACACCTCTAAAGAGAGGGAGTGACACTAAGTTAAGCATCTCCTAAAGAGCTTTGGGAGACCTCAGGCTCTTTGCTGCTTCTGGATCTCCCTCCTGGTTCTCCTCCTCCTTGTGTGAACCCCATGCATGCCCCAATAATTAGGAAGATGCCTGCAGTCTACAACTGGTGCCAGGATGAAACAGCACCTCTGAAGGAAAACCCAGGCATGTCCTGCGTAACACTGAACAACTGAAGAGCTGCAGCAACCCCCTGGAATTCCTGCTGGCTTCTCCTCTTAGCAGACCCACTGGTGGGCAAGTGTAACTCATCACAGCAACAGGAGAAAACCAACACAACAGTACCTGGAGAGCTTTGTGACAGGGCAGCTCCGGAACAGGTTTGACAAGCCCCAGTAGCAGCATATGGGAAAGGAAGGCCCCAAGCCTCCCCTTCTGGGCACAGCAGTTCCCTCTGTGGAGGTAACAAAAAAGCCTTCAAACACTCCACAACAGGATGTTTCAATCACAGGTAACCTATTGAAACACCAAGTTTCGTGCTTAGGTACAAAACTACACAAATAGCTCTTCATATGTGCTACAAAGTACTGGTTTAATCGTCTAATTTCTGATTAAAATGAGATTTTTAGCGGGCACAGAGCAGCAAACTAAAAAAGGAACCCAGGGTGGGTCAGCCAGGACATGAACAAAGGCAAAACAGCACCGGGGCTGTGCTGCAATCGTTGTTATACAAACACTGCATGTAATCAGCGTGACACTGGGCAGGACATTTACATGTGCAGCTTCACTTCTGGCTGTCCCTGCCCAGTCCCAGCTATCAGCCCATCACCACTCAAGGAACGCCTGTTTCCCTGCTGGATCCCACATCAGGAAAGCTGAAGAGAGGCATTGTGATCACCTCCTCCCACTTTCTGCATAAAAAGGTGGAATTTCAAGAATTTTTCCCTTTTAAAGGGACCAAGAACTTCATGTTCAATGACTTTCTTCAACTCTTATTTCTGATTTTATTTCCCTCATTTCCATTTCTACCTATCCCACCCTGGAACACTTTCACTCATGAGCTGCAGTATGTTGTGAGTCACATCTCCTTTGAACAGGCACAGAAACAGGAGAGCTGTAGGTGTGGACAGTGTAGTGGGAAACAGCTGGAGATTCCCCCTCCTGGATGAATCTCTAAGCTACCTTCCAGAACTCCTCAGAAACATCACCTCCTCATGCTGCCCCAGGGTTCTGCAAAGGCAGGAGGTTCATAAAGGTGGAATAATAGCAAGAACACTTCCTGTGTCAGCTCTGGTCATGGATGATCCAGGGAGCAGCAAGGTTCTGCAGCATGATCCAGCACAGATGTTGGCATGGACCTACTGCCCAGTCCCACCACTGTTCATTTTATGGACCTGCTGAGCCCACTTTTGTCCAATCCCTTTATGAATGCAGTTAAAACAGCAGCTTCCACAAACTCCTACAAGGTCCAGAAGTTTGTTGCCTATTTTTTAAAGAAATCCCTCTGATCCCTAGAGTCTCAGGCCTTTCAGGCTCCCCAGGACAAGCAGCTCCTCCCCTGCCTTCAGCTGAACTTCCCTTCCCCATGTGTTTTCCAAGTCTGGGGAAGATGCAACGACCAGAAACGCACAATGCAATAGATGTAGTCACACACTCACCCACTGCAATTCCCTCAGCCTCTTACTCAATGACCCTAATCCTTAATCAGATTAATATTTCAGCCCTCCAAAAAAAAAACCCCACAAAGTGTCCTACCTGTAGCAAGAGAGTGGTGTGCCAACAATAACCGAGTCACTGCCGGGGGGAGATGAATCCCAACGGCTCCAAGCTGTGCCCGTGCCAATAAAAAGGGGTTTGCCCACTCACCTGAAAAAGAGTTTCTCTCACAAGCCAAAAAAAACCCACACCACTCAATGTGCTCCTAAACACAGCATGGCAGACACTTGAAAATCCTGTTCGACTTCCCAGCAACTCACCCCATTCAGCTGGCAGCGTGCTACCAACTTCAGAGGAATCTGGCATTTCTGGAGGGTGGCAGAAGAGCTCCAGGAGCCTGAGTACACACTGAAGGCATCTTCTTGGTTATGCTCGTAGGATGAATTATGTATTTAATTAGAAGCAGCTCCAACAAGAAGCTGCTGAAGCTGAACGCGGCGGGTAAGTCTCACTTCACACAGGGAGGGCAAACCCACGCGAGGACGCAGATGCCAGGACCGGCCACCTCTGTGCACCGGCTCACACACACTGCAAACTTCTTCCAGAAGCTGCAGCAGAGTGTTATTTTGCACAGATAAGCTTAATGTTACCTCGAAGGCAAATATTACCCTTCCCACAGTTTGGAAATTGCATCTGGATGAAGCTGCTTTGATTCAACTTCCGCTTTCAAGGCCTAATCTCCAGCGTAGCTGTCAATTAGAGACCTTCATTACTGAGTAATCTGCTCTACACACCACGTCGTGCCTGTCTTCTTTGGAGCCTTAATATCACCAGTGAGGATGGCTTTGTAGCAGGAGACCATTCACGGACCTTCTGCACTGCGTGCAGATCCAGAGTGAATTCCTGCCAACAGCAGCTCTGGAGGAGCGCTGGCCAATGACAAGCACAAGACTTTTGGCGTCATCGAGCCTCAAAGCTCTGTCCACCACAGAAAAGCAGCATTTATGTGTTGATAGAGATACAAGTAGGAAAAGTCCTTGCAGCACAAGGTCATACCAAGCTTGCTAGAAGACTAAATTTAGCCACCTGTGCCTCAGGCAAGTCTGTTAGTTATGGGAAGCTCAGATGCTGGTGTGGAGCAGTGGTCCCAGGATAAATCCCTTGGAAGACTTGACTCCATTTAATTGCAAATGATCTCAAAGCTATTAACAAGGATCCCAATCTCAATCCATCAAAGAGGAGACGTCTTTGAATGCCACACAAACCCTGGACACTGGTGAGCCTGTCAAGGCTGGTTTGCTTCAGTGGTATAAAGTACTACTACTCTACGTTCAGAGTCAGAGTCAGCAGGAGGAGCCCAAGAAGATTTAACAGATGGGGTTTCAGCACAAATGTATTTTAGAACACCTCCTTAGCAAGCACATTTCCTACTCTAACGCACCTCACGCTACAGTTCTCACAGCCACACAAGAGCGGATTGACAGGAACTCAGGGATTATTCCAAGCTTTTGTAAACAGTTTGCCGGGACTGATCAAACAGTTTGTGTGAAGACAAGCCCTGGTTTACCAAAAAGTTTCACAGCAAACAGTTTTGTCAAACATTTTAATTTCCAAGCCAAAAAGGCAGCGACAACTCAGCTTTTTTCAGCTGTGGTGGAGGTCTCAGGATCAGTATCAGCATGAGCCCCTGGAGGGACCACAGAGCTCAGCTGAGCCTCAATGTCCAGGATCACTGCAAGAATCCACTCACAGGAAAAAAACAAGTTAAAGAATCTTGTAAAGGATTCTGGTTTCAAGTTACCACTGAGGAATATCTGCATTATCTGCCTCAGCCCTGAAGGTCTTCAGAGATGCTGCAGAACCTATTTTGGTGCCAGAAACCCAAACAAGGAGCATTAGCTCAACCACACAAAGTCAGGCTTACTAAAATCACTGCATCAAGTCCAACTGGACACAAGGTTTCTTGTACTGAATGTTGAGTGTACACAGCCCAACGAGGCACCTGGAAGTCACACTCCATCCTCTCACACCTCTGAAAACAGGTGGGAGCACAGAAAGGTGCCCAGACATCCACGGCTGCTCTCACAGCCAAACTGTCCCTGCAGCGACCCCAGCCAGCAGCATGTCCAGACCCTCAAGTCCCCCACTCAGATCTATCACCACAGCAGCCAAGTTATCACCAAACCCCTGTCTTTGATCACATTGTCTTCTTAAGGTCAAAACATCAGAAACAGAACAAGTGGTTCCAAAACACCCCGCTCCCAATCGTGGATCTTGACAACTGAAGGTGCTCTGGCACACACAGTAACTCCTAACATTTAGAAACTATGAAAACCACCAAGTACCAGCACTGTACCCAGTAAATCCCGACAGAACAAAGGGCTGTGAGTTGGTTTGGAGCCAAGTACCAGTTTTGGATAGTAACCACAGGATAACAAGGACTTCAGCAGAGATCTTCCCCTCTCAGACGCCGAGCGCAGCCCAGCGAGGATTTACCACCACTGGTGTTGCATCCACCACGAGTCAAACTGAAGCCACAGTGCTGCCAACACTTCACAGAGATTCCTCAGAATGAGAAACCTGTCAAAACCTTTCCAAACAGAGGAGAGCTGGGAAGCAGTATCAGATGCTGAAGTGGCTTCGGGGCTGATCTCAGCTACAGGATGATCCTTTGGAGAACCTGAGGGCCTTTAAAGCATCCAAGCCAAGTCAGCTGAGGTGGTCTGTGGTTCACAGAACACGAGTGCAACCATGGAATGAGCACTATTCAGGGTGGGGAAGAATCATAAAACCACACACTGGTTCAGATTGGAAAGAATCTCAAAGCTCATCTCATTCCATCCTGTGCCATGGGGAGGGACACCTTCAACTAGACCAGGCTGCTCCAAGCCCAGTCCAACCTGGCCTTGAATGGCTCCAAGAACCTCCCTACCTGGAGGATGTGCACAAAGAGGTATTTTGGAAGCATTTATTTCCATCTAAGAAGTTACTTAAAGCACGTGTTGGCCAAGGCCCTCCCTCGCAGCACGAGTCAGAGTGTTGTGACCTGCTCCTGCAGCCCTGCCAAAAAATGACAGCAAGGAGTTGGCATGAGCCTCCTAAAGGAGAGACCTTTGAAGTCTAACCTGGACTTGAAAAGAGACAACTACAAAGCCTGGGGCCTCTGCTTCATTAAAATAAGGTACTTAAAATACAGGTTCTTAAGTTTCATTTGCTCATTGAAACTTGGTCTTTTAAGATCTAGGAAATAAAAACAAGCTGTAGAAACTAAACTGTGCATTACAAAGGATGACAGTTACAAGGTACCTAAGGGCAGTCAGCTTGGCCAAAGTGGGATTGGTACACAATGGAGCAGCCTGTCCCAAACCTTCAAAGAGCTGAACTTGTTCATGACACTTGCCAGAACTGCCACTGTCAATGAACAATATTACAAAACATATTTCAGAGGACTTCCTTTCATTTGTTTTAATAAACCTAAATAAGCATAAAGCACATCTATGAGGAATTTTGAGTCACAAGGAATGAAAGCTTGAAGATCCAACTAAGTTTGAGATACTTGAAACTGCTATTCTTCCAAAATCCACCTTTTATCCAAGAGAAGTAACGTTAGTGGTTGGGCTCAATGACCTTATAGGTCTTCCCAACCTAAACAATTCAATGGTTTTAAGGTCATTCACACACCCCTCCTTTCCTGATGTGTGCTCTCCGTTAACATGAAGGACAAAAACCAACAGCATCTGAATCCATCCTCTGACTTGTGACTCAGAAACGAATGTGCAAAGGAACATTGAGTTTGGCTTATTTCTACAATACATTACCTGTGCCAGGGTCTCACCTCCCTCACACCCAACAATTCCTTCCCACTATCCCATCTCTCTCTGTCCTCTCGCAGTGGGAAGCCATTCCCCCTTGTCCAGCTTTCTTGGAGCCCTTTAGGCCCTGGAAGGGCAGAATCCCCCCCTCCCCTACTGCCTACACTGTGGGATCAGCCCAGGGCGTGGGAGGGTTAAATCATGAACTGAGCTCTGCAGCAAATCACTAAGTGACCAGACCTTCCAACATAAAATAAATTGCTCCAAGGGACACTTCAGACAGGTCTCACAGAGTTCAAGCAGGTTTCAACTACAACTTGGTTTAACTACCCTCAGCACCAACGTACAGTGATTCCTTGTGGGCTGGGAAAAAGGAGTAGCTCTATAGGAAGCAGGTACTCCAGGCTTTTCTGAGCCTCATCACAAACTGCAGGAACTCCCCAGGCTTTATCACTAGATAACACATGTATATTATCCCATGTATACAAGACAGCAGCTCCTCAGGATATTTAATAAATGATGTGGCCTCCCCTAATGCTCCTTCTTCAATGTGGCGATGGCTTCAGGAAAAAAACTGGGACTGCAGAGAAACTTTCACTTCTTTGTAAACAGATTACAATTTTCCCAGCCTAAAGGAATGTCATAATATAATCATATGGAGGAAAAAGAAAAAAGAAAAGGAGCAGGAGAGCAGAGGCAGACAGGAAAACAGTTTTCCCATCTCCCCTCTGAATATCCCCAATTTCTGCGTTAAACGACTGGAGTAGCAAATCCAAGCTATTCAATTGTCTTCCACAACACAGAAGCTGTCAGGCTGATCTTCAGGGTGGAATTGCTGTCAACTCTTCAGGCTATTAAGCTGTTATCCAGAAGAGATTTGCTCACAGACGAGCAAACCAAGCCAGGATATTCAGAAAGGTAAGAGACACGGATCCATTGCAGGAGAAGGGCTGCTCTAAATGGATCTGACAGGAAGGAAGAAGGAATGAAAAGCCAGGAGAAAATGGTGGTTATCTCACCCTGATTGAGCTTCATTGCTGCTTTGGCCGATTTCTATGAAAAAAGTAGTTGTTTGAAAGGCAGGGAGTGTCTGACAATCAGAAATCTCAGAGGTAATTCAGCAAGAGGTAATTCAAATACCTCCTCCCTCTATTAAAAAAGAAAGGTCTAGAGAGGGTAATATGGAACATAGGGATAAAATAGGCAAAAGAATTGTGAGATTTTACCCTTCCATAGAATCACATAGTGGTTTGGGTTGGAAAGGACATTGAACCTCATCTTGGTCCACCCCCTGCCATGGGCAGGGACACCTTCCACTATCCCAGGTTGCTCCAAGCCCCATCCAATCTGGCTTTGGACACTTCCAGGGATGGGGCAGCCACAGCTTCTCTGGTCTCAACACCCTGTGCCAGGGCCTCAACACTCTCACACCCAATAATTTCTTCCCCATATCCCATCTATCCCTGCCCTCTGCCAGTGAGAAGCCATTCCCCCTTGTCCTGTTCCTCCAGGCCCTTGTCCAAAGTCCCTCTCCAGCTCTCCTGAGCCCCTTTAGGCCCTGGAAGGGGCTCTAAGGTCTCCTCAGAGCCTCCTCTTCTCCAGGCTGATCATCCCAACTCAGTTTCTCTCCACAGCAGAGGTGTCTCAGTCCTTGGACCATTCCATCGGATCCATGTCTTTCTTGCACTGAGGACCTGAGCTGGATGCAGTGCTCCAGGTGGGGTCTCCTAAGAGTGGAACAGAAGGGGAAAACCCCCTCCCTTGAGGCGCAATCTGTGCTTTCCACCCTGACCTCACAGCCTCTGAAGCCTTCAGCTGTCTGAGCTCTCTAGAGGTCGAGGTGACCACTGCCAAAATTTCATCAAAACCAGGAACAGTGCAGGACTCCAAAGGGTGTGTCTGCAGTGAATCCCTGTTTGTGCAGGAAGACACAACTAACCAACAGTGGGAAGGAGCTGCTGCCCATGGCCTGCAAGGGAACAGCCAGCAAAGGATGGGGAAGTTTCTGAATTTTTCATCCAGGCTAAGAATAGGAAGGCCAAGAGCCCCATGACAGCATTTCAAATAACTGCTTCCACACTTAGGCTGGACTCATTATAAACTGGGAAGGTTTTGGGATGACTGGAAGCCTGTAAAAGAACGAGGACTGCATGGATCAATCCATCAACCAAGATGGATGCAGAAAAGGAGCAGGGAAAGTCAGCAGATCCAGAGGAGTATGTATTTGAAAGATGCTGCAGCTTTGGGGGGAAAGAAGGTGATTCATAAGAACCTCATCTCCTCAAGGACTCAGACAGATGGGACAAGAATTAGCCATGTAAAAATCCACAGCTAGAAAAAAAATCAATACGGTACAGATGGAAAGAAAAAAACCAAGGGACAAGAGCGTTTCTTCACAGATGCTGGAAGTCTAAAAGTAAGATGGAAAAACTCAAATACTTGGTTTTAAAACGATAACATGGATGTAGCAAGTTCATTCAAAACACTGTGGAGAGCAGACAAGCCAAAGGTACATTTAAAGAGTACAAGGACTAACCAAACATTTAGAAGACCTAAGCTGACACCATCATTTGATTAACTTTGGTTTTTTGTGTCAGCAAGAAATCGGAATTCCAAGCTTAAGCCAGTAAAATAGAGCCTCAGCCACTCAGGCAGTGGCAGCAGCTGTCACACTGTCACCAGCAGGCTGCACAAGCAGGAGACACAGCACTGAACAGGCTGCAGGTGCCTCCTTGTTACCAGTGCCAGTGTCAGGTTGGTGTGGGACAACAGCACCAAGTCCTTGCAGAGCATAAAGTGACTCCTTCCCAGCAAAGGATGAGAGAAGCAGCGACTCACAGAACCATGGAATGGTTTGTGTTGAAAGAGACCTTATAAACCATCTCATCCCACCCCCTGCCATGGGCAGGGACACCTTCCACTACCCCCGGGTTGCTCCAAGCCCTGTCCAACCTGGCCTTCAACACTTCCAGGGGTGGGGCAGCCACAGCTTCTCTGGGCACCCTGTGCCAGGGCCTCCCCACCCCCACAGGGGACAACTTCTTCCTAACATCTCATCTGAACCACTTCCTCCTTTTACCTTGGGTGGCAGCTGGAATACTGGTGTGAGCCCTGTGGTGCAATCCAACTATGCCATAGGAGCAATCAAAGCCAATCCATCCTGCACAGCAAAGCTAAATGTCTAAGAAGGAAACAAAATCTACACTTATAAGGTTTTAATTAAAAAAAAAGGTTAAAAGTCACACAATTTATTACTGGATTAAAGATTAGAAAGAGACAGTGTCTCCTAAACTTAGAATTGTGTTTTACACCCACTGTGCTGAGCTTGGCCATCTCCACTCTCCCTGCTTGACTTTGGGGGGTTTTGGGGGGCAAAGGACCACTCAGAAGACAAGGTGACAGCGACACCCAAAGCTACACAGGAGGAGGATGGGGAAGTGTCCCTTGGTTAATGCTGCTGGCTCAAAGACACTTGGCCCAGGTTTCACAGAATGATTCAGTGGTGTCTGGGTGACCCCAGCCCAGGCAGCCACTCTGGACAAACCAGAGGTGGCCTAAGCTCAGCCTAAATGGATGCTAATTATATTGTATAAAATGAACTCATGTCTCAGGAGTTAGTCAGGGGCTGTTGGCTTTTTTTTTTTTTTTTCCTTTTCCTTCTTCCTTTTGCAGTAGATGGAGCACATTAAAAAGAGAAAGGCAGCTGATACAGTCCATTGAAAAAAACCAAGAGTACTCCACGGCAGGATCCTTCAAAGATCTTTGGAGAAGAAAAGTCGACAGGATAAATAGAAAAACCCTTCATGTACATAAGTGAGTGGTAAAAAAGAGTAAGGAAGGTTTTGTAGCAGGAGGATTCTGCTCAACTACACTGAGCTGTGCAGTTACTAAGATGACAACATTTGCTACTCTGAATAATTCAGGATGATCAGTAAATAAGAGCCATGACTCCAAGGAATTGCAGTAAAATCTCGTGATGTGAGTGGGTGATACAATTCACAGCACAGCACATCAGGAACAACCACCCTAACTTTGACTTCCAAAAAATATGACAGACTGAACTCAAGCCAACCCTGAACAGGACTACAGCTGAGTATTCCACAAAAACCACAGCTCTGTGGTTTTTAGATCACTAACAAACAAGCAGAATATCTGCAATTACAGAGACAATAATTGAGGACAAAATACCTCTAAAACACCTCTAAAGAAGCACCTGCACCATAAATATCCCCCACTGAGCTGATCAGCACCTCTGCCAACCTCCCCTGTTCACCTGAGCCACCCCTGTCCCAAGGAGGTTGGAGCAGAGCTGGCAATGACATGAAGAGGGAGAAGAGATATGGAAAAGGAAAGCCAAAATATGTGAGGACAATTCAGCCAAGAGACCACCAAGAATAGTAAAAGTAGCTTCTTGAAATCATGAATATCATAAAGATAAAGTGTGAGGGTTCCTAAATTCAACACCTGGCTCAGAGAGGTCATGAACTGCTGAAGAGCAAAAAATAAAGCTCTATTTCCCCAGATTAGATCTGCTGTGTTTGTGTTCTCCCCTCCCCAAGCATCTGCTCCTGGTTACCAGTGAGCAGGATACCAGGCCAGATGGATTCCTGGTCTCATCTGGTAGCACTTTTTAAGGCATTACACAGGATTTCATCTGTTAACCTGAAAATACGCAGCGGCTGATTGCTTCCAAAGAGCTGGAAAGGAGTTTAAAAACCACAAAAAAGAAGGCAGTGGCAGGGTAGGGAAAGCAGCAAGTGGCTGTGGGCTAGGATGGACTCAGGATCTCACCCAGCTCCCAACTCCCCTCGCACTGGGGCTCTGAACCTGCCTGACTGTCTTCCAACAGTGACTCTGGAACAGCAGGTGAAGTTGTTGTCAATACAGAGAACTGGAACAGCAAAAAAACTCCTAGGGAAGAGCAAGACAGATGGGCTGGAATGAGGCAGGTCACACACCTCAGACTTCACAGGAAACATGACTATGAACTGGAAAGCTCTTTAATCCAAGGAAAAAGAGAGAGAGAGAGACAGAGACAGAGAGACAGAGAGAGAGAGAGAGGGAGTATTAACTTGTTGCCACAACCTGCGAGCCACCAACACGACTCAGACATGAAGGACACTGGCACAAAGGAACCCCCCACAGCACAGCTCAGCACAGCTCAGCACAGCACAGCTCAGCACAGCTCAGCACAGCACAGCTCAGCACAGCATCCCAGAGATCCCTCCCCTGCCAGGGATTAGCCTTGAGCAAACACGTGCAGGGAAGAGATGGACAGAGAACACTGAGCAGAGCCCCTGCAAGGGTGGTGTGTGTGGTTTGGAAATAAGGAGCCAAGAGTTGAGCCAAGCTTTCCAAAAGCACTGACAGAGAGAGGAGCTGGTTTTAGGAAGCAATATCAGCACAAACACAGAACCCATGAGCCACATACGAGCCCGTTCTCACATTGTGAGAATCTGGTACAAGTTTCCAGCCCTCACGGCCAGATAACAGAACTTTCCACACACAAAACACAGCAAAAAGCCCAAATTGGCCCAAACCTGGAGGACTTTTGGCCAGCAGTTGAAAACACACAGTTATAGACTCGCAGGAGAAAGCAGAGAGCTGAGCCTCCTCCTCTTCCTCACTGCCTAACAGCTCTTAAAAAAAAGAGGCACCAGCCAAGTCCAGAAAAAGTGATTTCAGGGCAGGCACCATTTGAAGAAACTTATATTCCAACAAGGTTCAGGTCTTTATGCAGGGTGTGAGCGTAAAACCCTGATTATATCAAGTCAATAGTCTAAAATTTCACTGAGGTCAGCAAGATTTTTGCCAAAAGGCTGGAGTGTCAGCAGTGCTGGGATGCTGCTACTTCAAGAGGGAGAGCAGAGACTTCCTCATCTCCATCCCTCACGCTTCCTAAGTAAATCCATGGGGTTTCTTTACTAAGAATCATTTTTTTTCTCCACAACACAATATTCAAATTCCTTTCTTATCTGGGCACACCCTGTCAGTGGTCACCCTCCCTGTGTGAGAACTCCTGCTGTTATTTATCCTTGGTGGCATCTCCAGCTCATCCCTGACTCCAAGAGCTCCAGTGTGAGCCCAGCTTCTCGTGGAGACGACCACTGTGTGCATCTCTCTACAAGAGCATTACCATAAAACCTGAATTCTCCCATCAATAACACTTCATCCCCTCAGCAGCACTTCCAGAACTTCAGCCACTGGCAAGCAGTGAGGAATCCTCCATGGATTTTACAGCCTGAATCTCCCTGAACTTGTAACTCAAAGGCACTCTTTGCATTTTTTGGAATGTGTCTGCGGGAAAATACTGCTAATATTTGATAAGGGCTTCTCAATGGGAACAAAGCTCATGTTCCCAGTTCACCCATCACCCCCTCCCAGCAGAGATAAAGGTACCAGTACAGCACTGAGCCAAAGATGTAGAGATGGTTTATTTGGGTAAATCACAGCTGGCAGCAGGAGAGCCAAGAGAAGGCAAAGGCAGGTCCTCAAGAACTTGGGGAGTGGCAGCACAAGCTGGTTACACACAGGCATTAAGTCACTGATAAAAAAAAATCAAGTCTGAGGTCACACCCATGACAGTGGGACATGCAGCAGGTCACTGTGAGCCTGACAGCGAGGAACGGGCAAGGTGGAAAACCCCACGTGAAGTCAGGACATGGGAGGCAGCTCACGGGAACGTGAGCTTGGACTCTGCTCACAAGTGTAGGAGCCGAAAAGCCAGTGTTGAGAAAGGCCAAAGAGGATGGTCAGCAGCACTGAAACACTCTGAAGGGAAAATGTCAACCTCCTGGGCCGGGGGTGGCTGCCCCATCCCTGGAAGTGTCCAAGGCCAGGCTGGACAGGGCTCGGAACAGCCTGGGATGGTGGGAGGTGTCCCTGCCTGTGGCAGAGGGTTGGAACGAGATAACTTTTAAAGTCCCCTCCAACCCAAACCATCCTGCGATTCCACGATCTGGACAAGACAATGAGCCCCAACCCTTCGAACTTCACACCGTGCCAAGCCACACATGGAAGCAGAACTTTTACAGCAGGGAAATACAACTTCTTCACACAAAAAAGCTGCCGAACCACCTCCGGCTCCACAGAGCGCTCCGATCCTTACGCTGGGAACACCACCATGTTCAGGAGTCCCCAAGGCACCTCCAGCTCCTTCCCGGGCAGTTCCCTGCCCGCACTCCCGGGGCAGCCCCCCAGGGAGCCTCTCCCGGCCTCTCCCCACCCCGAATCCCCCCTTTCCATCGGCCGGGCAGTGCCGGCGCCCACAGCCCGAACCCGCCCCGCGCCCCCCGCCCCCGGCCCGGCCCGACCTGCGACCCCCGGGGGCCGCCGCCCTGCCCGGGGTCCCTGCGGCCGCTCCACGGCGGCTCCTCC